>CM060303.1:1827407-1837407 GCA_030684275.1 Acipenser oxyrinchus oxyrinchus | reverse complement strand
GGTCTGGAACCAACTTCCCCAGTAATGTTGTTGAAGCTGACACCCTGGGATCCTTCAAGAAGCTGCTTGATGAGATTCTGGGATCAATAAGCTACTAACAACCAAACGAGCAAGATGGGCTGAATGGCCTCCTCTCGTTTGTAAACTTTCTTAAGTTCTTAACTTGAAGCGGGTTTGGTTGCTGATGACGTATGCAAAGTTTCAGATCAATCGGTTCACTGCTTGCCAAGAAGAAGATTTTGAAAGATTTTTTGAAAAATGCGTCAGACCACCATCTTGGTTGACGAGGAGTGTAAATGTTTTGCATCTGAACAGTAAAATTCATGTTGATTGGTTACACCGCGTGCGAACAGGAGCAGTTTAAAGTTTAATAATAATAATAATAATAATAATAATAATAATAATAATAATAAATAAAATACTTACAACAACAATAAGCTTCCCAAGCCAGCTTCAAACAGTTTTTTTTTAGAAATTAACAATAAAAGCAATAAGTATCATTACCGACCAGAATTAGAAAAGCATCCACAACTCAAATAGATTTAATATTTAATAATAAACCAGAACGTGACGCGATCATAACATGACCTTGATTGCTGGGAAATTGACAAAAGGTAGGTTCAAAACGTATGCAATAAACAAGAAGAGCCGTAGCATAATTCCTAAAAGTGATCTTGTAAACTTTGAGAACGAACTTAAACTAATAGATTTGGAAGAAGTTATGAAATGCAACAGCCCAGAAACCTGTTGTGATAATTTCACGTCTTTATTACAAACTACTATAGATAAGTATTCCAAGACGACAGGAAAATCTAAAAATAAAGTTGGTATGCCCTGGCTCAATGACTCAACATGGCAATTCCTGAAAAAAAGGGATTTGATGTTAAAAACTTCTCTAAAATAAATAAAGTTGTAAGAGAGCTGTAAAAAGCTAAAGCAAACATTTACAGCAGAAGGAATACAATTGTGTCTAAGGAGGTATTTGAATTAAAAATACTGGGTAAACTGGTAAATGATAGTAAGATTATTGCCACAGCTTTTAATGACATTTTTTTTATAGATTCGGTAGAAGATTTGGCTAAAAATTTTGACATTGGCAAAAAACTAGCACCTTTAAATTATTGAGGGAAAACCCATGTCTACCATTCAGGAAGTAACAGAAGCTAAAGTTTATAAGATCCTTGGAACTCTTAAAACTTCAAAGGCAAAGGATCTCTCTGGTTTAGATGCTGCTTTCATAAAGAAATAGATATTTTGGCAGGTCCTTTAACTTATTTGACTAATATAGCAATTAAGCATGGAATGTTTCAGAGTGTGGGTGGCATTGTGGTGTGGCGGTTAGCTGCTGCCTCACAGCTCCAGGGTCCTGGGTTCAATTCTGTGTGGAGCTTGCATGTTCTCCCGTGTTCATGTGGGTTTTCTCCCGGTACTCCTGTTTCCTCCCACAGTCTAAAGACATGCTGGCTAGGTGGGTTGGCCTCTCTAAATTGTCCCTTTGTCCCTGTGATGGACTGGCGTCCCGTCCAGGGTGTAGTCCTGCCTTGCGCCCCTGTGTCTGCTGGGGATTAAGAGGTTACAGATGATGGATGGATGTTTCCGAGTGCATGGAAATCTACAGCACTGTTTTTAAGAGACTTCAAGGAGATCAGTAATTATAGGCCTATCAGTATGCTCTTGGTAATGTCAAAAGTTCTTGAGAAGGTGGTAGCTGAACAAATAGAGGCTGGAGATTTTCTACAGACAGTGCAGTTTGGGTTTAGACCAAAGCGCTCGACTGAAACTGCAAATTGTTCTTTTGTAGAAAAGATCAAACTTCAGCTTGATAGAGCTATATTTTTAGATCTAAAGAAAGCATTCGATACAGTTAATCATGATGTCCTTATCTCTAATAAGGCACTGAAATGGGTTGAGTCGTATTGTACAGTTGGGGTCCCCCAGGGTTCTGTATTAGGGCCACTATTTTTCACTCTGTGTATGTAGATCAACTCCAGGACATGCATCCAGTAGATCTACAGATATACGCTGACAATACAGTTTTGTATGTTTCTGCCAAAACTAGTCAAAAGGCTGCCTGTAAGCTAACTAGAGATGACAAACTGACTGGACCACTCCTGTCTAACTCTGAATGTGAAAAAAAACAGTGGGAATGTGTTTTAACATTAAGCAAAATTAAATTGGAAACTATTTTGATATTTTAATTAAAGGAGATAAAATTGTGTCTCAGATTTTAAATATTTAGGAATAGGCCTAACAATGGATTGTCAATTAACTTTTAAAAACACATTAAAAAGGTGATAAGAACGACAAAATATAATCTGTATAATTTTAGGTATATCAGAAGTAATTTATCAACGAATGCTGCTAAATGATATTTGCACTCTATGATTCTATGGCATTAAGTGTACTGTATAACCACTTGGTCACAAACAGGGAAATCTGTTGTTCAGCCAATCCACTCTCTGTATAAACAAAGCCTAAAAACTCTAGACAAAAAAACAATGAGATTTCACCATTGTGAAATTCTGCCCAGGGACTACCAATGAAAATGAGCTTTTAGCTAAATTTGGGTACAATGTATCATGTGAGGTGTTCATTTATGTTAAAAATTGTACAATGTCTCTGTCAAATAAATAAATATATCAAAAAAATATATATTGTTTAATCTCAACAAAACACATTAAAATACACCAAGAGGTTTGTATCTGGCCTATTATTATTTATTTCTTAGCAGGCCCTTATCCAGGGCGACTTACAATTGTTACAAGATATCACATTATTTTTACATACAATTCCCCATTTATACAGTTGGGTTTTACTGGAGCAATCTAGGTAAAGTACCTTGCTCAAGGGTACAGCAGCAGTGTCCCCACCTGGGATTGAACCCACGACCCTCGGTCAAGAGTCCAGAGCCCTAACCACTACTCCACACTGCTGCCCTACCCTGCCCTACACTGCTGCTGGCCTACTTTCAGCATGCCTAAAATTATCAAAACAATAACTGCATTAAACCAATATGCATTACATGTAGGCCTACCTTAAATTAAATTTTCTATGATTATTATTTATTAATCCCGAGGGTCACTTTCATCGCTGTCACTTATTAGCAGTTCATTAAGCTCAAGCTCCTCCTCCTCTTCCTCAACTTCAATGGCAAAGTTTAATAGAGACCGGTGATTATTTACAATATTTGCCAGCAGACCCGGCGTACTGGAGACAGGTGATTATTTGAGACCCGCAATTATTTGAAGTTTAACGGTATTATTATCATTGCAGGTTTGCTGATTCCAAGTTTAGAATCCACTACATCAGTGGTGAATGGGATCATGGGACAGTCAGCCACCTTGTCTTCTGGGGTGCCAGAAGAATCAAATCTAAAAAGTCTACGTTGGCGCAGAAATGGAACGACCGTTGCTCAGAAAAATCATGATCCATCGGGTGAATTCAAAGACAGGGCACTCCTGAATCCCAGTGACTGGTCTTTAACAATCAATCGACTCAGAGTGGAGGACAGTGGGGATTACACATGTGTTGCCTTTCCTGAAAATGGATCTCAGCTACCATCAAACACAGTGACTCTTCGGGTTTATGGTAAGACAGTTTGTTAATTAGCCTTTCAGAACTCCTAAATAACAGAAATGCCTGCTCGCTGTAGCACACTATTTATTATCAAATGTGTCATTCAGCAGACGCTTTTTGGATGAGACACAAAACAAACGAGCTCCTATTGGAAGTGACTCTGCAGCAGCCACTGACTCCCTGTGTGTGTGTGTGACCCTGAGCAAGTCACTTAACCTCCTTGTGCTCCGTCCTTTGGATGAGACGTCAAACAAACAAGCTCCTATTGGAAGTGACTCTGCAGCAGCCACTGACTCCCTGTGTGTGTGTGTGACCCTGAGCAAGTCACTTAACCTCCTTGTGCTCCGTCCTTTGGATGAGACGTCAAACAAACAAGCTCCTATTGGAAGTGACTCTGCAGCAGCCACTGACTCCCTGTGTGTGTGTGTGACCCTGAGCAAGTCACTGAACCTCCTTGTGCTCCGTCCTTTGGATGAGACGTCAAACAAACAAGCTCCTATTGGAAGTGACTCTGCAGCAGCCACTGACTCCCTGTGTGTGTGTGTGTGACCCTGAGCAAGTCACTGAACCTCCTTGTGCTCCGTCCTTCAGGATGAGACGTCAAACAAACAAGCTCCTATTGGAAGTGACTCTGCAGCAGCTACTGACTCCCTGTGTGTGTGTGTGTGACCCTGAGCAAGTCACTGAACCTCCTTGTGCTCCGTCCTTCAGGATGAGACGTCAAACAAACAAGCTCCTATTGTAAGTGACTCTGCAGCAGCCACTGACTCCCTGTGTGTGTGTGTGATCCTGAGCAAGTCACTTAACCTCCTTGTGCTCCGTCCTTCAGGATGAGACTTCAAACAAACAAACTGTGTGTGTGTGTGTGTGTGTGTGTGTGTGTGTGTGTGAGACCCTGAGCAAGTCAGTGAAACTCCTTGTGCTCCATTCAGCAGACGCTTTTTGGATGAGACGCAAAACAAACAAGGTCCTATTGGAAGCGACTCTGCGATATAATGCAATCTGTAATATAGAAACGTTCTGCATCAGTCACTAACAGGGCATATCGTCAGACTTTGCAAATGGGTGATTGTGGCAAAGTGCCCGCCCCTGTGTGTATTATATGTTACGTGTTGTGTGTAAATGTTGGTGTATAGTGATTGGTTCACGGGATATAAACGGGTCTGTGTTTCACGTGTGATTTAAATTGTATATTTGTATTTAGGCATGAGGATGGCACATCACATCACGTGCATTTAAAGTATTAGTATGTGAACACGGGAAAGTGCACTTTAATTAATTCACATGCAGTTGTACCGAGATTCCAATTGAATGATTGACTAGCAATCGAGTCTCGGTACAACTGCATAAAAGCAGCATGTTTTCACTCACTCGGGGTTATGTGTTGGTGAGTGGAGAACGGGATAGGAGACGGAGGTAATCATTGTAAAAATAATAAGTAGTTAAATCTGCTCACCGTGTTTTCTCGGTATAGTTCGTTTTGTTTGTCTCTTTATTTTGGCTACCAGTGCCTTGTCCTGTTTTTTGTGTTCTCTTATTTTGTTTATTAAATGCTGAGCACAACCAAGTGCTCAGCTTCACCAACCTCACTGTCTCTGTCGGTTCTGTGTTATTTCCTGGCTCTGGTCTGATGTCACCCACTACAGCCGTCTTTGTGACAGTGATATTAGTCACTCAGCTGGTAGCCACTTCAATATCAATTACAGCACAAGCTTCACAGCCACAAAGCCAGGACTGTGTGGGTCATTGTAGAAAAACAGACTGCTAATTTTCTCACCCCAATCGTTAGTTGAGAAATGCTCCAGTCGCCCTCCAGAACAATTTAAACACCTTGTAGACTTGTAACATTGGCCCATCAAACGTGCAAATAGCCCAACGGGATTTCTTATTTCTGGTGCATCATTAACACCTGTTGCTATGGTCTGTCTTTCTGCAGAGATGATTGCCTCTGTGGCTATCAAGACAAACGTGTCCAAAATATCTTCCAATGAAACCTGCGCCCTCACTTTGCTCTGCACTGCAGATAAACACAGGCATACCTCCTTCAGCTGGAAGAGAGGGGTCTGGATGTAACTGGGGACAGCCAGACTGCACTTGGTAGCACACTGGAGGTTTCTGTCGGTTTTGAAGACCAGGATCTTACCTACACCTGCAAAGCAGCCAATCCAGTCAGTCAGAAAACTGCAACTGTTATTCCCTGGAAGAAATGTTTCAACAAGAAAGAGGAGAACAGTGGAGGTATTTTTGTGTTTCAGTATATTTGTTATTTAATGATAGTCAGGGAGCGCAGGGGTCCCCGAGGGTCTCCCCTGGGAAAGGCACGGCGCGTGGTGTGCAGGGGGAGTCACACAGTCAGGGGACGCAGGGTTCCCCGAGGGTCTCCCCTGGTAAAGGCATGGCCGCGTGGTGTGCAGGGGAGTCACACAGTCAGGGGAGCCAGGGGTCCCCGAGGGTCTCCCCTGGTAAAGGCACGGCCGCTGGTGTGCAGGGGAGTCACACAGTCAGGGGAGCGCAGGGGTCCCCGAGGGTCTCCACTGGAAAAGGCACGGCCGCGTGGTGTGTAAGGGGAGTCACACAGTCAGGGGAGCACAGGGGTCCCCGATTGGTTCTATATCACTAATTACTGAGCGGAGATTGAAATTCTCACACCCGGAGGTGTTTTCATGCAGGCGGGTATATAAAGGATCTCAATGACGCGTCTTCAGGTGTGCCGATGCGTTTGCACATGACTGCATTGTTTTGTTGCAGAGTCCTCGGTGGGTGGTTCGTTCTGTGTGTTGAAGTCGGTGCTTCTCTCCCTGGGTCTGGTTCTGATGATCTCTGCTGTGATCGGAGTCCATGTGAGGGAGTGCGCACACAGTTGAGTGCTTATCTTTGAATCTGCATTGATACTGGTGTTGGGTGAACAACCACCCGCTTTATCCTGACAGGCAGTCCAGATCTGAGGGAAAATATGGTTTGCTGGGAAGTTAAGACTTTGAACTTGTGCCGGAGGAAATGCTGGACTCTGATTGGCTGATAGTAAATGGTCTGTCACAATACTGCTCCAAACAAATCGGGCACAGCCAGTAAAACATCCTAATAGTCTTAACATACCCTCACACTGTTAATGTTTAATTGTTGTATTAACAGGGCTTGCGTTTGTCTTTTTATGATTTAGAAAAGAAATGTGCGGCGGCATCGAGCAGCATGTGAGACTTAAAGGAAGCAGAGACCGGTTTAGCCTCCTGCACTGAGAAAGGACTGCAGACCGAGAGCGCTGAATGCAAATCTGCACTGAGAAAGGACTGCAGACCGCAGAGAGCTTGAATGCAAATCTGCACTGAGAAAGGACTGATTACCGTGCCTAATACTTCACTGTAGATACAACCTCTTAACTTGTCGCTTCTTATCTTGCGTTGTCCAAAACCATAATGTACACATTGAGAGAGATGTTTTTCAATGTTTTTTCTTATATTATATAGGAGGCTGTGTGGTCCAGAGGTTAAAGAAAAGGGCTTGTAACCAGGAGGTCCCCGGTTCAAATCCCAACTCAGCCACTGACTCATTGTGTGACCCTGAGCAAGTCACTTCACCTCCTTGTGCTCTGTCTTTCGGGTGAGACGTAATTGTAAGTGACTCTGCAGCTGATGCATAGTTCACACACCCTAGTCTCTGTAAGTCGTCTTGGATAAAGGCGTCTGCTAAATAAGATCAAATAATAATATATTTGTATTTTTTTGTGATCTCTACTTGCAAAGTAATGGCTTTGTTTTTAAATGCTTGGGATCAGAATTTACTACAACTACTACTAATTATTAAAGTATCTGTCCTTCAGGATGAGACGTAAAACAAACGAGCTCCTATTGGAAGTGACTCTGCAGCAGCCACTGACTCCCTGTGTGTGTGTGACCCTGAGCAAGTCACTGAACCTCCTTGTGCTCCGTCCTTCAGGATGAGACGTCAAACAAACGAGCTCCTATTGGAAGTGACTCTGCAGCAGCCACTGACTCCCTGTGTGTGTGTGTGACCCTGAGCAAGTCACTGAACCTCCTTGTGCTCCGTCCTTCAGGATGAGACGTCAAACAAACAAGCTCCTATTGGAAGTGACTCTGCAGCAGCAGCAGCAGCAGTTGTTGATGATGCAGAGTTCACCCCCTCTAGTCTCTGGAAGTCGCTTTGGAGAAAAGCGTCTGTTGAACGACTCGTTCATAATAATAATAATAATAATAATAATAATAATAATAATAATAATAATAATAATAATGTATTCTAGTAGTATTTGCACTTACTGTAAGCTATAATGTATTTAAATACTGTTTTGCATTGTAACCCTGTACTGCCCTGTAACACATGTGTGAGTCGGCTTGAATAAAGATGTCTGACAAATAAACCAATACGGTGTGGTGTGTGTGTGTGTGGTGTATATATATATATATATATATATATATATATATATATATATATATATATATATATATATATATATATATATATATATATATATATATATATATATATATATATATATATATATATATATATATATATATATATCAGTGCCGCCTAATCGAGATTCTGATAATCATGAGTTCTGCTTAAATGGGATAGAACTCTGGGAGGCGGTTTTTCCCAATGCGGTTCCTGTCGTTTAACTGGGACGTCCCTTCGTTTTAATTGGGCTGCAGTATTTTCAAATGGTGAACGGAGATCGCTTTTCAGAGCAAGCCCGGTTCGAGTAGCGCAGAGAGGTGAGTGCGTGATTACGCTGTGACTTGCGTAAACCACTTCGCACTCTTGAAGGAGCTGCTGGAGTCTCCTGTGGTTTCTCAGGCTGCTGTGACCAAAACAATGGCTTGTATTTTAAATGATGTATTTAACAAGGTGTGAGAATTTCAATTTCCGCTCGGTAACCAGTGATAGAGAAACGACAGGCGCTCGTGTGTGAAAAATACGGCGCGCACGGCCGCATTCTCCAATAGACTTTCATCCGAAAGAAGTCCCGCCCCTTTCTCCTCCAGCCAGCCTTGCTGCAGCGCACCAGAGGTTAACAGCGTGCTGGTCTGTGGTTTGAGCTCAGACTCTACCCGGCTTACTCCCTCACCCGCCTATCTCGCTGTCTGCAAAACTAGTAATAAATAGATCTTGGTTTTCGCTGCCCCCAACCCTCCCCCCTCCCTTCCACGAGTCTCTCCAGCAAGCAAGAAGAGACGCTGTCTGTAATTTCCAGGGCAGAGTTTCGCAAAGCACTGCCATCACTTATTTCAGTAACCCTTTCCATTGTGTCTCTAATTGCTGTGTGTTTGCATGGCCGTTGCTTAGCAAATACACGTGCACTTCCACAGCATTACAATGTTATTCTGCATAGTTGCAATGTACTGAAAGCGGACATCTTTTTGCATGATATATGGTATACACAACGGTATCAGAAAGGGTTAGGGTTACAGTGTAACTCTGCATAATAACATTGCAATGATGCGTAGGCACACATAAGTAACTGCTTTGCAAACACGCAGTCGTTAGAGACTCCTAATGGAAAGGGTTGCCTCTGCTTCACCATTCAATAAAGCATGCAATCATTTGCTAATGCGCGGCCCCACAGCAGTGTGTTTGAGACACTGCAGTCTGTTGAGTGCCGGGTGAGTTAAGACGACATTTAGTTTCGCTTTTCCAAACTAGCAGAGCGCTTTGCAGACACCTCTCGCCTGAAAGCAGACCTTCTTACCAGCACTTCCCTTCAAGAGTTCTCTTCCTTTAGTCCGACCAGTTAATGCGTCTGTCAAGCCACAGATAAAACCAGCAGTGACTCATCGTGTAGAGCACAGGCCATGGGGGTGTCACTGAGCACTTTTGCAGATATGGACGCCTTCTGTTTGTAGGATTGTCTCAAGTCAAATTCTAGGAGATGCAAAGCTGTTTAGGACACCGTTGTCGGTTAGAGAGGAAAAATGCAATTTCCTTTTATTTTGCATTTTGTAAACTGTGAAAGTATTGAGATAAAATGATAAGATTAAACCATGTTTAGGATTTTTTTGTTTTATCTTGCTCTTGTTCTGGTGCTAGATTGCATTACTTGATTGGGTTTTGCAGTTTAGCAGCAAGAAAACACACACACGCACGCACGCACGCACACACGCACACACGCAGCAAAACACAGGCACGCACGCACGCACGCATACACACGCACGCATACACGCACGCACACACACGCATGCACGCAGCTTAGCAGCAAAACACAGGCACGCACGCCGCACGCATACACACGCACGCATACACGCACGCACACACACGCATGCACGCACATGCACGCACTCACACACACACACGTTTGCATTCCTATATTTGTGGGGACTTCAGATTGACTCTCATTATATTTTTATTTACTATTTCTAACTCCAGTCAGACAAAACTCCACACAGGGTGAAAGTCGACAACAAAATAAATA
>CM060303.1:1802407-1822407 GCA_030684275.1 Acipenser oxyrinchus oxyrinchus | reverse complement strand
TACTAACAACCAAACGAGCAAGATGGGCTGAATGGCCTCCTCTCGTTTGTAAACTTTCTTAAGTTCTTAACTTGAAGCGGGTTTGGTTGCTGATGACGTATGCAAAGTTTCAGATCAATCGGTTCACTGCTTGCCAAGAAGAAGATTTTGAAAGATTTTTTGAAAAAATGCGTCAGACCACCATCTTGGTTGACGCAGGAGTGTAAATGTTTTTGCATCTGAACAGTAAAATTCATGTTGATTGGTTACACCGCGTGCGAACAGGAGCAGTTTAAAGTTTAATAATAATAATAATAATAATAATAATAATAATAATAATAATAAATAAAATACTTACAACAACAATAAGCTTCCCAAGCCAGCTTCAAACAGTTTTTTTTTAGAAATTAACAATAAAAGCAATAAGTATCATTACCGACCAGAATTAGAAAAGCATCCACAACTCAAATAGATTTAATATTTAATAATAAACCAGAACGTGACGCGATCATAACATGACCTTGATTGCTGGGAAATTGACAAAAGGTAGGTTCAAAACGTATGCAATAAACAAGAAGAGCAGTAGCATAATTCCTAAAAGTGATCTTGTAAACTTTGAGAACGAACTTAAACTAATAGATTTGGAAGAAGTTATGAAATGCAACAGCCCAGAAACCTGTTGTGATAATTTCACGTCTTTATTACAAACTACTATAGATAAGTATTCCAAGACGACAGGAAAATCTAAAAATAAAGTTGGTATGCCCTGGCTCAATGACTCAACATGGCAATTCCTGAAAAAAGGGATTTGATGTTAAAAACTTCTCTAAAATAAATAAAGTTGTAAGAGAGCTGTAAAAAGCTAAAGCAAACATTTACAGCAGAAGGAATACAATTGTGTCTAAGGAGGTATTTGAATTAAAAATACTGGGTAAACTGGTAAATGATAGTAAGATTATTGCCACAGCTTTTAATGACATTTTTTTATAGATTCGGTAGAAGATTTGGCTAAAAATTTTGACATTGGCAAAAACTAGCACCTTTAAATTATTGAGGAAAACCCATGTCTACCATTCAGGAAGTAACAGAAGCTAAAGTTTATAAGATCCTTGGAACTCTTAAAACTTCAAAGGCAAAGGATCTCTCTGGTTTAGATGCTGCTTTCATAAAGAAATAGATATTTTGGCAGGTCCTTTAACTTATTTGACTAATATAGCAATTAAGCATGGAATGTTTCAGAGTGTGGGTGGCATTGTGGTGTGGCGGTTAGCTGCTGCCTCACAGCTCCAGGGTCCTGGGTTCAATTCTGTGTGGAGCTTGCATGTTCTCCCGTGTTCATGTGGGTTTTCTCCCGGTACTCCTGTTTCCTCCCACAGTCTAAAGACATGCTGGCTAGGTGGGTTGGCCTCTCTAAATTGTCCCTTTGTCCCTGTGATGGACTGGCGTCCCGTCCAGGGTGTAGTCCTGCCTTGCCCCTGTGTCTGCTGGGGATTAAGAGGTTACAGATGATGGATGGATGTTTCGAGTGCATGGAAATCTACAGCACTGTTTTTAAGAGACTTCAAGGAGATCAGTAATTATAGGCCTATCAGTATGCTCTTGGTAATGTCAAAAGTTCTTGAGAAGGTGGTAGCTGAACAAATAGAGGCTGGAGATTTTCTACAGACAGTGCAGTTTGGGTTTAGACCAAAGCGCTCGACTGAAACTGCAAATTGTTCTTTTGTAGAAAAGATCAAACTTCAGCTTGATAGAGCTATATTTTTAGATCTAAAGAAAGCATTCGATACAGTTAATCATGATGTCCTTATCTCTAATAAGGCACTGAAATGGGTTGAGTCGTATTGTACAGTTGGGGTCCCCAGGGTTCTGTATTAGGGCCACTATTTTTCACTCTGTGTATGTAGATCAACTCCAGGACATGCATCCAGTAGATCTACAGATATACGCTGACAATACAGTTTTGTATGTTTCTGCCAAAACTAGTCAAAAGGCTGCCTGTAAGCTAACTAGAGATGACAAACTGACTGGACCACTCCTGTCTAACTCTGAATGTGAAAAAAACAGTGGGAATGTGTTTTAACATTAAGCAAAATTAAATTGGAAACTATTTTGATATTTTAATTAAAGGAGATAAAATTGTGTCTCAGATTTTAAATATTTAGGAATAGGCCTAACAATGGATTGTCAATTAACTTTTAAAAAACACATTAAAAAGGTGATAAGAACGACAAAATATAATCTGTATAATTTTAGGTATATCAGAAGTAATTTATCAACGAATGCTGCTAAATGATATTTGCACTCTATGATTCTATGGCATTAAGTGTACTGTATAACCACTTGGTCACAAACAGGGAAATCTGTTGTTCAGCCAATCCACTCTCTGTATAAACAAAGCCTAAAAACTCTAGACAAAAAAACAATGAGATTTCACCATTGTGAAATTCTGCCCAGGGACTACCAGTGAAAATGAGCTTTTAGCTAAATTTGGGTACAATGTATCATGTGAGGTGTTCATTTATGTTAAAATTGTACAATGTCTCTGTCAAATAAATAAATATATCAAAAAATATATATTGTTTAATCTCAACAAAACACATTAAAATACACCAAGAGGTTTGTATCTGGCCTATTATTATTTATTTCTTAGCAGGCGCCTTATCCAGGGCGACTTACAATTGTTACAAGATATCACATTATTTTTACATACAATTCCCCATTTATACAGTTGGGTTTTACTGGAGCAATCTAGGTAAAGTACCTTGCTCAAGGGTACAGCAGCAGTGTCCCCACCTGGGATTGAACCCACGACCCTCCGGTCAAGAGTCCAGAGCCCTAACCACTACTCCACACTGCTGCCCTACCCTGCCCTACACTGCTGCTGGCCTACTTTCAGCATGCCTAAAATTATCAAAACAATAACTGCATTAAACCAATATGCATTACATGTAGGCCTACCTTAAATTAAATTTTCTATGATTATTATTTATTAATCCCGAGGGTCACTTTCATCGCTGTCACTTATTAGCAGTTCATTAAGCTCAAGCTCCTCCTCCTCTTCCTCAACTTCAATGGCAAAGTTTAATAGAGACCCGGTGATTATTTACAATATTTGCCAGCAGACCCGGCGCGTACTGGAGACAGGTGATTATTTGAGACCCGGCAATTATTTGAAGTTTAACGGTATTATTATCATTGCAGGTTTGCTGATTCCAAGTTTAGAATCCACTACATCAGTGGTGAATGGGATCATGGGACAGTCAGCCACCTTGTCTTCTGGGGTGCCAGAAGAATCAAATCTAAAAAGTCTACGTTGGCGAGAAATGGAGCGACCGTTGCTCAGAAAAATCATGATCCATCGGGTGAATTCAAAGACAGGGCACTCCTGAATCC
The DNA here is from genome assembly GCA_030684275.1 of Acipenser oxyrinchus oxyrinchus. Classification (NCBI taxonomy): domain Eukaryota; kingdom Metazoa; phylum Chordata; class Actinopteri; order Acipenseriformes; family Acipenseridae; genus Acipenser; species Acipenser oxyrinchus. The sequence continues at coordinate 1,819,035 of CM060303.1, read as the reverse complement.
CAGTGACTGGTCTTTAACAATCAATCGACTCAGAGTGGAGGACAGTGGGGATTACACATGTGTTGCCTTTCCTGAAAATGGATCTCAGCTACCATCAAACACAGTGACTCTTCGGGTTTATGGTAAGACAGTTTGTTAATTAGCCTTTCAGAACTCCTAAATAACAGAAATGCCTGCTCGCTGTAGCACACTATTTATTATCAAATGTGTCATTCAGCAGACGCTTTTGGATGAGACACAAAACAAACGAGCTCCTATTGGAAGTGACTCTGCAGCAGCCACTGACTCCCTGTGTGTGTGTGTGACCCTGAGCAAGTCACTTAACCTCCTTGTGCTCCGTCCTTTGGATGAGACGTCAAACAAACAAGCTCCTATTGGAAGTGACTCTGCAGCAGCCACTGACTCCCTGTGTGTGTGTGTGACCCTGAGCAAGTCACTTAACCTCCTTGTGCTCCGTCCTTTGGATGAGACGTCAAACAAACAAGCTCCTATTGGAAGTGACTCTGCAGCAGCCACTGACTCCCTGTGTGTGTGTGTGTGACCCTGAGCAAGTCACTGAACCTCCTTGTGCTCCGTCCTTCAGGATGAGACGTCAAACAAACAAGCTCCTATTGGAAGTGACTCTGCAGCAGCTACTGACTCCCTGTGTGTGTGTGTGTGACCCTGAGCAAGTCACTGAACCTCCTTGTGCTCCGTCCTTCAGGATGAGACGTCAAACAAACAAGCTCCTATTGGAAGTGACTCTGCAGCAGCCACTGACTCCCTGTGTGTGTGTGTGATCCTGAGCAAGTCACTTAACCTCCTTGTGCTCCGTCCTTCAGGATGAGACTTCAAACAAACAAACTGTGTGTGTGTGTGTGTGTGTGTGTGTGTGTGTGTGTGAGACCCTGAGCAAGTCAGTGAAACTCCTTGTGCTCCATTCAGCAGACGCTTTTTGGATGAGACGCAAAACAAACAAGGTCCTATTGGAAGCGACTCTGCGATATAATGCAATCTGTAATATAGAAACGTTCTGCATCAGTCACTAACAGGGCATATCGTCAGACTTTGCAAATGGGTGATTGTGGCAAAGTGCCCGCCCTGTGTGTATTATATGTTACGTGTTGTGTGTAAATGTTGGTGTATAGTGATTGGTTCACGGGATATAAACGGGTCTGTGTTTCACGTGTGATTTAAATTGTATATTTGTATTTAGGCATGAGGATGGCACATCACATCACGTGCATTTAAAGTATTAGTATGTGAACACGGAAAGTGCACTTTAATTAATTCACATGCAGTTGTACCGAGATTCCAATTGAATGATTGACTAGCAATCGAGTCTCGGTACAACTGCATAAAAGCAGCATGTTTTCACTCACTTTCGGGGTTATGTGTTGGTGAGTGGAGAACGGGATAGGAGACGGAGGTAATCATTGTAAAAATAATAAGTAGTTAAATCTGCTCACCGTGTTTTCTCGGTATAGTTCGTTTTGTTTGTCTCTTTATTTTGGCTACCAGTGCCTTGTCCTGTTTTTGTGTTCTCTTATTTTGTTTATTAAATGCTGAGCACAACCAAGTGCTCAGCTTCACCAACCTCACTGTCTCTGTCGGTTCTGTGTTATTTCCTGGCTCTGGTCTGATGTCACCCACTACAGCCGTCTTTGTGACAGTGATATTAGTCACTCAGCTGGTAGCCACTTCAATATCAATTACAGCACAAGCTTCACAGCCACAAAGCCAGGACTGTGTGGGTCATTGTAGAAAAACAGACTGCTAATTTTCTCACCCCAATCGTTAGTTGAGAAATGCTCCAGTAAGCCCTCCAGAACAATTTAAACACCTTGTAGACTTGTAACATTGGCCCATCAAACGTGCAAATAGCCCAACGGGATTTCTTATTTCTGGTGCATCATTAACACCTGTTGCTATGGTCTGTCTTTCTGCAGAGATGATTGCCTCTGTGGCTATCAAGACAAACGTGTCCAAAATATCTTCCAATGAAACCTGCCCTCACTTTGCTCTGCACTGCAGATAAACACAGGCATACCTCCTTCAGCTGGAAGAGAGGGGTCTGGATGTAACTGGGGACAGCCAGACTGCACTTGGTAGCACACTGGAGGTTTCTGTCAGTTTTGAAGACCAGGATCTTACCTACACCTGCAAAGCAGCCAATCCAGTCAGTCAGAAAACTGCAACTGTTATTCCCTGGAAGAAATGTTTCAACAAGAAAGAGGAGAACAGTGGAGGTATTTTTGTGTTTCAGTATATTTGTTATTTAATGATAGTCAGGGGCGCAGGGGTCCCCGAGGGTCTCCCTGGTAAAGGCACGGCGCGTGGTGTGCAGGGGGAGTCACACAGTCAGGGGCGCAGGGTTCCCCGAGGGTCTCCCCTGGTAAAGGCATGGCAGCGTGGTGTGCAGGGGAGTCACACAGTCAGGGGCGCAGGGGTCCCCGAGGGTCTCCCCTGGTAAAGGCACGGCCGCTGGTGTGCAGGGGGGAGTCACACAGTCAGGGGAGCGCAGGGGTCCCCCGAGGGTCTCCACTGGAAAAGGCACGGCCGCGTGGTGTGTAAGGGGGAGTCACACAGTCAGGGGAGCACAGGGGTCCCCGATTGGTTCTATATCACTAATTACTGAGCGGAGATTGAAATTCTCACACCCGGAGGTGTTTTCATGCAGGCGGGTATATAAAGGATCTCAATGACGCGTCTTCAGGTGTGCCGATGCGTTTGCACATGACTGCATTGTTTTTGTTGCAGAGTCCTCGGTGGGTGGTTCGTTCTGTGTGTTGAAGTCGGTGCTTCTCTCCCTGGGTCTGGTTCTGATGATCTCTGTTGTGATTGGAGTCCATGTGAGGGAGTGCGCGCACACAGTTGAGTGCTTATCTTTGAATCTGCATTGATACTGGTGTTGGGTGAACAACCACCCGCTTTATCCTGACAGGCAGTCCAGATCTGAGGGAAAATATGGTTTGCTGGGAAGTTAAGACTTTGAACTTGTGCCGGAGGAAATGCTGGACTCTGATTGGCTGATAGTAAATGGTCTGTCACAATACTGCTCCAAACAAATCGGGCACAGCCAGTAAAAACATCCTAATAGTCTTAACATACCCTCACACTGTTAATGTTTAATTGTTGTATTAACAGGGCTTGCGTTTGTCTTTTTTATGATTTAGAAAAGAAATGTGCGGCGGCATCGAGCAGCATGTGAGACTTAAAGGAAGCAGAGACCGGTTTAGCCTCCTGCACTGAGAAAGGACTGCAGACCCGCAGAGCGGCTGAATGCAAATCTGCACTGAGAAAGGACTGCAGACCCGCAGAGCGCTTGAATGCAAATCTGCACTGAGAAAGGACTGATTACCGTGCCTAATACTTCACTGTAGATACAACCTCTTAACTTGTCGCTTCTTATCTTGCGTTGTCCAAAACCATAATGTACACATTGAGAGAGATGTTTTTTCAATGTTTTTTTCTTATATTATATAGGAGGCTGTGTGGTCCAGAGGTTAAAGAAAAGGGCTTGTAACCAGGAGGTCCCCGGTTCAAATCCCAACTCAGCCACTGACTCATTGTGTGACCCTGAGCAAGTCACTTCACCTCCTTGTGCTCTGTCTTTCGGGTGAGACGTAATTGTAAGTGACTCTGCAGCTGATGCATAGTTCACACACCCTAGTCTCTGTAAGTCGTCTTGGATAAAGGCGTCTGCTAAATAAGATCAAATAATAATATATTTGTATTTTTTGTGATCTCTACTTGCAAAGTAATGGCTTTGTTTTTAAATGCTTGGGATCAGAATTTACTACAACTACTACTAATTATTAAAGTATCTGTCCTTCAGGATGAGACGTAAAACAAACGAGCTCCTATTGGAAGTGACTCTGCAGCAGCCACTGACTCCCTGTGTGTGTGTGACCCTGAGCAAGTCACTGAACCTCCTTGTGCTCCGTCCTTCAGGATGAGACGTCAAACAAACGAGCTCCTATTGGAAGTGACTCTGCAGCAGCCACTGACTCCCTGTGTGTGTGTGTGACCCTGAGCAAGTCACTGAACCTCCTTGTGCTCCGTCCTTCAGGATGAGACGTCAAACAAACAAGCTCCTATTGGAAGTGACTCTGCAGCAGCAGCAGCAGCAGTTGTTGATGATGCAGAGTTCACCCCCTCTAGTCTCTGGAAGTCGCTTTGGAGAAAAGCGTCTGTTGAACGACTCGTTCATAATAATAATAATAATAATAATAATAATAATAATAATAATAATAATAATAATAATGTATTCTAGTAGTATTTGCACTTACTGTAAGCTATAATGTATTTAAATACTGTTTTGCATTGTAACCCTGTACTGCCCTGTAACACATGTGTGAGTCGGCTTGAATAAAGATGTCTGACAAATAAACCAATACGGTGTGGTGTGTGTGTGTGTGTATATATATATATATATATATATATATATATATATATATATATATATATATATATATATATATATATATATATATCAGTGCCGCCTAATCGAGATTCTGATAATCATGAGTTCTGCTTAAATGGGATAGAACTCTGGGAGGCGGTTCTTCCCAATGCGGTTCCTGTCGTTTAACTGGGACGTCCCTTCGTTTTAATTGGGATGCAGTATTTTCAAATGGTGAACGGAGATCGCTTTTCAGAGCAAGCCCGGTTCGAGTAGCGCAGAGAGGTGAGTGCGTGATTACGCTGTGACTTGCGTAAACCACTTCGCACTCTTGAAGGAGCTGCTGGAGTCTCCTGTGGTTTCTCAGGCTGCTGTGACCAAAACAATGGCTTGTATTTTAAATGATGTATTTAACAAGGTGTGAGAATTTCAATTTCCGCTCGGTAACCAGTGATAGAGAAACGACAGGCGCTCGTGTGTGAAAAATACGGCGCGCACGGCCGCATTCTCCAATAGACTTTCATCCGAAAGAAGTCCCGCCCCTTTCTCCTCCAGCCAGCCTTGCTGCAGCGCACCAGAGGTTAACAGCGTGCTGGTCTGTGGTTTGAGCTCAGACTCTACCCGGCTTACTCCCTCACCCGCCTATCTCGCTGTCTGCAGGACTAGTAATAAATAGATCTTGGTTTTCGCTGCCCCCCAACCACTCCCCCTCCTTCCACGAGTCTCTCCAGCAAGCAAGAAGAGACGCTGTCTGTAATTTCCAGGGCAGAGTTTCGCAAAGCACTGCCATCACTTATTTCAGTAACCCTTTCCATTGTGTCTCTAATTGCTGTGTGTTTGCATGGCCGTTGCTTAGCAAATACACGTGCACTTCCACAGCATTACAATGTTATTCTGCATAGTTGCAATGTACTGAAAGCGGACATCTTTTTGCATGATATATGGTATACACAACGGTATCAGAAAGGGTTAGGGTTACAGTGTAACTCTGCATAATAACATTGCAATGATGCGTAGGCACACATAAGTAACTGCTTTGCAAACACGCAGTCGTTAGAGACTCCTAATGGAAAGGGTTGCCTCTGCTTCACCATTCAATAAAGCATGCAATCATTTGCTAATGCGCGGCCCCACAGCAGTGTGTTTGAGACACTGCAGTCTGTTGAGTGCCGGGTGAGTTAAGACGACATTTAGTTTCGCTTTTCCAAACTAGCAGAGCGCTTTGCAGACACCTCTCGCCTGAAAGCAGACCTTCTTACCAGCACTTCCCCTTCAAGAGTTCTCTTCCTTTAGTCCGACCAGTTAATGCGTCTGTCAAGCCACAGATAAAACCAGCAGTGACTCATCGTGTAGAGCACAGGCCATGGGGGGGGGGGTGTCACTGAGCACTTTTGCAGATATGGACGCCTTCTGTTTGTAGGATTGTCTCAAGTCAAATTCTAGGAGATGCAAAGCTGTTTAGGACACCGTTGTCGGTTAGAGAGGAAAAATGCAATTTCCTTTTATTTTGCATTTTGTAAACTGTGAAAGTATTGAGATAAAATGATAAGATTAAACCATGTTTAGGATTTTTTTGTTGCTTTATCTTGATCTTGTTCCGGTGCTAGATTGCATTACTTGATTGGGTTTTGCAGTTTAGCAGCAAGAAAACACACACACGCACGCACGCACGCACACACGCACACACGCAGCAAAACACAGGCACGCACGCACGCACGCATACACACGCACGCATACACGCACGCACACACACGCATGCACGCAGCTTAGCAGCAAAACACAGGCACGCACGCCGCACGCATACACACGCACGCATACACGCACGCACACACACGCATGCACGCACATGCACGCACTCACACACACACACGTTTGCATTCCTATATTTGTGGGGACTTCAGATTGACTCTCATTATATTTTTATTTACTATTTCTAACTCCAGTCAGACAAAACTCCACACAGGGTGAAAGTCGACAACAAAATAAATATTTGGACACTTGTTTTTAAAGGCATATTTAGTTCTTAAAAAGGTGTTTTACAAAGTGGGGACGTCAAACTTTGTCAGCACATTGATGGTAATACCTGCCCCCTCAAATACTGAGACACACACATATTTAGTAGTGTGAACATTTATTAGAAGACCTCCAGATGTGTCTTTGATGTCCTTTATATACCCTACCTGCATGAAGACACCTCAGGGGTGAGAATTTCAATTTCCGCTCAATCATCGGTGATATAGAAACAACAGCGCTCATGTGTGAAAATGTTAGACCGCGTTTGTGCTTTAATCAGGCGTCTTTAACAGCTTCTAAAAAGTCTCCTGCGTTTGACCGCGTGTGGCTCCGTGTTCCTTTTCTCGTTTGAAATAAACTGCGCGTCTGTTCTATTAAAGTCACCTGCAGACCACCACGCCAGTGGATCTTAACAGGCGTTTCAGAAAAGGCACCAGAAATATAAAATAAATAAACCACGAGAGATTATAATGCATAAAGCGGAGGAACCACAAAGCTTTAGGCTTTAGGCTTGAAACTTGAGGAGACGAGGATTCAGGCCACTGCCCGGCACACCAGACAGGCAGACTCGGGGGTTTGATACAGCAGCGTTGCCTCAAACGGGCTCTGAACCAGGGTTAATGGCGTCTCTGTGTCCCACAAAAGCATTTGGCCCTGCCTTCGAGGAAGAACCCAAACATATTACTGAAATGGAAACTGCCCTTTCTGGAGTGTCTGAAGTTCAAATGCTGTGTGCCTTTCAGTATCACCTTCAATAAAAAAACACACAACGTGCTGCGCGCTTCTTGGAGAAATATTGAGAAACACTTTCCATTGCGCGTCTCCAATGGCTGTGTGTTTGCATAGCAGTTACTGAATAAATGCATGTGTTCTTGCACATCATCGCGATGCTATCATGCAGAGTTACAATGTGCTTCATGTGGGAATCGTTTTGCACAATAAATGTAAGTTCACAATGGTATGGGAAAAGGATTAGGGTTATGCAAAATTATTTCCACATTAGGTATAACTCTGTATAACAGCTCTGTTAGATGTGTGAGCGCACGTGTATTTACTAAGATTCTCCCTCGACAGCATGACTAGGTGACCCTGGGCAGCCCTTCCATCCCCTCACCCTCTCTGCGTGAAGAAGAAGGGTCTGTTTCTCTCTGTCTTCTCAGTTTATCTCATCTTAATGCTACACTGTCGTATCTCTGCAAAAGGCACGGCGCTGGGTAATTTAAAAAGCAAGCTGCATCCTGTTTTAGCCGTTCTCAGCATATGTAAAAATACTGGTTTTGATATTTCCGTTTTAGAAGCTGCGGCCCACTCCAAACTGACCTTTTTATATTGTAACAATGGCAGATTTTAAAACATGTTCAGGTTATTGAAAGGACTAGTTAAAGAAATACGCCTTCATATACATAGACATATTCATATGCAATAACATATACAATATATACACAATATACAGCAGAGTGCACATGTATTAGAACGCCCTGTTGCTTCTGTAGTTGTGATTGGCTGTGCGTGTGAAATGAAAGCACACAAACTGAAAATCTTGGGAAATTGTCAAAATAGGCAAATTAGGGATAGTCTAATTTAATGTTTGTCATAGTGCACAAATGCAATTAATTTAAAATAGGAAGAGAAAACGTATATCCGCATAGGCACACATGGTGAAACGCAGGAGGCTTTTTAGAAGCTGTTTAAGACCCCTGATTAAAGCACAAAGGGGTCAAACATGCTTTTTTCACCGATTACAGAGCGGATAGTGAAATTCTCACACCCAGAGGTGTTTTCATGCAGGTGGGTATATACAGGACTTCAATGAGGTGTTTTAATAGATACATTTACAGAATACTGTACATAAATATTTATATACATTTATACACACAAAAAAGCCTACAGCCATTCAGACCATGAGCAATAGAAGGTACAGTTCTGTTCAGATAAAGTCTTGCAAGCACAGACCCTTGACCACAAATACACTCCCCTCCCACCCCCACAGACCGCCAAAGGAAATGTAACACGACTTGGCGTTTTATTCTCATGAAATACAAAATAAGAGCTGATTTTAAGAAGAAATGGGAAGTTAGTTTAATAAACGCTGAAATGACTCAGCTACTGCGCGCAGAATGAGGATCGGTTAAAGCTGGGTGTTCAGAAATAGAATTCTGAAAAAGGAAGCTGAAATTTAAAAAAAAAGTTAAAGGAAGGTCGCTCTGTCTCAGAAGCCTTCACACGTCGTTTTTATCCACCCTGAATTATAAAATGTCTGCACATCGCAGATTGCTTCATTTCAGTTACGCGCTGCCAGTTTTCATCGCGCTGCTGGGTGAGTATTGATATTATTGCATTCTTGTATAAACGCATGCTAAAATTATTACCATGAATTTAGTTTAGCAAAACCATATGGTGACGCTTTCCATTAAGACGTCTCTAATTGACTGTCTGTTTGCATGGCAGTTACTTATTAAATACACGCGTGCTGACAAATCATTACAATGTTATTATGCAGAGTTACAATGCACTTCATGTGGAAATCGTTTTACTCCTTATATGTAAGTACACATCTATATCAGAAAAGAGACTATATCATGAAAAAATGTACACGTGAAGTAACTCTGCATAATAACATTGTAGTGACGTGTAAGCACACATGTATTTACTCAGTAATTACTATGTAAATACACAGTAATTAGAGACACTCAATTTAAAGTGTTACCAGCTATATTTGTTACAGTATCACTGTAACTGATATAAACTAGGCTTTTAATCTCACAATGTAAGTCATTCATATTTTCATGATACTCAATGATAATGATATTTATTGTATATTGTAAATTTTGTCACTTGTGAAAATGGCTCATCCAAACAAGTAAGGATATTTATTTTATACTGAAAAAAACCCCAAATGGGTCACGGAGTTCTCACTACCAAATTTGGTAACAATTTTCATTCCGTGTTTCTCTTGTGATTCCCTGGTTTCTAGAAGAAACAATTTAAATACTTCTATAGTCTCACAAATGCTGTCAACCTGTACAGTACTCTTGTAAGCAGAAATAAGTGGAGGTTTTATGACTGGCTCCCACTATGTACACGTTGAAATGTATTTACTGGTGAGATTCAACAGTTGAGAATCTTACACCCTGTTTAATGGTTTTGTTGTTGCAGGTTTGCTGGTGGCCAGTTCAGTATCTGCTGATCCAGTCGTGAAGGGGACTGTTGGAGAGTCTGTTGTCTTGCCCGCTGGTTTGTCCCCACAGGAGAACCCAAGTGAAGTGGAATGGGGATGGGGTGAAACAACCATTGCTTTGAGTGATGTGAATGTATCAACTGAGCAGTTCAGAGACAGGGTGCATCTGAACAGAACAGACTGGTCTTTAACAATCAATCTGCTCAGAGCTGAAGACAGTGGAGAATATAAACGTGTTGCCAGGGCAGCTTCTGGAGGTCAGCTCCCAACACGCATCGTTACTCTTCGTGTTTATGGTATGGATTTATCTTTTAACTCAATATAATCATGTAACGAACAGCGATAGCCATTAACTCACTTGCATATTAAGATGTAACGCTGCTGTTTGAATCGCTGGTGGCCATGCTGATTACAAACACAGTACACTTTTCTTAACACTAGAATCTGAATTTAACAGCAGAACAAGAACATGACTCTTAAATCCTGATTTGTGAACACTGTGTAACTAAAACGTCCAGCCGTTACCTCTCACGCTGAACTGTAACGCATAGAAAAGAGGAATGCGCACAACAGAGAGGGAAACGCAAGTCTTGCACAAGTTACTTTTTTCGTCACTACTCTGTCCAACCAAATACAACTTGCAAAATCACATTCAGTTGGGTTGCAACATCCACCCAAAAAAAAACACATAAAAAAATAAACCGAAAGAAAAGTTATGAAAAAAATTCCATCTGCAGCAAAATTTGAATCAGTCAAAAAACGCTTTATTATTATTATAATTTTCCAACAAAACAAATTCTAGCGTTATTTTAAGACGACTGTGAACAAGCCAGTAATCAATAAAGTAGCAGGATATCCAAACATTTTAATAAATCAGTTACCGGTATGTAACGAGATTTCTCATTTTGATTAGTAATAGGCAATCTTTTGGCTCTGATTTGTGAATTTCTGCTTTGATTGACAGTCCGCCAATACTGCCATGCTACGCTTTATTTTTCTACAGTTACAGCTGCGCCGGCGCCCGCTTCGCTATTAACAGAAAAAAAATACATAGTTATTGCTCCCACGGGCCCACTTGGTACTGTGTGGCGGACCACCTTGCGGTCCATTGTCGGACTGGGTCCGACATCACTATAGCAACGCAAAAAACGGGTTTCTAGTCGTTTTTCTCCGAAAAGCCGAAAACCATTCAATTGCCGAATGGGAGCGACAGGAGCCGAGACAAGTCGGATAAAAAGGCGTATCTCATGAATAGTCATACATGGTATCTGGTATCAGATAACGGGGCGGTCGTAAGTAAACAAGCTGGCTGTTACTGCATCAGGTGCTCAGAGAATATCACGGACATTTGCAGAACTTTTTGGAGATGTTATAGTAATAAAATAATGACTTGGATTGCATTATTGAGGAGTTTGGTGATAAAACGAGTCATCAGGAGACGATCGATCGGTATGTACGCAGAATTAATACGCGAGCCTGACGCAGAATTAATAAATGGACCGCAAAGGGTTAAGCCGCTGACCGCAGTTTGGGAACCCCTGCATATAGACAGAGAGGAGCGGGCTGGCAGAGTGGAAAGGTCAATTCAGGTTCAAAGACAAGTTCAAGAAAAAAATTCAATAACTCAAGGGCTTCCACTAGGTGCTGGTTCACTCTCTGTTAGCACTGCTGTTTATATTAGGCGTTCAAATCATTTGAGTCAAATAAACATTTTGTTTTTGATTTGTATAGAAAAGATCAAGCTGGAGGTGACAACGAAACCCTCGAATGAAACCTGCCGTGCGACGCTGCTCTGCACCGCGAACCAACGGGAACACGTCTCCTACCGCTGGAAGAGAGAGGACCAGGATTTACCTGAGCATGCAGGGATACTGCAGGTGTCCCTGAGCCCCGGAGAGATTAATGTTACCTTCACCTGCATCGCTTCTAATCCAGTCAGCGAGGCAGCAGCGTCTATCCGGGAGAGCTGCGCAGGTATTTCAAGCGTGCTTTTGTTTAAAAAAAAATCTGGTTAAGTAGCTGATTGGTTGGTTAAATAATGAAAATAACTTATAATTATTAAAGATCCATTATCACGTCCATATAAGTAATAGTAAGATGTATTGGACCTTGCTCTACTGTTTCCTATATAACTTGCAGTACTTTTTCGGCTTTATGAACTGATTCAGGTAACTCCGATCTCTCCCGAAGCTTGGTGGTACGGTTACAATTTCCACTTTAGTCTAGAATTAGAGACTTCATTCTTTGTGGTCAGGGAGTAGGATGGTGCACCGCAATAAAAGTCAAATGATGCACCAATTATTCTAACTCGAACGTTTCCCAGAGCAAACTTTGACCGACAGTAGCTGTTAGGGTATACCTGGTGTCATCTGGGATGAATGAACTCAATGGCCTGTCTGTTTAACACTAGAACGACCGCGTTTATAGACATACCTAGAACGACCAAGACCGCTAATGTAATTTAAAAAGTGAGTAAGTAGATTTAAGAAAATGCACACACTCAATTTCTTTAATAAATGTTAGATTTATTTTAATATATGCAGGGAATCATTCTCGGATCCAAAGAAAGATTCAACGTTTATACAGTTTACAGGACATTAAATACCCCATTGTACAGGGTGTTTCCACTCCGCTGTTACTGGCACTTAACCAGTAGTAGAGGCCAGGACAGCATACCATGGATACGCCTCTTTCTTAGTACTGTGTGTGTAATGTTTTTGTGTCGTGTGCAAAAGATGTGACTCGTGTCATGTGCTCAGCCATCATCTGTCGTTTGTAAGAGCTCGACATTAGCTTGATGCCAAAACGTGTGAATTTGGCTATCTTCCTGTTTTTCCTCAAGAATATGCAAGTTGCAGTCAATTATTGCCTGCTTGCAATAAATGCTGGGCAAGTAAGCTGTCTGTGACTCTAGACCTTATCATTTGTCAGCAGTGCGTGCAATTTTGGAACTAGCAGTATGCTATCTACCATGTTAGTCGCTTTTCAGAAAATAACACGATTGTAGCTCTGCCAGTCTGCAGGCTTAGCAATCTGCTACGCAATACTTATTTAATGGTTAATTTGTGTTCTCCAACAACAGGTCAATTAGACCGGCATACTAAAAAGAAAATACTTACTATAATGAAAGACAAACAATTGCATACAAGTCGTGGTTTTGTTCAGGCACGTCTTATTAAACATCTGCACAACCAAAATATTGTAAATAAATGAGCATTTCAACATCAGTAGGATTTATAAAAAACGAAAAGACAAGAAATGCAAAACCTTACCAAGCGAACTACATTGGTTTCCTATGTTGGTCAATTTGACTGGTCCTGGTCGTTTTAGGTATAACAGTGTTTTACATATCTATTTTTTGCAGCTTCGCGATTCTTTCTTTGTCAGGGTAATTAGTACTTGATTACATGATGTTAAATAAAAGATCTAAATTATGTTCCTATAGTTTTTTTTTTTTTAATTATGTCTCAATCCTAAAATTCTAGATGATGGTAAAGCAACACTCTGGTGGTGGATCTACACTGCAGCAACAATATTCCTGCTGCTAGTTTTCATTTGTATTGGGATGGTCGTAGTATTGCACAAGAAAAAGAAGCGTAGTAAAGGTGAGTAGATCTTTAGACTTTTATGCTTCAAAATAAACCATACATTTTGCTGTGTACTACTAATCCATATAGTTTCCCAAGCCCAGTCCTGTGGACCCCTGTGTGTGTGCGTCTGCTGGTTTTCATTCCAACTGAGCTCTCAATTCCTGAACCAGATCCTTCATTGAATTTATAATTTAAAAAGGGCTGTAATTCTTCAAAACAGAGAGAGAGAGAGAGAGAGAGAGAGAGAGAGAGAGAGAGAGAGAGAGAGAGAGAGAGAGAGAGAGAGAGAGAGACTGACTGACTGACTGACTGACTGACTGACTGACTGACTGAGAATATGACGCGACGCGGGGCAAACAAACTAGCACGGAGAACAAGCAGTGAGGAGGCAGTGATAGCAGAAGGGTTTTGTTTTGTTTTGTTCAGCAATTGCACTTTCTGAAAAGTATCAAGAATTAGCAAGCCAGACCAATAAAGATAAGAATTTCGGGTGGATTATTTTTTGTGACTACGGTTACCTTTTTGTTTTGCTGAGACGGCAGCATGCTTCCCAATGAAATGGGACAAGCTGTAGAAAATTAGAAACGGGTTTGACAAAACCAATGGGGTTTTTTCTATTTTTCTTGAGCAGTTATTGGCTGAACAGAACATTTTTTGATTCTTGGATTATAGTGAACTGCTTACTTTATATTCTTGGGTGGACGATTCTTGAAGTGTGTATTGTTTTTTTTTTTTAAACCAGGACGCCGCGAAACATTACAGAATTAATCTATACAGTATGCTAGATAGTCCGGACTTGGTTTTAATTACGTCCGATTCAATTGATAGACTGCTGGGGTTTACGTAAACATTTACCGTTTTCTGCTGCAGGATCTTTTGATTACAACAATAACGCCTGGTCGTATTTATATTAACTTACTGCTATGGGAAAAACACGCCGTTACTTTTGGCTGTTACTCAAAATACGCATATTTTAATTATTGCTGTTATCGAATATAGGTGTGTTACTCCTCGCTGTTATTGAGAAGCACTTATTTACTTGTTGCTGCTGTTGAAAATATGCTGGTGTTAAATTGAATGCTGATGTGTTACATACTATAACTTGCTACTATTGGAAAATACGTTTTTGTTTCGCTTTGCTGCTATTGCAAAACTTACGCACATTAATTATTACTGCTGTATTGAAAACACGCCCTTGTTTAATGAGTGCAACTGTTGTAAAATATGTATTTAAGCACTGCTAATTAAATACGCATTTGCTTAATTTATTTCTATTTGGCACTGTGCGTGTATTACTTGTTGCTTTTGTAAAATATTCATAATTTAATTGGTCGTTTTAAGTGGTTATTTTGCTCGGTTTGTTAATGAACAGTATGAAGCAGTACTGCACTTTGCTCGGTCGGGGAAATAACCTGTGTTTGAAACTATTTGCACATGATTTATGGACAAGATGCAATAACTGACTTGATGTGTAACGTGTGAGATAATACCGTGTCTGTTTTGAAATGCAATGCAGTATCTGATTATGTGCACGCTATACTATTTCTGTAAGCATAATAATTGTATTGCAGTTGATTATTGATAATTCTGTTAATTAGTGGTCCAAGACCTTTGTCTTTTTCAGACAAGAAATAATGTAGCATATTTAAATCATAAATCTATATTCTAAATGAATGGGTTTGTGGAAATGTGATATTGAACTGTTAGGTAGTATATGTTTTTGTAAACCATGAAATCAGTCAATCAATCTTTATTTTATCTAGCGCCTTTCATAGTGGATCACCATCACAAAGCGCTTTACAAGATAGTGAGGAACCATGCATGATACAATAAAATACAGGGCATAGTACATTAAATACAAACAGTAAAAAACAATGCAAATACATTAAATACAGGCATAACACATTAGATGCAAGGCTAGGATGTGAATCATACGAATAAGATGGAGTGAAAAACCTGAAATAGCAATTTAGACAACAGCTGATAACAGATATCAGGCTTGAAGAGCATTGAAAGCGAGAGATAACAAGCGGGTCTTGAGAGTTGATTTGAAGTGACTGTGGGATATTGCTGCTCTAGAAAGAGTGCAAAGAAGAGCAACCAGAATTATCCTGGGTTTAAAAGGCATGTCGTATGCAGACAGGCTAAAAGAATTGAATCTATTCAGTCTTGAACAAAGAAGACTATGTGGTGATCTGATTCAAACATTCAAAATCCTAAAAGGTATAGACAATGTCGACCCTGGGGACTTTTTTGACCTGAAAAAAGAAACAAGGACCAGGGGTCACAAATGGAGATTAGATAAAGGGGCATTCAGAACAGAAAATAGGAGGCACTTTTTTACACAGAGAATCGTGAGGGTCTGGAACCAACTCCCCAGTAATGTTGTTGAAGCTGACACCCTGGGATCCTTCAAGAAGCTGCTTGATGAGATTCTGGGATCAATAAGCTACTAACAACCAAACGAGCAAGATGGGCTGAATGGCCTCCTCTCATTTGGAAACTTTCTTATGTTCTTATGTTCTTATGAGCTGGGAGAGTTCCAGAGAGAGTCGGGGCCATGAAGCTAAACGAGCGCTCTCCCAGTGTGTCTTTTGCTTGGGTATAAAAAGCAAGCAAGAGTCAGAGGACCTCAGAACTGTACCAAGAAAAGTTATTTACTTACCGAATTTCAGACAGGTAGGAGTGTTGACATATAATTTGGTTATCATATGTATGAAGGGGGAAAAGAGTAATTGTGTGTGAGTGTGAAATAAATATTTAGTGCAATATGTAAATGTCTGTCTTGTAAATGCCAACATTGGCTCTTCAGATCTGCACCTTTTTCTGTTCTTAATTTTATTCTTTATGTGCTTGGGGGTTTAGTGGGCAAAAACTTAGTTTTGCTACAGAGTCCTGGTAATGATTTGCATTTAGACAGTTATTTTATTTTTCTATGGTAGGTGTGGCAGGATGGCTTGCAGTGGTAAGGTGTGGTGACGTCACGGACCAGGAAGTAACAGAACCAAAACAATGGATGGGCGGGTGAAACTGAACGCAACGGCATTCAGCTGATTTTATTAAATAAATAAAACAAAACAAAAGATTTAAACAAACAACACAAAACACAACGGCGAGTTGGCCAAACAAATAGAAACAAATACCCAGCACGATACTTAGCAGTTGTTTTATTTTGTTTTCCTCGCTCTCTCCACTCCCCGTACTCTCCTCTGTACACTCTTCCCCGCAGCACGGACAGCTGCAGGTTCTTATACTCTGGCCGAGGGGTTAACTAGCTGTTAATTATCTTATTACCCCTCGGCCACAGTCTGCATGCGTTTAATAAGGATGCATGACTGTCAGCTAGTTAAATAATCAGTAGCTGATCAGCCACGCATCCTCACGAAAAAATACAAAAACAATAACAAATACGCTGCGCTTTTATCAGCGCAGCAAACAATAATACAAAAACAGTGCACAAATA
>CM060303.1:1787407-1794907 GCA_030684275.1 Acipenser oxyrinchus oxyrinchus | reverse complement strand
ACAGACAAACAGCCAGACTGCTTTAACAATTCCTTAATGTCCTGCTTATGACACGTCTCAGCTGGGTTGGTGACGGAAGCACACTACCACTTGTTACATTACATTGGGAGTTTCGTGCTTTAAGGTTTTCAGTGGACTTTTGAAACAAAGAAGTTACTGTAGTTTGTTTCTTAGACAGAGCTGCAGTTGGTGTACTGAATTCGATTTCAGCCTTTCTCTTTCGATGGATACTGGAATCCAGACACGAGTGACTGCTCTATGCTGCACCTTGTGAAGTCACATGACACGAGTGACTGCTCTATTATTATTATTTATTTCTTAGCAGACGCCCTTATCCAGGGCGACTCACAAATGTTACAAGATATCACATTATTTTTACATACAATTCCCCATTTATACAGTTGGGTTTTTACTGGAGCAATCTAGGTAAAGTACCTAGCTTAAGGGTACAGCAGGAGTGTCACCCACCTGGGATTGAACCCACGACCCTCCGGTCAAGAGTCCAGAGCCCTAACCACTACTCCACACTACACTGCACTTCGTGAAGTCACATGACACGAGTGACTTTTCTAAGCAGCACTATACGTACAGTTTATGGCTAAGGCGTGTTTGTATGAAATAACTTACATATGCAGTACTGTGCAAAAGTTTTAGGCAGGTGTGAAAAAATGCTGTAAAGTAAGAATGCTTTCAAAAATAGACATGTTAATAGATTATATTTATCAATTAACTAAATGCAAAGTGAGCGAACAGAAGAAAAATCTAAATCAAATCCATATTTGGTGTGACCACCCTTTGCCTTCAAAACAGCATCAATTCTTCTAGGTACACTTGCACAAAGTCAGGGATTTTGTAGGCATATAGTCAGGTGTATGATTAAACAATTATACCAAACAGGTGCTAATGATCATCAATTCAATATGTAGGTTGAAACACAATCATTAACTGAAACAGAAACAGCTGTGTAGGAGGAATAAAACTGGGTGAGGAACAGCCAAACTCAGCTAACAAGTTGAGGTTGCTGAAGACAGTTTACTGTCAAAAGTCATACACCATGGCAAGACAGAGCACAGCAACAAGACACAAGGTAGTTATACTGCATCAGCAAGGTCTCTCCCAGGCAGAAATTTCAAGGCAGACAGGGGTTTCCAGATGTGCTGTCCAAGCTCTTTGAAGAAGCACAAAGAAACGGGCAGCATTGAGGACCGTAGACGCAGTGGTCGGCCAAGGAAACTTACTGCAGCAGATGAAAGACACATCATGCTTACTTCCCTTCAATCGGAAGATGTCCAGAAAACAGTGGGACCCTGGTACACCCATCTACTGTCCGGAGAAGTCTGGTCAGAAGTGGCCTTCATGGAAGACTTGCAGCCAAAAAGCCATACCTCCGGCGTGGAAACAAGGCCAGCGACTCAACTATGCGAAAACACAGGAACTGGGGTGCAGAAAAATGGCAGCAGGTGCTCTGGACTGATGAGTCAAAATTTGAAATATTTGGCTGTAGCAGAAGGCAGTTTGTTTGCGAAGGGCTGGAGAGCGGTACACGAATGAGTGTCTGCAGGCAACAGTGAAGCATGGTGGAGGTTCCTTGCAAGTTTGGGGCTGCATTTCTGCAAATGGAGTTGGGGATTTGGTCAGAATTAATGGTCTCCTCAATGCTGAGATGTACAGGCAGATACTTATCCATCATGCAATACCATCAGGGAGGCATCTGATTGGCCCCAAATTTATTCTGCAGCATGACAACATTCCCAAACTTACAGCGAAAGTCATAAGAACTATCTTCAGCTAAAGAAGAACAAGGAGTCCTGGAAGTGATGGTATGGCCCCACAGAGCCCTGATCTCAACATCATCGAAGTCTGTCTGGGATTACATGAGAGAGAGAAGCAACTGAGGCTGCCTAAATCCACAGAAGAACTGTGGTTAGTTCTCCAAGATGTTTGGGCCAACCTACCTGCCGAAGTTCCTTCAAAAACTGTGTGCAAGTGTACCTAGAAGAATTGATGCTGTTTTGAAGGCAAAGGGTGGTCACACCAAATATTGATTTGATGTAGATTTTTCTTCTGTTCACTCACTTTGCATTTAGTTAATTGATAAATATAATCTATTAACATGTCTATTTTTGAAAGCATTCTTACTTTACAGCATTTTTTCACACCTGCCTAAAACTTTTGCACAGTACTGTATATATATATATATATATTATACATATAAAAATATCTTAGTAATTTTTTTAAAAGAATAAAAATAGAAAAAATCATGGTGTTGAGCTCATTTCACGATTTCTTTACAAATATTAATGCTGTAATCACAAAGCAGAATATTCCAAATGTGATGCCGGTTGTGTAATAATGACGTCCATTGCCTTCCACAATTACTGAAAGAAAAAAATGTATATATAATGTAATGTTTTAGTTCAGTTAAATATAAATCATGCAAATTCTACTAAATAGATTTTGGAAAGAGCTTGCCTATGAAAATCCTTGGAGCCATTACCAGCTAACCGTCTTACAGGCACACAGGGCTGTTTTCGTTCACTGTACAGCTCTGGCCAAAAGTTTTGCAACACCTACAATTTTAGGATTGAGACATAATTACAATTAAAACTACATGAACATAATTGAGATCTTTTAATTTAACATCATGTAATCAAACAAAAAGTCTAAAAGCGCATAAAAGTCTACCGGAAGTCATAATAGTAGTACAGTAGTACTTCATGTTAGATTTCGAAATGTCACATTACAAAAAAGATACATGTCACATGGGGTGTGGAATTCAATATGTTAACAAGGGAACATTATTCAGGAGCGTTCATTGGACTCTATGAAGCTGAGGGAGTTCATTCTATATAGAGGGGGTGGAATTCAATATGTTAACAAGGGAACATTATTCCGCAGCTTTCATTGGACTCTATGAAGCTGAGGGAGTTCATTCTATATAGAGGGGGTGGAATTCAATATGTTAACAAGGGAACATTATTCAGCAGCTTTCATTGGACTCTATGAAGCTGAGGGAGTTCATTCTATATAGAGGGGTGGAATTCAATATGTTAACAAGGGAACATTATTCAGCAGCTTTCATTGGACTCTATGAAGCTGAGGGAGTTCATTCTATATAGAGGTGTGGAATTCAATATGTTAACAAGGGAACATTATTCCGCAGCTTTCATTGGACTCTATGAAGCTGAGGAGTTCATTCTATATAGAGGGGTGCAATTCAATATGTTAACAAGGGAACATTAT
Source organism: Acipenser oxyrinchus oxyrinchus (assembly GCA_030684275.1). Classification (NCBI taxonomy): domain Eukaryota; kingdom Metazoa; phylum Chordata; class Actinopteri; order Acipenseriformes; family Acipenseridae; genus Acipenser; species Acipenser oxyrinchus. The sequence continues at coordinate 1,791,664 of CM060303.1, read as the reverse complement.
TCAGCAGCTTTCATTGGACTCTATGAAGCTGAGGGAGTTCATTCTATATAGAGGGGTGGAATTCAATATGTTAACAAGGGAACATTATTCAGCAGCTTTCATTGGACTCTATGAAGCTGAGGGAGTTCATTCTATATAGAGGGTGGAATTCAATATGTTAACAAGGGAACATTATTCAGCAGCTTTCATTGGACTCTATGAAGCTGAGGAGTTCATTCTATATAGAGGGTGTGTGATTCAATATGTTAACAAGGGAACATTATTCAGCAGCTTTCATTGGACTCTGTGAAGCTGAGGGAGTTCATTCTATATAGAGGGGTGGAATTCAATATGTTAACAAGGAACATTATTCAGCAGCTTTCATTGGACTCTATGAAGCTGAGGGAGTTCATTCTATATAGAGGGGGTGGAATTCAATATGTTAACAAGGGAACATTATTCAGCAGCTTTCATTGGACTCTATGAAGCTGAGGGAGTTCATTCTATACAGAGGGTGTGGAATTCAATATGTTAACAAGGGAACATTATTCAGCAGCTTTCATTGGACTCTATGAAGCTGAGGGAGTTCATTCTATACAGAGGGTGATGCAAAACGTTTGGCCAGAGCTGCACATGTTTGTACACAACCAAATAGAAGGTGTTATATATAATGGTTTAAGCAGAACCTAAAATGCAGAATTACACAGATAAAGATATTCAGGTAAGAAAGTCAATTTTACAAAAATGAAGAAAAAAATGAAGGATTGATAATTAACGCCATTTTATGTTCAGTTAACTAGTTAGTCTATTCAGAGATTATTTTTGCTGTGCTACTGTAAAGACTCATGGAAAATAAAATATGTAATAAAAATACCTGTATTGCCACAGTGCTCTGTCTCAGTAGTTGATGATTGGGTTATGTTGTTGAAAGCCACACAAGTGAAGGACCGTTGTGTATTGAAAGGGATGTCTCGGACATTCAGTATGGCTCTGTTTACATTGCCATTGGAGTCATCAGTCAGCTTCAAAGAGTAATTTACTTTTGAATCGTTCGTAACGAAGCATTTCACAGTGAAGTTGCAGCCTCCACTCTGCTCAGTCTTTTCAATTGTAATATTTGGTTTGGGAATTGGTTCTATGTAAAGAAAAACAAAACAGCATGTGATTACTTTCCACAAGCGAAGACTGCAAGAAAGTAAAAAGTGTGGCATTTTATCCACCCTCTGTCACACGATGTAACACTAAACCTTTTCTGATACTGTTGTGTACATACGTTTATCGTGAAAAAGATTTCCACATACAGTCCATTGTAACTCTGCATAATAACACTGTAATGATGTGTAAGCACACATGTACTTACTCAGTAACTGCTATGCAAACACACAGTCATTAGAGACTCTTCATGGAAAGGGTTGCCTGATTGCTTACTATTTAGGTGCTGTATTTGACAGTGTAACAGGGTGCTGGTTGAGATGATCTATTTTACATTATTTATTTTAATTTTTTTTAATTTGTATTTAGGAAGGCCACATGAGCTTCAGGTAGCTCATTTACAACAGCGTCCTAGAAAGTACAACAGTAGGTTTCAAGTAGTAGACTTACAATTGTTACAAGATATCACATTATTTTTACATACAATTACATTATTTTTTTTACACATTATTTTTACATACAATTTCCCATTTATACAGTTGGGTTTTTACTGGATCAATCTAGGTAAAGTACCTTGCACAACCTTGTGCAGCAGTGTGGAGTAGTGGTTAGGGCTCTGGACTCTTGACCGGAGGGTCGTGGATTCAATCCCAGGTGGGGGGACACTGCTGCTGTACCCTTGAGCAAGGTACTTTACCTAGATTGCTCCAGTAAAAACCCAACTGTATAAATGGGTAATTGTATGTAAAAATAATGTGATATCTTGTAACAATTGTAAGTCGCCCAGGATAAGGGCGTCTGCTAAGAAATAAATAATAATAATAAGCAGCAGTGTCCCCCACCTGCGATTGAACCCATGACCCTCCATTCCAGAGCCCTACCACTGCTCCCTTAAGAAGTATTGTGTGGTCAACTAGGTCAAAAGCTTTAAAGAAATCAATAAAAATGGCACCCGTGAGTCTTTTCTCCTGTAGCCTGATATATATCATTTGTTAGTTTTAGTAAAGCAGTTGTGGTTGAGTGAGCTTTTCGAAAACCAGATTGATAATCAGTAAATAAATTATTTGTTGTTAGATAATTAGTCAATTGGGTTTGCACAATTTTTTCAATAGTCTTTGATAATACTGGTAAGACAGATATAGGCCTGTAATTACCAGGGGCCATTACATCCCCACTTTTAAATATAATAAACCACATCTTAAAATCACCCCTTACCAATAACTCTTAGAATCACTACATCACTGCACTGTGTGTCTTCGTGAAATTTCCTCACGGTGTACTTCATTTCATCTTCCATCCGCAGGTTTTTTATTTGAAGTGATCCATTGTTGGTGTACAGATGAAGCCTCTCTTTGAACCCTGAACTCAAATTTACATGAGTAAATCCATTTCTTAATGTAGCAATTTGAGTTTCATTATTAAAGATGGACCAGGTGATTCTTGTTGGTACCTTGTCACTCAAACAAGAAGGTAAGACTACTGAACTTTTCAAAATACCGTCCATTGATATGATGGCGGCCTGACAAGGAAGACCTAGATAAATAAAACAAAACAAACATAGAATAATCAGACACGGCTTCTCTTTGTGACAAGCAAAGATAATAATTTCAAACAGTAGAATTTTAGAATACAATTCACTTTTCAGCAGGTCAAAGAGTAATAGTTTGGTTTAAGCAAGACAGAATAAGAAGGGTCACCTTTTTTAAGTTTTAGAGTGCCCCATTGTTTTATCCTGATTTTCTTCACAAATTTAGACTGTCCAGTTAAGTTCCCTCACCACAGCACGATATAACACTAACCCTAACCCTAACCCTAACCCTTTTCTGATACAATGATGTACTTACATAGTCCAAAAGATCTCCACATTCACAGGATCATTTATGTCTAGCCGAGCCAGAACCGGAATCTGGTACTGGCTCTGTGCTGAGCAAGGCTGGGGGCGGGGTTAACTAGTACTGCCAGACACGACAGAGTCTACCAAAAGATTTCACAGGAATTGAGAAATATGGGACTAAACCACAGCGCGAAACAGTGTTGTGAAAAAAAAAAAACAGGATTAAAAAAAAAAGATCATAACAATAAAAGCATCAGACCACAAAAAAGTAAATATTATGACTTAATGGACGCAGTTCTTGGTCACAGACCTTAGATCTTAGACTTGTCTTCAGGAATCGATGTGCAGTCCCCACACAGAATGAAGCTAAATTTACATATCACAACATTCTTGAAGCTTTACCACGTTTTTGTTTTTTAATATATAAAGTATTTCTCCCTTAAATTGTTTAACGCTGACAGGGATCATTTCAAACAGAGACAAATCAAACCTTACAGTGTGTGAACTGCAAGGTCTGCTGCTGCTTCATTAATTGGGTTCCATGTATTTTTTCCAATGAATAAAGTGATCCGTAATTGCGCATATTTCTTTGTGGTCCCTTTATAAACCAGTCCTTAACAGAAAAAAGATAAATATATTGGAAATGTGCAAAGTATCTGAAAATCACAATCAATATGGTCATTTAAAAAAAAAAAATACCGTATATTAACATTGCATGTATAAAAACAAGTTGTAAAGAAATATTTTTAAATATGTTACGTTTCGATTTTGTTTTTAATAGGCCTACTTTAAATCTATTTTTCTGAAGTTTACTGAAATTTTTTAAATACTATCTGTAACTTTTAAAAGTTATTATTATTAGTAGTAATTCATCTACCTTTAATGATATGAAATTAAATTATTTTTCCATTAAGGTACATACCGCTCTCTTCCCTTCTGAATAAGGCACATCAAACACTACAATATTCTAAATAGTGCAGCTTGTACTTTGAACAGTAGTGTGAACACACCCTAGGCGCTCCGGGTGGGCATGGTTTGCTTACGGCTCGGTTCGGCTCAGCTCAGGGGTGCAAGTGTGAAAAGGCCAAACGTAACTACTATGTAAACATACAGTAATTAGAGACACTTCATGGAACTTGCTACCCATGTTTTAGACATATTTTGCAATTTTGAAATAAGACCTTCTTTACATAGTTATAAATAAAGTTTCCGGGTTCAAAATTACATCAAAATGTCCAATGAGGGCGTTTCTCCAAGCTTAATGGAGGACTTCCTCCTTCTTCCTCTTCCTG
>CM060303.1:1766451-1786907 GCA_030684275.1 Acipenser oxyrinchus oxyrinchus | reverse complement strand
CACAGGAAGAGGAAGTTTGCAGAAACCCGGAACCTTATGTATAACCATGTAAAGTAATGTCTTATTTCAAAATTGCTAAATAGGTTTAAACAAATTGGTAACACTGTACTTTAAGTGTCTGTAATGACTGTGTGTTTGCATAGTAGTTACTTAGTAAATACACGCATGCTTACGCATCATTACAATGTTATTACGCAGAGTTACAATGTGCTTCATGTGGAAATCTTTTTGCATGATATATGTAAGTACAGAATTGTATCAGAAAAGGTTTAGTTAGGAGGGTTAGAGTTACAGAAAGAGAATCCATGTCTGATTTTATTTATTTATTTATTTATTTATTTATTCATCTAGGTCTTCCTTGTCAGGCTGACATACCAGTTGACGGAATTTTGAACGGTGCAGTCATCTTACCTCCTTGTGTGATTGATGGGGTACCAAAAAGAATCACTTGGTCCATCTTGAACAATGATACCTACATTGCTACAATAATATCTGGATCAACTAAAGTAGATTTGAGGACAGAGTTCAAGGACAGGCTTGATCTGAATGCCAGCAATGGATCACTCAAGATAAAAAACCTGCAGCGGAAAGATGGCATGAACTACAAAGTGAATATAATCAGCAGCACAAAACAATGCAATGAGGTAGTGAATCTACAAATTATCGGTAAGTGGTTATTTCAGAGAGATGTGGTTTATCATATTAATATTTCATATCTTTCAAAATAAATGGGCGTACACTGTATAATCTATATTGCAATATTCAAAAGCAACCACTAAGAATATATTGAAACTTTCTTTTTTTTTTTTAAATACTTGTTTTAAAATATTTTCCGACACAATGACATACAGAAATATGCAGAATACACTTTACAATAAATGGATCAATTTCAGTTTATATTGTATTATGTTCCATATTATATTTAAAAATACATTTAGACATATTTTTACAGTGTATGTTGATTCATGTAAGTGACATCACGAAAACACAGTTTTGGCCAAAGGTTTTCTACCACCCTATAGAATTAACACATTCTTTATGGATTTTTATGATTTGCTTTTTCCTGTTATCTTTTGAAAGGGTCTCTAAAATGTACATTCCAGGCTTAATAGATTTTTTTGGATCAGCTTTATTTATGTTGTGGTCCTTCTCTTATAAAAATGTTTCTTTATATATTCACAGAACGTGTTCAAATTCAAAAGATTCCTGAGAGCGGAGAGTGCCAATTCACTTTGAAATGCTTAGTTCCAAACCACTCACATTTTAATTACGTTTGGAATCGTGCTGACGACCCCAGTGTAAGAGGATCCACACTGGAGGTGGATATTCGTTTAAAGAAAAAACAGTCCTTCACCTGTGTGGCTTCCAACAACGTAACCACATCAACAGCTACTGTGACAGAGCACTGTAGCAATACAGGTATTTGTATTACATGCATTATTATTATTATTATTATTATGGTGAAAATAATATTATTAATTATGATTAGAATTCATTATTGTTAACAAGGTTGACATTATTCAGCAGCTTTCATTGGACTCTATGAAGCTGAGGAGTTCATTCTATATAGAGGGGTGGAATTCAATATGTTAACAAGGGAACATTATTCAGCAGCTTTCATTGGACTCTATGAAGCTGAGGGAGTTCATTCTATATAGAGGGTGGAATTCAATATGTTAACAAGGGAACATTATTCAGCAGCTTTCATTGGACTCTATGAAGCTGAGGGAGTTCATTCTATATAGATGGGGTGGAATTCAATATGTTAACAAGGGAACATTATTCAGCAGCTTTCACTGGACTCTATGAAGCTGAGTGAGTTCATTCTATATAGAGGGGTGGAATTCAATATGTTAACAAGGGAACATTATTCAGCAGCTTTCATTGGACTCTATGAAGCTGAGGGAGTTCATTCTATATAGAGGGGTGGAATTCAATATGTTAACAAGGGAACATTATTCAGCAGCTTTCATTGGACTCTATGAAGCTGAGGAGTTCATTCTATATAGAGGGGTGGAATTCAATATGTTAACAAGGGAACATTATTCAGCAGCTTTCACTGGACTCTATGAAGCTGAGGGAGTTTATTCTATATAGAGGGTGTGGAATTCAATATGTTAACAAGGGACATTATTCAGCAGCTTTCATTGGACTCTATGAAGCTGAGGGAGTTCATTCTATATAGAGGGGTGGAATTCAATATGTTAACAAGGGAACATTATTCAGCAGCTTTCATTGGACTCTGTGAAGCTGAGGGAGTTCATTCTATATAGAGGGGTGGAATTCAATATGTTAACAAGAGAACATTATTCAGCAGCTTTCATTGGACTCTATGAAGCTGAGGGAGTTCATTCTATATAGAGGGGTGGAATTCAATATGTTAACAAGGGAACATTATTCAGCGGCTTTCATTGGACTCTATGAAGCAAAATTAGTTCATTCTGATAGGATTATGCAAAACTTTTGGCCAGAGCTAAACTGCTTTAAGGAGGTGCAACTGTCATTTCTGACCTCCGCTCAACTGGTAATAGAACATGTCTATACAAAATCAGTTTGACAGTGGACAAAATGACATTTTTGGGAAAAGTCTGTACAGTGCTACATATATATATATATATATATATATATATATATATATATATATATATATATATATATATATATATAAAACATTGCTACAAATAGCTTTAATACAAATATTTAATTCTATTTTTCCTTTTTCTTTCAGCAAATGTGGACTGGAAATAGTTAACGTACTTTATTACAGCCTCCACCTTTGGACTTTTTAATATACTTTGTGAGCTTCTAGTAACCTGGAATGCTTCCAGAAATCTAACTAGGCTGATTATTCAAAAAAGGCCGATCAAATCACAATGCTGTTTTTTTTGTTTTGTTTTTGTAGTTTTGTATTTTCAAACACCAGACAAACACCACAGGAATTTGAATGGATCTGAAGCTTTCATCTGAAGCGGCTGAAGAAATTGAAAGAATTCATTCGATCTAGACCTTTGGTATTCAATATGTTACAAATATGGACTATTAGGAGAACGATTCATTAAAATCTTGCATTGCTGTTAGGGATTAATTTTTTTAAATATTATTTATAACAGCTAAATCTTGATTCTCAAAATAAATATTGATTCGAATATATATATATATATATATATATATATATATATATATATATATATATATATATATATATATATATATATGTTTTAAAAAGAAAAGATTTATCATTTAAATGTTGAAAAGTTGCTAAATATTTTAAGAGTTATAAATTATATCTCAATGTACACATTTAAAAAATATTTATTTATTTTCACAAAATTTTAAATCTGGAGAAAAAATACAAGATTTAAGTTAAATCTGGAAAAAAAGATTAATAATTTTATTTACACATGGCACCCCATAGCTCTGTGGGGAATTTCTACAATGAAGGGGAAATAATTGGGCATTCTAAATTGGAGAGAAAAATTGTGGGTAAAATAATCGGCCACTCTAAATGTATTTAAAAACACTCTATAAACCATGAATACAGATGAGCAAGGTTGATGTTTTGAACCCAGCCAGTCCAGCTACAGATATCACATGTTTTTAACTGTAATAGGTAATACACGGTTTTATCCTGAAAGCCAAATTAATAATTCTGTGAATCTAAAAGAAAACAATTGTCTTGCATGTTTTGTTATTTGCTACATAAATATTCTTATCAACCATGAAATGTATATGGAGCAAGTCAAGTGTACACAGGATCTGCAATTAATAAGAATATATATATAGCCTCAAGGCGGCTGTGTGGTCCAGTGGTTAAAGAAAAGGGCTTGTAACCAGGAGGTCCCGGTTCAAATCCCACCTCAGCCACTGACTCATTGTGTGACCCTGAGCAAGTCACTTCACCTCCTTGTGCTCCGTCTTTCAGGTGAGGCGTAATTGTAAGTGACTCTGCAGCTGATGCATAGTTCACACATCCTAGTCTCTGTAAGTCGCCTTGGATAAAGCGTCTGCATAATAATAATATTGCCAGAGAGCTTGGGGTGAATGAAAAAAAGCAAATCTGTGGATAAAGGATTTGCACTCTTCCACAGATTCACTCTTATTCTGCAGCTGCTTCGTCATCATAATTTTCATATAAACAGACAGCTATTAAAGTGACCTGGAATATACAACCATAACGTTTTCATTTTAGTTTTGTTAAAATATCAGATTTTTCCAACATGCTTCACTGATGTTTTTTCGCTGTTATATTATTTTATATATATATATAAAATGAGGATTTTCTTTTGTTATTTGTGTTGCGTGTTTGTTTTGATAGTTCAAGTGTATAAAACTGTAACCTCTCTCTCTCTCTCTCTGTGTGTGTCTATCTCTGTGTCTCTCTCTCTATGTCTCTCTCCCTCTCCTCTCTACCATCTCTGCCCTCTCTCTCCTCTCCTCTTTACCATCTCCTCTCTCTCTCTTTCCCCTCTCTCTCCCTCTCCCCTCCTCTCTTTCTCTCATAGGGCTTTTACCACACACAGAAATAAATGCACTGCACATGAAAAAAATATGAAGCTTTCCAATAAATTTCTTCACATACTCAGGGAACCACACTATAGAGTATTCAAGTTCATAGTAATATTATTAAGTGAGAAAAAGAGAGTAAGGAAAACAAACCATATGGTTCTACACAGACACAGAAATGCATGGACAGGTGTGTACATACAGTACATGCACGCACACACACATCAATCAAACCACCTTTATTGCTTATGTAGCACCTTTCATGATAGATCACCTAATAGCACTTTTACATGTACAAGTGAACATACAAAACAAGAAAAGATGAGATGACTAAATACACCCCCCTTAAATTACAGCTTAAATAACAGCCCGTGTAAGGCTACTAACACAGGGTCATGTGTTCATGCTTCTTTGCTGTTGTTTAAACTCTGGCAGAAGCATTTTTGCACAAGATACAATCGAGATACACAACTTGAAATACCAGAAAAAGAGAATTGCAATATACTACGACTAATAATAATAATTATTATTACATGTGATTTTAGGGGCTGATTTATGTGTGTATATTTGTAATAACAATCCTGCATTTATTCATTTCAGTGCCTTCAATAAAAAAGAAATTTCACAAGCAATGCTGAAGATACAGTAAGTCACACTTTCATCTTGGTCACTGATATTTTCAAGGTCTACACGTTCCCTTTGAGGGTTCCCAGTTGCATTCCATCTACAGTATGTGTTGATAAGGTGAGTTTTCCTCATTTCGGTTGAAGTTCACCACGTCGTATTGCGTGTCACAGAACTTTCCTGGTGCCTGTGGGAACAAGAATTAGAGAATGTTTTATGTGTAATTGAATTCAGAATTACTAATGTTTTGTACATTTTGTAAATACACATGCATACATATTTTGGGTAACTCTTTCCATTAAGCATCTCTAATGGCTGTGTGTTTGCATAGTAGTTACTTAGTAAATACACGTGTTACACATCATTACAATGTTATCATGCAAAAGATTTCCACATGAAGCACATTGTAACTGTGTAATAACATTGTAATGAAGTGTAAGCACACATGTATTTACTAAGTAACTGCTATGCTTAACACACAGTCATTCGAGACTCTTAATGGAAAGTGTTACTGATTTTAGTTTGCCTTTAGTTTGGCTATCCTTTAAGTAACATTAGCACTGTGCTGTGTCCATAATGTCTCCTTCCCTTGATCCTGTTATTCAGCACTGACTTCGCTGGGCTGAGAACCATTATTCAATTTTCCGATGACTGTCCTGGAAATCGCCAGATTTGTAGCTAGTTGCTTTGACAACAACTCTCACCAAGTCAGCCCTTCAAGTAACTAGATTTGGAGAGAATTACGCTAAATTGGCAACACTGCTTGAAGGCGCAGAAAAAAAAAATTGATTTCGGAGGGCTTCTTGCCTTGACACAACAAGGAAAAGAGATTGCCTCTACTGAAATTAGAGTGGCTGTATGCCGTTTAAGCATTGTCATAACACATCAGTAAAGATCCTTTAATTCTTTAAAGTTAATTCTTAAGTCAAGGATCGGCCTATAGAAAAAGGTACCGAATGATTTGAGGATTTGCTGTGCACGACTATATGATCACTAACCTACACGTTAGATACCAGTTTTATAGTAGTTAAGGAACGCAAGGTGTGAAGTAACCTGCGTATCCTGTATCAGTTGTTATTTATAACTCTAAGATCATGCATACCTATGAAAACAGGAAAACATGCAGTCTGTTCTAATTACTAGATGAAGTACTGTAAATGGAAAACTGCTGTTAAAATGAACTAAATAAAATACAATTGGTTAACCATGGTGCAAATGCACCAACTAAAATGCTATGCAAATTATTTCAAAATCCAGACTCCAGTAAGTGTGCAAACGAGTCCAGATTAAGAGTCCAAAAACAGGTTATGTTTCTGAAAAACAATTTAAACAAAATCAGAAAGCAATTCTCAACAAAAGTCATAATAATAATAATAATAATAATAATAATAATAATAATAATAATAATAATAATAATAATAATAATAATAATGTGCTTTTTGCTCAAATAAATAAAACACTGGACTGATTAAACTACTAACACTGCACATTTAAACTCCAGAAAGTAAACTTAGATAGTAAATACTACACATTTTTAAAAGAAGCAACATCATACAACGACAGTCTTTGATTTTTTTTGTTTGTTTTAGCCACAGACTGCAGTAACGCTCTGCTATTTAAATATGTAAATTAGCTATGTGTGGGCGCAACGCTCAAAAAAGAGGGCGGCAAAATTTCGTTTGCCTAGGGCAGCAAAATCCTTGCGTCAGCCCTGCTATGAACTAATCTCCTCTGTTCAATAATAAACTCATGTTGCTGAAGAGACTGATCATGGCAGATAGACGGTTAGGACAGAGATGTGACGGATTACTGTACATGAAAGAAACTGTATCTCCACCAGGGCAGCAGATATCACCTTTCAGCTTAGTTGACTCTGCCTGCTTCTATAAATTTATCAGAATAATTAAAATGCCCAAAACGTTAAAGTAAAGTAAAAAAAAAAATGTCATTCATTTGGTAAATTGAAGATAAGGAAATTCTCTATCAGATCACTCACCTGTTTGACATTCACAGTCTCATAAACAGTCATTGGGAGATCCTCACTCTGCTGGGCATTTGAGGACGATTCAACCTTAAATAAATAGTCAAAGTAGTAGATCTATAACACTCACCCTTTTCTGATTGTGTACTTATACATATATCGTGCAAAAGATTTCCACATTCAGTCCATCGTAACTCTGCATAATAACATTGTAATAATGTGTGAGCATGCGTGTATTTACTCAGTAACTGCTCTGCAAACACACAGCATTACAGACACTCAATGGTAAAGTGAAGTTAATGAAAGTCTCTATCAGATCACTCACCTGTTTGACATTCACAGTCTCATAAACAGTCATTGGGAGATCCTCACTCTGCTGGGCATTTGAGGACGATTCAACCTTAAATAAATAGTCAAAGTAGTAGATCTATAACACTCACCCTTTCTGATTGTGTACTTATACATATATCGTGCAAAAGATTTCCACATTCAGTCCATCGTAACTCTGCATAATAACATTTTAATAATGTGTGAGCACGTGTATTTACTCAGTAACTGCTCTGCAAACACACAGCATTACAGACACTCAATGGTAAAGTGAAGTTAATGAAAGTCTCTATCAGATCACTCACCTGTTTGACATTCACAGTCTCATAAACAGTCATTGGGAGATCCTCACTCTGCTGGGCATTTGAGGACGATTCAACCTTAAATAAATAGTCAAAGTAGAAGATCTCTAACACTCACCCTTTTCTGATTGTGTACTTATACATATATCGTGCAAAAAGATTTCCACATTCAGTCCATCGTAACTCTGCATAATAACATTGTAATAAAGTGTGAGCAGCTGCGTGTATTTACTCAGTAACTGCTCTGCAAACACACAGCATTACAGACACTCAATGGTAAAGTGAAGTTAATGAAAGTCTTTATCAGATCACTCACCTGTTTGACATTCACAGTTGCATAAACAGTCGTCGGAGACTGTCACTCTGCTGGGCATTTGATGACTTTTTAACCTTAAATTTAAAAATAGTTCATGGTACTAGTTGTATTATTACATGCAGCTCTCGTGAAAGGTTTTGCATCTGTGTATATATGTGAAAAAAACATAGCATCCCTAGGAGCATAAAATACATACAGCTGTGGCCAAAAGTTTTGCATCGCCTATAGAATTATCAAATGTTGTTCATAAAGTCCAATGAAAGCTGCTGAATAATGTTACATTACAATATTAAATTACACACCAGCTTTAGAAGTTTCCAGAAACTTAACAGAATAAATTAAAAACAATTTTTACTTCTGCACTGCTACTATGGCTTCCGTAGACTTTTGCGATATAATGTTGTAGTTTCTTTGCTTACACAATGTTAAATAAAAGATCTAAACTATGTTCATGCTGTTTATTTTAAAAGAATAAATATCTCATCATTCAATATACATAATAACATGTGGCTAGTGTCTGTTGATTAATACTAATTAAGATCAATTAATGTAGATTAAGTGTTAGTTATCCACATTTTTAAAAATAAAATAACATTAAAAAGTTAATACAGGCAACACTCGGATATACAACACTCAGATATGCGTCAGTCGTGTTTTACCTTCCTTGTATTAAGAAATATATATATATATATATATATATATATATATATATATATATATATATATATATATATATATATATATATATATATATATAGTGAGTTACACAGCGCCTCCATCCAATTTCACGTCACGAAAATTCAGCCAAAACAGACAAGCTATGGTCATCCAACAGGTAATCATTTTATCTTTTGCTAAATGGCATTGCTTTTTACGTTTATGCAGTTCTGTGCATGGGTAACATTTTGATTTCATTTGCTGTTGGGTCGTTAACAGGAATTTTACATACTGCTACAATACGCACCGGATTTAAAAGTATGTGCTGTATTACAATCCACGTGCAGTCTCTTTTGGCAAGTGATATTTTCATTATCATACCGTTCTGAATTAAAATACTTCTGTTGAAAATATCGTGTTTTACCAACAAAACGAATCCAGTACATCTAAATTGAAGCCTACTTATTTTAAAACAGTCTTTTCAGACATGCATGTTTGATATTGTATCATTTTTGTGTTCCCTGAAAAGCGGAGAAGGGTCTAACAGGCCAAAATGAAATAATCAGAAATCGTCACACGCGTTTAACCCGTCACTGAAGTCAACATTTTATAGGGTCGGATATGTGAGTGCTGACTGTATATATGACCCTGTTGTGTATCTATGTATTAAACCTCAATTACTCACGTGATTCCTCTGTGTATTTTTTCTCTGAATTTCTGCATAGATAGTCGCCTGTTGGGAGGTTCTGTCACAGCTAACAAACAAATAAACAAAATAAACATATATATATATATATATATATATATATATATATATATATATATATATATATATATATATATATATATATATATATATATATATACTGTGTTATATACACCAAGAAGGTGGTGTGGGTCTGACCACAGCCACGTATGCAAACTTTTTGAGAATTGGTGTTAGATCTTTAAGAACAGGCCACGCGTCATCGATATCCTTTATATACCCGCCTGCATGAAAACACCTCCGGTGTGAGAATTTCTATCTCCGCTCAGTAATCAGTGATATAGAAACAACAGGCCCTCCTGTGTGTGAAAACGTTAGACTGCTTTGTGCTTTTAATCAGGCGTCTTAAACAACTTCTCAAAAGTCTCCTGCGTTTGACCGCGTGTGGCTCCGTGTTCCTTTCTCTCACTGTTTGAAATGAATTTCAGGTGTGGCTTATTCAAGTCGTCCATTAAAATTAGACAAACACCAATTTGCCGATCTTGCCAATTTTCCAAGATTTTTAGTTCCAGTGGTTTTGATTTCATCTGCACAACAAATCAACACTACAGAAGCAATGGGGAGTGTTCTAATATTACATCTGCACACCTACACGCACAGCAAAAGATATTCTTCACTTTGTAAATGAACAGTGTAATGAGCTCAGATCTACTACGCCTTCATCGTGTTTCTTTTTCATTTTCTGCCAAAACACTACAATAGAAACGAGAACCAGCAGCAATATCCCAGCTGTTCCAGCGTAGATCCGCCAATCAAAGAGCCACGAGGTGCGTGTAGCTGAGTTCAGAAAGAGAGACACTATTCAGTACCGTGTATATTTTAGAGCAAACAGCAACCCTAACCTAACCCTCAATCCATCTTGCACCGCTGAATATATATATATATATATATATATATATATATATATATATATATATATATATATATATATATATATATATATATATATATATATAGACTAGTACTAATAACGTACAACTATGTCCAAAAGTTTTGCATCACCCTCTATATACAGAATGAACTAATTCTGCTTCATATAGTCGAATAAAACCTGCTGAATAATGTCACGTTAACATATTAAATTACACACCGCTTTGTAGTTTCCTATATACTTAACAGAAAACTGACAAAAATTGAAAATGTGTCATTTCGCAAATCTAGCATGAAATACAGTTGTACTACTATTATGGCTTCCGGTATAGACTTTTGCGATATCATTTTTGTAGTTTCTTTGATCACATGATGTTAAATAAAATATCTAAATTATGCTGATTTCTTTCTTTTTTAATTATGTCTTCATCCTAAAATTCTAAGTGTTTGGCACAGCTGTAATTTAAAAAACAATGAAGAACAAACAAATCATTATTCTTTGTTTATTTAGCAGAAGCCTTATCCAAGGCGACTTACAGAGACTAGGTGTGTGAACTATGCATCAGCTGCAGAGTCACTTACAATTACGTCTCACCCGAAAGACGGAGCACAAGGAGGTGAAGTGACTTGCTCAGGGTCACACAATGAGTCAGTGGCTGAGGTGGGATTTGAACCGGGACCTCCTGGTTACAAGCCCTTTTCTTTAACCACTGGACCACACAGCCTCCTTAATCATGTATTAGACATAATAACATAAGGCTAGTGTCAAATTCAACATTTTCCTTTTCAGTAGATTAATATAGATTTTTGGCTGTAGCTGTATTTTTTAAGACTCAAGACAACAAAAGCACGCTTGAAATACCTGCGCAGCTCTCCCGGATAGACGCTGTTGCCTCGCTGACTGGATTAGAAGCGATGCAGGTGAAGATAACATTAATCTCTCCGGGGCTCAGGGACACCTGCAGTATCCCTGCATGCTCAGGTAAATCCTGGTCCTCTCTCTTCCAGCGGTAGGAGACGTGTTCTCGTTGGTTCGCGGTGCAGAGCAGCGTCGCACGGCAGGTTTCATTCGAGGGTTTCGTCGTCACCTCCAGCTTGATCTTTTCTAAGTAAACCAATGCAAAACCAGAGCAGGCCTCCTTTAAATGTTGAATCACATAGTAACACGTAGCTATTTTATTTCATTTTCTGGAAAACAGTGCAAATGACACTTTGACATGAAGACCCTGATACATTTATCTCGTGATCTCGACCTGTACTGTCGGTAAATGATCTCAGGAAAACGGAAGTAATGACTTCTGTTTCCTCGAGATCATGGGAGAAATTATCTCGTGATCACGAGATAATTATTTTTGTTTTGTTTTTGAGAACAAATCTTTATTTTCAGCACCCCGGTTTGAAATTCATTCCTGCCTCTCTCTGTTTTTTAAACGTGCAAAATCATTACATTAGCTCGCTTTACTTTTGTCAATCTATATATGCTAATTATAGCTGATTCTGATGTTGAAATCAAATTACTTGGAGTTTAATGGATGCGTGCTGCTGCGTACAAAAATGACCAGCCAGCTGTCTGGAAAGTATCTTCTGAGTGTAAAGAAACCACGAACACATTCAGCTTTTCCATTGTCTACTACAACACAGCCATTACATCTTAACACACAAGGTAGTTAACAGGCATCGCTGTTCATTACATGATTATATTGATCAAAATATAAAGATAAATCCATACCATAAACACGAAGAGTAACGATGCGTGTTGGGAGCTGACCTCCAGAAGCTGCCGTGGCAACACGATTATATTCTCCACTGTCTTCAGCTCTGAGCAGATTGATTGTTAAAGACCAGTCTGTTTTGTTCAGATGCAGCCTATCTCTGAACTGCTCAGTTGGTACATCCGTATTACTCAAAGCAATGATTTCTCCAGCCCATTTCCATTCCACTTCACTTGGGTTCTCCTGTGGGGACAAACCAGCGGGCAAGACAACAGACTCTCCAACAGTCCCGTTCACGACTGGATCAGCAGATACTGAACTGGCCACCAGCAAACCTGCAACAACAAAACCATTAAACAGGGGTGTAAGATTCTCAGACTGTTGAATCTCACCAGTAAATACATTTCAACGTGTACATAGTGGGAGCCAGTCATAAAACCTCCACTTATTTCTGCTTACAAGAGTACTGTACAGGTTGACAGCATTTGTGAGACTATAGAAGTATTTAAATTGTTTCTTCTAGAAACCAGGGAATCACGAGACAGACGGAATGAAAATTATTACCAAATTTGGTAGTGAGAACGCCGTGACCCGTTCGTTTTTTTTTCAGTATAGAATAAAATATCCTTACTTGTTTGGATTTTCACAAGTGACAAAATTTTCAATATACAATAAATATCATTATCATTGAGTATCATGAAAATATGAATGACTTACATCGTGTGATTAAAAGCCCAGTTTATATCAGTTGCAGTGATACTGTAACAAATATAGCTGGTAACACTTTAAATTGAGTGTCTCTAATTACTGTGTATTTACATAGTAATTACTGAGTAAATACATGTATGCTTACACGTCATTACAATGTTATTATGCAGAGTTACTTCATGTGTACATTTTTTCATGATACAGTCTCTTTTCTGATATAGATGTGTACTTACATATAAGGAGTAAAACGATTTCCACATGAAGTGCATTGTAACTCTGCATAATAACATTGTAATGATTTGTCAGCACGCGTGTATTTAATAAGTAACTACCATGCAAGCAGACAGTCATTACAGACACTTAATGGAAAGCATTAACATATAATTTTTGCTAAACTAAATTCATGGTAATAATTTTAGCACGCGTTTATACAAGAATGCAATAATATCAATACTCACCCAGCAGCGCGATGAAAACTGGCAGCGCGTAACTGAAATAAAGCAATCTGCGATGTGCAGACATTTTATAATTCAGGGTGGATAAAAACGACGTGTGAAGGCTTCTGAGACAGAGCGACCTTCCTTTAACTTTTTTTTTAAATTTCAGCTTCCCTTTTTCAGAATTCTATTTCTGAACACCCAGCTTTAACCGATCCTCATTCTGCGCACAGTATCTGAGTCATTTCAGCGTTTATTAAACTAACTTCCCATTTCTTCTTAAAATCAGCTCTAATTTTGTATTTCATGAGAATAAAACGCCAAGTCGTGTTACATTTCCTTTGGCGGTCTGTGGGGGTGGGAGGGAGTGTATTTGTGGTCAAGGGTCTGTGCTTGCAAGACTTTATCTGAACAGAACTGTACCTTCTATTGCTCATGGTCTGAATGGCTGACGGCTTTTTTTGTGTGTATACATGTATATAAATATTTATGTACAGTATTCTGTAAATGTATCTATTAAAACACCTCATTGAAGTCCTGTATATACCCACCTGCATGAAAACACCTCTGGGTGTGAGAATTTCACTATCCGCTCTGTAATCGGTGAAAAAAGCATGTTTGACCCCTTTGTGCTTTAATCAGGGGTCTTAAACAGCTTCTAAAAAGCCTCCTGCGTTTCACCATGTGTGCCTATGCGGATATACGTTTTCTCTTCCTATTTTAAATTAATTGCATTTGTGCACTATGACAAACATTAAATTAGACTATCTCTAATTTGCCTATTTTGACAATTTCCCAAGATTTTCAGTTTTAGTGTTTTCATTTCACACGCACAGCCAATCACAACTACAGAAGCAACAGGGCGTTCTAATACATGTGCACTCTGCTGTATATTGTGTATATATTGTATATGTTATTGCATATGAATATGTCTATGTATATGAAGGCGTATTTCTTTAACTAGTCCTTTCAATAACCTGAACATGTTTTAAAATCTGCCATTGTTACAATATAAAAAAAGGTCAGTTTGGAGTGGGCCGCAGCTTCTAAAACGGAAATATCAAAACCAGTATTTCTACATAAGCTGAGAACGGCTAAAACAGGATGCAGCTTGCTTTTTAAATTACCCAGCGCCGTGCCTTTTGCAGAGATACAACAGTGTAGCATTAAGATGAGATAAACTGAGAAGACAGAGAGAAACAGACCCTTCTTCTTCACGCAGAGAAGGGTGAGGGGATGGAAGGGGCTGCCCAGGGTCACCTAGTCATGCTGTCGAGGGAGAATCTTAGTAAATACACGTGCGCTCACACATCTAACAGAGCTGTTATACAGAGTTATACCTAATGTGGAAATAATTTTGCATAACCCTAATCCTTTTCCCATACCATTGTGAACTTACATTTATTGTGCAAAACGATTCCCACATGAAGCACATTGTAACTCTGCATGATAGCATCGCGATGATGTGCAAGAACACATGCATTTATTCAGTAACTGCTATGCAAACACACAGCCATTGGAGACGCGCAATGGAAAGTGTTTCTCAATATTTCTCCAAGAAGCGCGCAGCACGTTGTGTGTTTTTTTATTGAAGGTGATACTGAAAGGCACACAGCATTTGAACTTCAGACACTCCAGAAAGGGCAGTTTCCATTTCAGTAATATGTTTGGGTTCTTCCTCGAAGGCAGGGCCAAATGCTTTTGTGGGACACAGAGACGCCATTAACCCTGGTTCAGAGCCCGTTTGAGGCAAAGCTGCTGTATCAAACCCCCGAGTCTCCCTGCCTGGTGTGCCGGGCAGTGGCCTGAATCCTCGTCTCCTCAAGTTTCAAGCCTAAAGCCTAAAGCTTTGTGGTTCCTCCGCTTTATGCATTATAATCTCTCGTGGTTTATTTATTTTATATTTCTGGTGCCTTTTCTGAAACGCCTGTTAAGATCCACTGGCGTGGTGGTCTGCAGGTGACTTTAATAGAACAGACGCGCAGTTTATTTCAAACGAGAAAAGGAACACGGAGCCACACGCGGTCAAATGCAGGAGACTTTTTAGAAGCTGTTAAAGACGCCTGATTAAAGCACAAACGCGGTCTAACATTTTCACACATGAGCGCCTGTTGTTTCTATATCACCGATGATTGAGCGGAAATTGAAATTCTCACCCCCTGAGGTGTCTTCATGCAGGTAGGGTATATAAAGGACATCAAAGACACATCTGGAGGTCTTCTAATAAATGTTCACACTACTAAATATGTGTGTGTCTCAGTATTTGAGGGGGGGGGGCAGGTATTACCATCAATGTGCTGACAAAGTTTGACGTCCCCACTTTGTAAAACACCTTTTTTAAGAACTAAATATGCCTTTAAAAAAACAAGTGTCCAAATATTTATTTTGTTGTCGACTTTCACCCTGTGTGGAGTTTTGTCTGACTGGAGTTAGAAATAGTAAATAAAAATATAATGAGAGTCAATCTGAAGTCCCCACAAATATAGGAATGCAAACGTGTGTGTGTGTGAGTGCGTGCATGTGCGTGCATGCGTGTGTGTGCGTGCGTGTATGCGTGCGTGTGTATGCGTGCGAGCGTACGTGCCTGTGTTTTTGCTGCTAAGCTGCGTGCATGCGTGTGTGTGCGTGCGTGTATGCGTGCGTGTGTATGCGTGCGTGCGTGCGTGCCTGTGTTTTTGCTGCGTGTGTGCGTGTGTGCGTGCGTGCGTGCGTGTGTGTGTTTTTCTTGCTGCTAAACTGCAAAACCCAATCAAGTAATGCAATCTAGCACCAGAACAAGAGCAAGATAAAACAAAAAAAAATCCTAAACATGGTTTAATCTTATCATTTTATCTCAATACTTTCACAGTTTACAAAATGCAAAATAAAAGGAAATTGCATTTTTCCTCTGTAACCGACAACGGTGTCCTAAACAGCTTTGCATCTCCTAGAATTTGACTTGAGACAATCCTACAAACAGAAGGCGTCCATATCTGCAAAAGTGCTCAGTGACACACACCCCCATGGCCTGTGCTCTACACGATGAGTCACTGCTGGTTTTATCTGTGGCTTGACAGACGCATTAACTGGTCGGACTAAAGGAAGAGAACTCTTGAAGGGGAAGTGCTGGTAAGAAGGTCTGCTTTCAGGCGAGAGGTGTCTGCAAAGCGCTCTGCTAGTTTGGAAAAGCGAAACTAAATGTCGTCTTAACTCACCCGGCACTCAACAGACTGCAGTGTCTCAAACACACTGCTGTGGGGCCGCGCATTAGCAAATGATTGCATGCTTTATTGAATGGTGAAGCAGAGGCAACCCTTTCCATTAGGAGTCTCTAACGACTGCGTGTTTGCAAAGCAGTTACTTATGTGTGCCTACGCATCATTGCAATGTTATTATGCAGAGTTACACTATAACCCTAACCCTTTCTGATACCATATATCATGCAAAAAGATGTCCGCTTTCAGTACATTGCAACTATGCAGAATAACATTGTAATGCTGTGGAAGTGCACGTGTATTTGCTAAGCAACGGCCATGCAAACACACAGCAATTAGAGACACAATGGAAAGGGTTACTGAAATAAGTGATGGCAGTGCTTTGCGAAACTCTGCCCTGGAAATTACAGACAGCGTCTCTTCTTGCTTGCTGGAGAGACTTGTGGAAGGGGAGGGGTGGGGAGGGGTTGGGGGTGGCAGCGAAAAACAAGATCTATTTATTACTAGTCCTGCAGACAGCGAGATAGGCGGGTGAGGGAGTAAGCCGGGTAGAGTCTGAGCTCAAACCACAGACCAGCACGCTGTTAACCTCTGGTGCGCTGCAGCAAGGCTGGCTGGAGGAGAAAGGGGGCGGGGCTTCTTTCGGATGAAAGTCTATTGGAGAATGCGGCCGTGCGCGCCCGTATTTTTCACACACGAGCGCCTGTCGTTTCTCTATCACTGGTTACCGAGCGGAAATTGAAATTCTCACACCTTGTTAAATACATCATTTAAAATACAAGCCATTGTTTTGGTCACAGCAGCCTGAGAAACCACAGGAGACTCCAGCAGCTCCTTCAAGAGTGCGAAGTGGTTTACGCAAGTCACAGCGTAATCACGCACTCACCTCTCTGCGCTACTCGAACCGGGCTTGCTCTGAAAAGCGAGCTCCGTTCACCATTTGAAAATACTGTAGCCCAATTAAAACGAAGGGACGTCCCAGTTAAACGACAGGAACCGCATTGGGAAAAACCGCCTCCCAGAGTTCTATCCCATTTAAGCAGAACTCATGATTATCAGAATCTCGATTAGGCGGCACTGATATATATATATATATATATATATATATATATATATATATATATATATATATATATATATATATATATACACACACACACACACCACACCGTATTGGTTTATTTGTCAGACATCTTTATTCAAGCCGACTCACACATGTGTTACAGGGCAGTACAGGGTTACAATGCAAAACAGTATTTAAATACATTATAGCTTACAGTAAGTGCAAATACTACTAGAATACATTATTATTATTATTATTATTAACTTGTCATTTAGCAGACGACTTATCCAAGCGACTTCCAGAGACTAGGAGGGTGAATTCTGCGTCATCAACAACTGCTGCTGCTGCTGCAAAGTCACTTCCAATAGGAGCTCGTTTGTTTTACGTCTCATCCGAAGGACTGATACTTTAATAATTAGTAGTAGTTGTAGTAAATTCTGATCCCAAGGGTTTAAAAACAAAGCCATTACTTTGCAAGTAGAGCTCACAAAAAAATACAAATATATTATTATTTGTTTATTTAGCAGACTCCTTTATCTAAGGTGACACAGAGACAAGGGTGTGTGAACTATGCATCAGCTGCAGAGTCACTTACAACTACGTCTCACCCGAAAGACGGAGCACAAGGAGGTGAAGTGACTTGCTCAGGGTCACACAATGAGTCAGTGCCTGAGGTGGGATTTGAACCGGGGACCTTTTGGTTACAAGCCCTTTTCTTTAACCTCTGGACCACACTGCCTCCTATATAACATAAGAAAAAAAAACATTGAAAAAACATCTCTCTCAATGTGTATATTATGGTTTTGGACAACGCAAGATAAGAAGCGACAAGTTAAGAGGCTGTATCTACAGTGACGTATTAGACACGGTAATCAGTCCTTTTTCAGTGTAGATCTGTATTCAGTCGCTCTGCGGGTCTGCAGTCCTTTCTCAGTTCAGGAGGCTAAACCGGTCTCTGCTTCCTTTAAGTCTCACATGCTGCTCGATGCCGCCGCACATTTCTTTTCTAAATCATAAAAAAAGACACAAACGCAAGCCCTGTTAATACAACAATAAAATAGTAACAGTGTGAGGGTATGTTAAGACTATTAGGATGTTTTTACTGGCTGTGCCCGATTTGTTTGGAGCAGTATTGTGACAGACCATTTACTACCAGCCAATCAGAGACCAGCATTTCCTCCGGCACAAGTTTAAAGTCTTAACTTCCCAGCAAACCATATTTTCCCTCAGATCTGGACTGCCTGTCAGGATAAAGCGGGTGGTTGTTCACCCAACACCAGTATCAATGCAGATTCAAAGATAAGCACTCAACTGTGCGCGCGCACTCCCTCACATGGACTCCGATCACAGCAGAGATCATCAGAACCAGACCCAGGGAGAGAAGGACCGTCTTCAACACACAGAACGAACCACCCACCGAGGACTCTGCAACAAAAGCAATGCAGTCATGTGCAAACGCATCGGCACACCTGAAGACGCGTCATTGAGATCCTTTATATACCCGCCTGCATGAAAACACCTCAGCGGGTGAGAATTTCAATCTCCGCTCAGTAATTAGTGATATAGAACCAAAAGGCGCTCGTGTGTGTGAAAATGTTCGACCGTTTTGTGCTTTAATCAGGCGTCTTAAACCGCTTCTTAAAAAAGTCTCCTGCGTTTGACCGTGTGTGGCTCTGTGTTCCGTTTCTCTTATGTTTTACAGTGTGGAGTAGTGGTTAGGACTTTGGACTCTTGACCGGAGAGTCGCGGGTTCAATCCCAGGTGGGAGACACACTGCTGCTGTACCCTTGAGCAAGGTACTTTATCTAGATTGCTTCAGTAAAAACCCAACTGTATAAATGGGGAATTGTATGTAAAAATAATGTGATATCTTGTAACAATTGTAAGTCCCCCTGGATAAGGGTGTCTGCTAAGAACTATAATAATAATAAGTTGTATTGCATTTTTGTGACGTCAAAGTCATATTATCCTTGCAATATGACTTTCTCTGTCAATCAAGATTATTTCGAACCTGGTGCTTTTACCCAAATTTACTTTCAAGACAACAAAAGCACGCTTGAAATACCTGCGCAGCTCTCCCGGATAGACGCTGTTGCCTCGCTGACTGGATTAGAAGCGATGCAGGTGAAGGTAACATTAATCTCTCCGGGGCTCAGGGACACCTGCAGTATCCCTGCATGCTCAGGTAAATCCTGGTCCTCTCTCTTCCAGCGGTAGGAGACGTGTTCTCGTTGGTTCGCGGTGCAGAGCAGCGTCGCACTGCAGGTTTCATTGGATGGTTTCCTCGTCACCTCCAACTCGATCTTTTCTATACAAATCCAAAACAAAATGTTTATTTGACTCAAATGATATATAAACAGCAGTGCTAACAGAGAGTGAACCAGCACCTAGTGGCATGTTTTTTTTTTCTCAAACTTGTCTTTGAACCTGAATTGAGCTGAATTGACTCCGTCTATATCAATCTATAAGGGCTAACAAAAAACTGACAGAAATTGAAGAAAAAAAATACAATTTCATTTAAATACTTATATAATCTCACAAATGATGTCAACATGTACAGTACTCTTGTAAGCACTGGGCAGCACTGTGGAGTAGTGGTTAGGGCTCTGGACTCTTGACCGGAGGGTCGTGGGTTTAATCCCAGGTGGAGGACACTGATGCTGTACCCTTGAGCAAGGTACTTTACCTAGATTGCTCCAATAAAAACCCAACTGTATAAATGGGTAATTGGTTGTAAAAAATAATGTGATATCTTGTAACAATTGTAAGTCGCCCTGGACAAGGGCGTCTGCTGAGAAATAATAATAATGGACACCAGCGATTGCAACAGCAGCGTTATCATCTTAATATGCCAGTGAGTTAACTGATATCGCTGTTCGTTATCTGGTTATATTGATCAGAATATAAAGATAAATCCATACCATAAACACGAAGAGTAACGATGCGTGTTGGGAGCTGACCTCCAGAAGCTGCCGTGGCAACACGATTATATTCTC
>CM060303.1:1756451-1761451 GCA_030684275.1 Acipenser oxyrinchus oxyrinchus | reverse complement strand
AAAACAATGCAGTCATGTGCAAACGCATCGGCACACCTGAAGACGCGCCATTGAGATCCTTTATATACCCGCCTGCATGAAAACACCTCCGGGTGTGAGAATTTCAATCTCCGCTCAGTAATTAGTGATATAGAACCAATCGGGGACCCCTGTGCTCCCCTGACTGTGTGACTCCCCTTACACACCACGCGGCCGTGCCTTTTCCAGTGGAGACCCTCGGGGACCCCTGCGCTCCCCTGACTGTGTGACTCCCCTGCACACCACGCGCGTGCCTTTACCAGGGGAGACCCTCGGGGACCCCTGCGCCCCTGACTGTGTGACTCCCCTGCACACCACGCTGCCATGCCTTTACCAGGGGAGACCCTCGGGGAACCCTGCGCCCCTGACTGTGTGACTCCCCCTGCACACCACGCGCCGTGCCTTTACCAGGGAGACCCTCGGGGACCCCTGCGTCCCCTGACTATCATTAAATAACAAATATACTGAAACACAAAAATACCTCCACTGTTCTCCTCTTTCTTGTTGAAACATTTCTTCCAGGGAATAACAGTTGCAGTTTTCTGACTGACTGGATTGGCTGCTTTGCAGGTGTAGGTAAGATCCTGGTCTTCAAAACTGACAGAAACCTCCAGTGTGCTACCAAGTGCAGTCTGGCTGTCCCCAGTTACATCCAGACCCCTCTCTTCCAGCTGAAGGAGGTATGCCTGTGTTTATCTGCAGTGCAGAGCAAAGTGAGGGCAGGTTTCATTGGAAGATATTTTGGACACGTTTGTCTTGATAGCCACAGAGGCAATCATCTCTGCAGAAAGACAGACCATAGCAACAGGTGTTAATGATGCACCAGAAATAAGAAATCCCGTTGGGCTATTTGCACGTTTGATGGGCCAATGTTACAAGTCTACAAGGTGTTTAAATTGTTCTGGAGGGCGACTGGAGCATTTCTCAGCTAACGATTGGGGTGAGAAAATTAGCAGTCTGTTTTTCTACAATGACCCACACAGTCCTGGCTTTGTGGCTGTGAAGCTTGTGCTGTAATTGATATTGAAGTGGCTACCAGCTGAGTGACTAATATCACTGTCACAAAGACGGCTGTAGTGGGTGACATCAGACCAGAGCCAGGAAATAACACAGAACCGACAGAGACAGTGAGGTTGGTGAAGCTGAGCACTTGGTTGTGCTCAGCATTTAATAAACAAAATAAGAGAACACAAAAACAGGACAAGGCACTGGTAGCCAAAATAAAGAGACAAACAAAACGAACTATACCGAGAAAACACGGTGAGCAGATTTAACTACTTATTATTTTTACAATGATTACCTCCGTCTCCTATCCCGTTCTCCACTCACCAACACATAACCCCGAAAGTGAGTGAAAACATGCTGCTTTTATGCAGTTGTACCGAGACTCGATTGCTAGTCAATCATTCAATTGGAATCTCGGTACAACTGCATGTGAATTAATTAAAGTGCACTTTCCGTGTTCACATACTAATACTTTAAATGCACGTGATGTGATGTGCCATCCTCATGCCTAAATACAAATATACAATTTAAATCACACGTGAAACACAGACCCGTTTATATCCCGTGAACCAATCACTATACACCAACATTTACACACAACACGTAACATATAATACACACAGGGCGGCACTTTGCCACAATCACCCATTTGCAAAGTCTGACGATATGCCCTGTTAGTGACTGATGCAGAACGTTTCTATATTACAGATTGCATTATATCGCAGAGTCGCTTCCAATAGGACCTTGTTTGTTTTATGTCTCATCCAAAAGCGTCTGCTGAATGGAGCACAAGGAGTTTCACTGACTTGCTCAGGGTCTCACACACACACACACACACACACACACACACACACACAGTTTGTTTGTTTGAAGTCTCATCCTGAAGGACGGAGCACAAGGAGGTTAAGTGACTTGCTCAGGATCACACACACACACAGGGAGTCAGTGGCTGCTGCAGAGTCACTTCCAATAGGAGCTTGTTTGTTTGACGTCTCATCCTGAAGGACGGAGCACAAGGAGGTTCAGTGACTTGCTCAGGGTCACACACACACACACAGGGAGTCAGTAGCTGCTGCAGAGTCACTTCCAATAGGAGCTTGTTTGTTTGACGTCTCATCCTGAAGGACGGAGCACAAGGAGGTTCAGTGACTTGCTCAGGGTCACACACACACACACAGGGAGTCAGTGGCTGCTGCAGAGTCACTTCCAATAGGAGCTTGTTTGTTTGACGCCTCATCCAAAGGACGGAGCACAAGGAGGTTAAGTGACTTGCTCAGGGTCACACACACACACAGGGAGTCAGTGGCTGCTGCAGAGTCACTTCCAATAGGAGCTTGTTTGTTTGACGTCTCATCCAAAGGACGGAGCACAAGGAGGTTAAGTGACTTGCTCAGGGTCACACACACACACAGGGAGTCAGTGGCTGCTGCAGAGTCACTTCCAATAGGAGCTCGTTTGTTTTGTGTCTCATCCAAAAAGCGTCTGCTGAATGACACATTTGATAATAAATAGTGTGCTACAGCGAGCAGGCATTTCTGTTATTTAGGAGTTCTGAAAGGCTAATTAACAAACTGTCTTACCATAAACCCGAAGAGTCACTGTGTTTGATGGTAGCTGAGATCCATTTTCAGGAAAGGCAACACATGTGTAATCCCCACTGTCCTCCACTCTGAGTCGATTGATTGTTAAAGACCAGTCACTGGGATTCAGGAGTGCCCTGTCTTTGAATTCACCCGATGGATCATGATTTTTCTGAGCAACGGTCGTTCCATTTCTGCGCCAACGTAGACTTTTTAGATTTGATTCTTCTGGCACCCCAGAAGACAAGGTGGCTGACTGTCCCATGATCCCATTCACCACTGATGTAGTGGATTCTAAACTTGGAATCAGCAAACCTGCAATGATAATAATACCGTTAAACTTCAAATAATTGCCGGGTCTCAAATAATCACCTGTCTCCAGTACGCGCCGGGTCTGCTGGCAAATATTGTAAATAATCACCGGGTCTCTATTAAACTTTGCCATTGAAGTTGAGGAAGAGGAGGAGGAGCTTGAGCTTAATGAACTGCTAATAAGTGACAGCGATGAAAGTGACCCTCGGGATTAATAAATAATAATCATAGAAAATTTAATTTAAGGTAGGCCTACATGTAATGCATATTGGTTTAATGCAGTTATTGTTTTGATAATTTTAGGCATGCTGAAAGTAGGCCAGCAGCAGTGTAGGGCAGGGTAGGGCAGCAGTGTGGAGTAGTGGTTAGGGCTCTGGACTCTTGACCGGAGGGTCGTGGGTTCAATCCCAGGTGGGGACACTGCTGCTGTACCCTTGAGCAAGGTACTTTACCTAGATTGCTCCAGTAAAACCCAACTGTATAAATGGGGAATTGTATGTAAAAATAATGTGATATCTTGTAACAATTGTAAGTCGCCCTGGATAAGGCGCCTGCTAAGAAATAAATAATAATAGGCCAGATACAAACCTCTTGGTGTATTTTAATGTGTTTTGTTGAGATTAAACAATATATATTTTTTTGATATATTTATTTATTTGACAGAGACATTGTACAATTTTTAACATAAATGAACACCTCACATGATACATTGTACCCAAATTTAGCTAAAAGCTCATTTTCACTGGTAGTCCCTGGGCAGAATTTCACAATGGTGAAATCTCATTGTTTTTTTGTCTAGAGTTTTTAGGCTTTGTTTATACAGAGAGTGGATTGGCTGAACAACAGATTTCCCTGTTTGTGACCAAGTGGTTATACAGTACACTTAATGCCATAGAATCATAGAGTGCAAATATCATTTAGCAGCATTCGTTGATAAATTACTTCTGATATACCTAAAATTATACAGATTATATTTTGTCGTTCTTATCACCTTTTTAATGTGTTTTTAAAAGTTAATTGACAATCCATTGTTAGGCCTATTCCTAAATATTTAAAATCTGAGACACAATTTTATCTCCTTTAATTAAAATATCAAAATAGTTTCCAATTTAATTTTGCTTAATGTTAAAACACATTCCCACTGTTTTTTTTCACATTCAGAGTTAGACAGGAGTGGTCCAGTCAGTTTGTCATCTCTAGTTAGCTTACAGGCAGCCTTTTGACTAGTTTTGGCAGAAACATACAAAACTGTATTGTCAGCGTATATCTGTAGATCTACTGGATGCATGTCCTGGAGTTGATCTACATACACAGAGTGAAAAATAGTGGCCCTAATACAGAACCCTGGGGGACCCCAACTGTACAATACGACTCAACCCATTTCAGTGCCTTATTAGAGATAAGGACATCATGATTAACTGTATCGAATGCTTTCTTTAGATCTAAAAATATAGCTCTATCAAGCTGAAGTTT
Organism: Acipenser oxyrinchus oxyrinchus; assembly: GCA_030684275.1. Taxonomy (NCBI): domain Eukaryota; kingdom Metazoa; phylum Chordata; class Actinopteri; order Acipenseriformes; family Acipenseridae; genus Acipenser; species Acipenser oxyrinchus. Next base: position 1,757,063 of record CM060303.1, on the reverse strand, counting down.
GATCTTTTCTACAAAAGAACAATTTGCAGTTTCAGTCGAGCGCTTTGGTCTAAACCCAAACTGCACTGTCTGTAGAAAATCTCCAGCCTCTATTTGTTCAGCTACCACCTTCTCAAGAACTTTTGACATTACCGAGAGCATACTGATAGGCCTATAATTACTGATCTCCTTGAAGTCTCTTAAAAACAGTGCTGTAGATTTCCATGCACTCGGAAACATCCATCCATCATCTGTAACCTCTTAATCCCCAGCAGACACAGGGGCGCAAGGCAGGACTACACCCTGGACGGGACGCCAGTCCATCACAGGGACAAAGGGACAATTTAGAGAGGCCAACCCACCTAGCCAGCATGTCTTTAGACTGTGGGAGGAAACAGGAGTACCGGGAGAAAACCCACATGAACACGGGGAGAACATGCAAGCTCCACACAGAATTGAACCCAGGACCCTGGAGCTGTGAGGCAGCAGCGCTAACCGCCACACCACAATGCCACCCACACTCTGAAACATTCCATGCTTAATTGCTATATTAGTCAAATAAGTTAAAGGACCTGCCAAAATATCTATTTCTTTATGAAAGCAGCATCTAAACCAGAGAGATCCTTTGCCTTT
>CM060303.1:1741451-1751451 GCA_030684275.1 Acipenser oxyrinchus oxyrinchus | reverse complement strand
TGCTGTCGAGGGAGAATCTTAGTAAATACACGTGCGCTCACACATCTAACAGAGCTGTTATACAGAGTTATACCTAATGTGGAAATAATTTTGCATAACCCTAATCCTTTTCCCATACCATTGTGAACTTACATTTATTGTGCAAAACGATTCCCACATGAAGCACATTGTAACTCTGCATGATAGCATCGCGATGATGTGCAAGAACACATGCATTTATTCAGTAACTGCTATGCAAACACACAGCCATTGGAGACGCGCAATGGAAAGTGTTTCTCAATATTTCTCCAAGAAGCGCGCAGCACGTTGTGTGTTTTTATTGAAGGTGATACTGAAAGGCACACAGCATTTGAACTTCAGACACTCCAGAAAGGGCAGTTTCCATTTCAGTAATATGTTTGGGTTCTTCCTCGAAGGCAGGGCCAAATGCTTTTGTGGGACACAGAGACGCCATTAACCCTGGTTCAGAGCCCGTTTGAGGCAACGCTGCTGTATCAAACCCCCGAGTCTGCCTGCCTGGTGTGCCGGGCAGTGGCCTGAATCCTCGTCTCCTCAAGTTTCAAGCCTAAAGTCTAAAGCTTTGTGGTTCCTCCGCTTTATGCATTATAATCTCTCGTGGTTTATTTATTTTATATTTCTGGTGCCTTTTCTGAAACGCCTGTTAAGATCCACTGGCGTGGTGGTCTGCAGGTGACTTTAATAGAACAGACGCGCAGTTTATTTCAAACGAGAAAAGGAACACGGAGCCACACGCGGTCAAACGCAGGAGACTTTTTAGAAGCTGTTAAAGACGCCTGATTAAAGCACAAACGCGGTCTAACATTTTCACACATGAGCGCCTGTTGTTTCTATATCACCGATGATTGAGCGGAAATTGAAATTCTCACCCCTGAGGTGTCTTCATGCAGGTAGGGTATATAAAGGACATCAAAGACACATCTGGAGGTCTTCTAATAAATGTTCACACTACTAAATATGTGTGTGTCTCAGTATTTGGGGGCAGGTATTACCATCAATGTGCTGACAAAGTTTGACGTCCCCACTTTGTAAAACACCTTTTTAAGAACTAAATATGCCTTTAAAAACAAGTGTCCAAATATTTATTTTGTTGTCGACTTTCACCCTGTGTGGAGTTTTGTCTGACTGGAGTTAGAAATAGTAAATAAAAATATAATGAGAGTCAATCTGAAGTCCCCACAAATATAGGAATGCAAACGTGTGTGTGTGTGAGTGCGTGCATGTGCGTGCATGCGTGTGTGTGCGTGCGTGTATGCGTGCGTGTGTATGCGTGCGGCGTGCGTGCCTGTGTTTTGCTGCTAAGCTGCGTGCATGCGTGTGTGTGCGTGCGTGTATGCGTGCGTGTGTATGCGTGCGTGCGTGCGTGCCTGTGTTTTGCTGCGTGTGTGCGTGTGTGCGTGCGTGCGTGCGTGTGTGTGTTTTCTTGCTGCTAAACTGCAAAACCCAATCAAGTAATGCAATCTAGCACCAGAACAAGAGCAAGATAAAACAAAAAAATCCTAAACATGGTTTAATCTTATCATTTTATCTCAATACTTTCACAGTTTACAAAATGCAAAATAAAAGGAAATTGCATTTTTCCTCTCTAACCGACAACGGTGTCCTAAACAGCTTTGCATCTCCTAGAATTTGACTTGAGACAATCCTACAAACAGAAGGCGTCCATATCTGCAAAAGTGCTCAGTGACACCCCCATGGCCTGTGCTCTACACGATGAGTCACTGCTGGTTTTATCTGTGGCTTGACAGACGCATTAACTGGTCGGACTAAAGGAAGAGAACTCTTGAAGGGAAGTGCTGGTAAGAAGGTCTGCTTTCAGGCGAGAGGTGTCTGCAAAGCGCTCTGCTAGTTTGGAAAAGCGAAACTAAATGTCGTCTTAACTCACCCGGCACTCAACAGACTGCATTGTCTCAAACACACTGCTGTGGGGCCGCGCATTAGCAAATGATTGCATGCTTTATTGAATGGTGAAGCAGAGGCAACCCTTTCCATTAGGAGTCTCTAACGACTGCGTGTTTGCAAAGCAGTTACTTATGTGTGCCTACGCATCATTGCAATGTTATTATGCAGAGTTACACTATAACTCTAACCCTTTCTGATACCGTTGTGTATACCATATATCATGCAAAAAGATGTCCACTTTCAGTACATTGCAACTATGCAGAATAACATTGTAATGCTGTGGAAGTGCACGTGTATTTGCTAAGCAACGGCCATGCAAACACACAGCAATTAGAGACACAATGGAAAGGGTTACTGAAATAAGTGATGGCAGTGCTTTGCGAAACTCTGCCCTGGAAATTACAGACAGCGTCTCTTCTTGCTTGCTGGAGAGACTCGTGGAAGGGGGGGGGAGGGTTGGGGGCAGCGAAAACCAAGATCTATTTATTACTAGTTTTGCGGACAGCGAGATAGGCGGGTGAGGGAGTAAGCCGGGTAGAGTCTGAGCTCAAACCACAGACCAGCACGCTGTTAACCTCTGGTGCGCTGCAGCAAGGCTGGCTGGAGGAGAAAGGGGCGGGACTTCTTTCGGATGAAAGTCTATTGGAGAATGCGGCCGTGCGCGCCGTATTTTTCACACACGAGCGCCTGTCGTTTCTCTATCACTGGTTACCGAGCGGAAATTGAAATTCTCACACCTTGTTAAATACATCATTTAAAATACAAGCCATTGTTTTGGTCACAGCAGCCTGAGAAACCACAGGAGACTCCAGCAGCTCCTTCAAGAGTGCGAAGTGGTTTACGCAAGTCACAGCGTAATCACGCACTCACCTCTCTGCGCTACTCGAACCGGGCTTGCTCTGAAAAGCGATCTCCGTTCACCATTTGAAAATACTGCATCCCAATTAAAACGAAGGGACGTCCCAGTTAAACGACAGGAACCGCATTGGGAAAAACCGCCTCCCAGAGTTCTATCCCATTTAAGCAGAACTCATGATTATCAGAATCTCGATTAGGCGGCACTGATATATATATATATATATATATATATATATATATATATATATATATATATATATATATATATATATATATATATATATATATATATATATATATATATATATATATATATATATATATATATATATATATATACACACACACACACACACCACACCGTATTGGTTTATTTGTCAGACATCTTTATTCAAGCCGACTCACACATGTGTTACAGGGCAGTACAGGGTTACAATGCAAAACAGTATTTAAATACATTATAGCTTACAGTAAGTGCAAATACTACTAGAATACATTATTATTATTATTATTATTATTATTATTATTATTATTATTATTATTATTATTATTGAACGAGTCGTTCAACAGACGCTTTTCTCCAAAGCGACTTCCAGAGACTAGAGGGGTGAACTCTGCATCATCAACAACTGCTGCTGCTGCTGCTGCAGAGTCACTTCCAATAGGAGCTTGTTTGTTTGACGTCTCATCCTGAAGGACGGAGCACAAGGAGGTTCAGTGACTTGCTCAGGGTCACACACACACACAGGGAGTCAGTGGCTGCTGCAGAGTCACTTCCAATAGGAGCTCGTTTGTTTGACGTCTCATCCTGAAGGACGGAGCACAAGGAGGTTCAGTGACTTGCTCAGGGTCACACACACACAGGGAGTCAGTGGCTGCTGCAGAGTCACTTCCAATAGGAGCTCGTTTGTTTTACGTCTCATCCTGAAGGACAGATACTTTAATAATTAGTAGTAGTTGTAGTAAATTCTGATCCCAAGCATTTAAAAACAAAGCCATTACTTTGCAAGTAGAGATCACAAAAAAATACAAATATATTATTATTTGATCTTATTTAGCAGACGCCTTTATCCAAGGCGACTTACAGAGACTAGGGTGTGTGAACTATGCATCAGCTGCAGAGTCACTTACAATTACGTCTCACCCGAAAGACAGAGCACAAGGAGGTGAAGTGACTTGCTCAGGGTCACACAATGAGTCAGTGGCTGAGTTGGGATTTGAACCGGGGACCTCCTGGTTACAAGCCCTTTTCTTTAACCTCTGGACCACACAGCCTCCTATATAATATAAGAAAAAACATTGAAAAACATCTCTCTCAATGTGTACATTATGGTTTTGGACAACGCAAGATAAGAAGCGACAAGTTAAGAGGTTGTATCTACAGTGAAGTATTAGGCACGGTAATCAGTCCTTTCTCAGTGCAGATTTGCATTCAAGCTCTCTGCGGTCTGCAGTCCTTTCTCAGTGCAGATTTGCATTCAGCGCTCTCGGTCTGCAGTCCTTTCTCAGTGCAGGAGGCTAAACCGGTCTCTGCTTCCTTTAAGTCTCACATGCTGCTCGATGCCGCCGCACATTTCTTTTCTAAATCATAAAAAGACAAACGCAAGCCCTGTTAATACAACAATTAAACATTAACAGTGTGAGGGTATGTTAAGACTATTAGGATGTTTTACTGGCTGTGCCCGATTTGTTTGGAGCAGTATTGTGACAGACCATTTACTATCAGCCAATCAGAGTCCAGCATTTCCTCCGGCACAAGTTCAAAGTCTTAACTTCCCAGCAAACCATATTTTCCCTCAGATCTGGACTGCCTGTCAGGATAAAGCGGGTGGTTGTTCACCCAACACCAGTATCAATGCAGATTCAAAGATAAGCACTCAACTGTGTGCGCACTCCCTCACATGGACTCCGATCACAGCAGAGATCATCAGAACCAGACCCAGGGAGAGAAGCACCGACTTCAACACACAGAACGAACCACCCACCGAGGACTCTGCAACAAAACAATGCAGTCATGTGCAAACGCATCGGCACACCTGAAGACGCGTCATTGAGATCCTTTATATACCCGCCTGCATGAAAACACCTCCGGGTGTGAGAATTTCAATCTCCGCTCAGTAATTAGTGATATAGAACCAATCGGGGACCCCTGTGCTCCCCTGACTGTGTGACTCCCCTTACACACCACGCGGCCGTGCCTTTTCCAGTGGAGACCCTCGGGGACCCCTGCGCTCCCCTGACTGTGTGACTCCCCTGCACACCACGCGGCCGTGCCTTTACCAGGGGAGACCCTCGGGGACCCCTGCGCTCCCCTGACTGTGTGACTCCCCCCTGCACACCACGCGGCCATGCCTTTACCAGGGGAGACCCTCGGGGAACCCTGCGCTCCCCTGACTGTGTGACTCCCCCCCCCTGCACACCACGCGGCCGTGCCTTTCCCAGGGGAGACCCTCGGGGGACCCCTGCGCTCCCCTGACTATCATTAAATAACAAATATACTGAAACACAAAAATACCTCCACTGTTCTCCTCTTTCTTGTTGAAACATTTCTTCCAGGGAATAACAGTTGCAGTTTTCTGACTGACTGGATTGGCTGCTTTGCAGGTGTAGGTAAGATCCTGGTCTTCAAAACCGACAGAAACCTCCAGTGTGCTACCAAGTGCAGTCTGGCTGTCCCCAGTTACATCCAGACCCCCTCTCTTCCAGCTGAAGGAGGTATGCCTGTGTTTATCTGCAGTGCAGAGCAAAGTGAGGGCGCAGGTTTCATTGGAAGATATTTTGGACACGTTTGTCTTGATAGCCACAGAGGCAATCATCTCTGCAGAAAGACAGACCATAGCAACAGGTGTTAATGATGCACCAGAAATAAGAAATCCCGTTGGGCTATTTGCACGTTTGATGGGCCAATGTTACAAGTCTACAAGGTGTTTAAATTGTTCTGGAGGGCTTACTGGAGCATTTCTCAACTAACGATTGGGGTGAGAAAATTAGCAGTCTGTTTTTCTACAATGACCCACACAGTCCTGGCTTTGTGGCTGTGAAGCTTGTGCTGTAATTGATATTGAAGTGGCTACCAGCTGAGTGACTAATATCACTGTCACAAAGACGGCTGTAGTGGGTGACATCAGACCAGAGCCAGGAAATAACACAGAACCGACAGAGACAGTGAGGTTGGTGAAGCTGAGCACTTGGTTGTGCTCAGCATTTAATAAACAAAATAAGAGAACACAAAAAACAGGACAAGGCACTGGTAGCCAAAATAAAGAGACAAACAAAACGAACTATACCGAGAAAACACGGTGAGCAGATTTAACTACTTATTATTTTTACAATGATTACCTCCGTCTCCTATCCCGTTCTCCACTCACCAACACATAACCCCGAAAGTGAGTGAAAACATGCTGCTTTTATGCAGTTGTACCGAGACTCGATTGCTAGTCAATCATTCAATTGGAATCTCGGTACAACTGCATGTGAATTAATTAAAGTGCACTTTCCCGTGTTCACATACTAATACTTTAAATGCACGTGATGTGATGTGCCATCCTCATGCCTAAATACAAATATACAATTTAAATCACACGTGAAACACAGACCCGTTTATATCCCGTGAACCAATCACTATACACCAACATTTACACACAACACGTAACATATAATACACACAGGGCGGGCACTTTGCCACAATCACCCATTTGCAAAGTCTGACGATATGCCCTGTTAGTGACTGATGCAGAACGTTTCTATATTACAGATTGCATTATATCGCAGAGTCGCTTCCAATAGGACCTTGTTTGTTTTATGTCTCATCCAAAAGCGTCTGCTGAATGGAGCACAAGGAGTTTCACTGACTTGCTCAGGGTCTCACACACACACACACACACACACACACACACACACACAGTTTGTTTGTTTGAAGTCTCATCCTGAAGGACGGAGCACAAGGAGGTTAAGTGACTTGCTCAGGATCACACACACACACAGGGAGTCAGTGGCTGCTGCAGAGTCACTTACAATAGGAGCTTGTTTGTTTGACGTCTCATCCTGAAGGACGGAGCACAAGGAGGTTCAGTGACTTGCTCAGGGTCACACACACACACACAGGGAGTCAGTAGCTGCTGCAGAGTCACTTCCAATAGGAGCTTGTTTGTTTGACGTCTCATCCTGAAGGACGGAGCACAAGGAGGTTCAGTGACTTGCTCAGGGTCACACACACACACACAGGGAGTCAGTGGCTGCTGCAGAGTCACTTCCAATAGGAGCTTGTTTGTTTGACGTCTCATCCAAAGGACGGAGCACAAGGAGGTTCAGTGACTTGCTCAGGGTCACACACACACACAGGGAGTCAGTGGCTGCTGCAGAGTCACTTCCAATAGGAGCTTGTTTGTTTGACGTCTCATCCAAAGGACGGAGCACAAGGAGGTTAAGTGACTTGCTCAGGGTCACACACACACACAGGGAGTCAGTGGCTGCTGCAGAGTCACTTCCAATAGGAGCTTGTTTGTTTGACGTCTCATCCAAAGGACGGAGCACAAGGAGGTTAAGTGACTTGCTCAGGGTCACACACACACACAGGGAGTCAGTGGCTGCTGCAGAGTCACTTCCAATAGGAGCTCGTTTGTTTTGTGTCTCATCCAAAAAGCGTCTGCTGAATGACACATTTGATAATAAATAGTGTGCTACAGCGAGCAGGCATTTCTGTTATTTAGGAGTTCTGAAAGGCTAATTAACAAACTGTCTTACCATAAACCCGAAGAGTCACTGTGTTTGATGGTAGCTGAGATCCATTTTCAGGAAAGGCAACACATGTGTAATCCCCACTGTCCTCCACTCTGAGTCGATTGATTGTTAAAGACCAGTCACTGGGATTCAGGAGTGCCCTGTCTTTGAATTCACCCGATGGATCATGATTTTTCTGAGCAACGGTCGCTCCATTTCTCGCCAACGTAGACTTTTTAGATTTGATTCTTCTGGCACCCCAGAAGACAAGGTGGCTGACTGTCCCATGATCCCATTCACCACTGATGTAGTGGATTCTAAACTTGGAATCAGCAAACCTGCAATGATAATAATACCGTTAAACTTCAAATAATTGCGGGTCTCAAATAATCACCTGTCTCCAGTACGCCGGGTCTGCTGGCAAATATTGTAAATAATCACCGGTCTCTATTAAACTTTGCCATTGAAGTTGAGGAAGAGGAGGAGGAGCTTGAGCTTAATGAACTGCTAATAAGTGACAGCGATGAAAGTGACCCTCGGGATTAATAAATAATAATCATAGAAAATTTAATTTAAGGTAGGCCTACATGTAATGCATATTGGTTTAATGCAGTTATTGTTTTGATAATTTTAGGCATGCTGAAAGTAGGCCAGCAGCAGTGTAGGGCAGGGTAGGGCAGCAGTGTGGAGTAGTGGTTAGGGCTCTGGACTCTTGACCGGAGGGTCGTGGGTTCAATCCCAGGTGGGGACACTGCTGCTGTACCCTTGAGCAAGGTACTTTACCTAGATTGCTCCAGTAAAAACCCAACTGTATAAATGGGGAATTGTATGTAAAAATAATGTGATATCTTGTAACAATTGTAAGTCGCCCTGGATAAGGGCGTCTGCTAAGAAATAAATAATAATAGGCCAGATACAAACCTCTTGGTGTATTTTAATGTGTTTTGTTGAGATTAAACAATATATATTTTTTTGATATATTTATTTATTTGACAGAGACATTGTACAATTTTTAACATAAATGAACACCTCACATGATACATTGTACCCAAATTTAGCTAAAAGCTCATTTTCATTGGTAGTCCCTGGGCAGAATTTCACAATGGTGAAATCTCATTGTTTTTTTGTCTAGAGTTTTTAGGCTTTGTTTATACAGAGAGTGGATTGGCTGAACAACAGATTTCCCTGTTTGTGACCAAGTGGTTATACAGTACACTTAATGCCATAGAATCATAGAGTGCAAATATCATTTAGCAGCATTCGTTGATAAATTACTTCTGATATACCTAAAATTATACAGATTATATTTTGTCGTTCTTATCACCTTTTTAATGTGTTTTTAAAAGTTAATTGACAATCCATTGTTAGGCCTATTCCTAAATATTTAAAATCTGAGACACAATTTTATCTCCTTTAATTAAAATATCAAAATAGTTTCCAATTTAATTTTGCTTAATGTTAAAACACATTCCCACTGTTTTTTTTCACATTCAGAGTTAGACAGGAGTGGTCCAGTCAGTTTGTCATCTCTAGTTAGCTTACAGGCAGCCTTTTGACTAGTTTTGGCAGAAACATACAAAACTGTATTGTCAGCGTATATCTGTAGATCTACTGGATGCATGTCCTGGAGTTGATCTACATACACAGAGTGAAAAATAGTGGCCCTAATACAGAACCCTGGGGGACCCCAACTGTACAATACGACTCAACCCATTTCAGTGCCTTATTAGAGATAAGGACATCATGATTAACTGTATCGAATGCTTTCTTTAGATCTAAAAATATAGCTCTATCAAGCTGAAGTTTGATCTTTTCTACAAAAGAACAATTTGCAGTTTCAGTCGAGCTTTGGTCTAAACCCAAACTGCACTGTCTGTAGAAAATCTCCAGCCTCTATTTGTTCAGCTACCACCTTCTCAAGAACTTTTGACATTACCAAGAGCATACTGATAGGCCTATAATTACTGATCTCCTTGAAGTCTCTTAAAAACAGTGCTGTAGATTTCCATGCACTCGAAACATCCATCCATCATCTGTAACCTCTTAATCCCCAGCAGACACAGGGGCAAGGCAGGACTACACCCTGGACGGGACGCCAGTCCATCACAGGGACAAAGGGACAATTTAGAGAGGCCAACCCACCTAGCCAGCATGTCTTTAGACTGTGGGAGGAAACAGGAGTACCGGGAGAAAACCCACATGAACACGGGAGAACATGCAAGCTCCACACAGAATTGAACCCAGGACCCTGGAGCTGTGAGGCAGCAGCTAACCGCCACACCACAATGCCACCCACACTCTGAAACATTCCATGCTTAATTGCTATATTAGTCAAATAAGTTAAAGGACCTGCCAAAATATCTATTTCTTTATGAAAGCAGCATCTAAACCAGAGAGATCCTTTGCCTTTGAAGTTTTAAGAGTTCCAAGGATCTTATAAACTTTAGCTTCTGTTACTTCCTGAATGGTAGACATGGGTTTTCCTCAATAATTTAAAGGTGCT
>CM060303.1:1728951-1736451 GCA_030684275.1 Acipenser oxyrinchus oxyrinchus | reverse complement strand
ATAATTTTGCATAACCCTAATCCTTTTCTCAACCATTGTGAACTTACATTTATTGTGCAAAACGATTCCCACATGAAGCACATTGTAACTCTGCATGATAGCATCGCGATGATGTGCAAGAACACACGCATTTATTCAGTAACTGCTATGCAAACACACAGCCATTGGAGACGCGCAATGGAAAGTGTTTCTCAATATTTCTCCAAGAAGCGCTCAGCACGTTGTGTGTTTTTTTATTGAAGGTGATACTGAAAGGCACACAGCATTTGAACTTCAGACACTCCAGAAAGGGCAGTTTCCATTTCAGTAATATGTTTGGGTTCTTCCTCGAAGGCAGGGCCAAATGCTTTTGTGGGACACAGAGACGCCATTAACCCTGGTTCAGAGCCCGTTTGAGGCAACGCTGCTGTATCAAACCCCGAGTCTCCCTGCCTGGTGTGCCGGGCAGTGGCCTGAATCCTCGTCTCCTCAAGTTTCAAGCCTAAAGTCTAAAGCTTTGTGGTTCCTCCGCTTTATGCATTATAATCTCTCGTGGTTTATTTATTTTATATTTCTGGTGCCTTTTCTGAAACGCCTGTTAAGATCCACTGGCGTGGTGGTCTGCAGGTGACTTTAATAGAACAGACGCGCAGTTTATTTCAAACGAGAAAAGGAACACGGAGCCACACGCGGTCAAACGCAGGAGACTTTTTAGAAGCTGTTAAAGACGCCTGATTAAAGCACAAACGCGGTCTAACATTTTCACACATGAGCGCCTGTTGTTTCTATATCACCGATGATTGAGCGGAAATTGAAATTCTCACCCCTGAGGTGTCTTCATGCAGGTAGGGTATATAAAGGACATCAAAGACACATCTGGAGGTCTTCTAATAAATGTTCACACTACTAAATATGTGTGTGTCTCAGTATTTGAGGGGGGGGGGCAGGTATTACCATCAATGTGCTGACAAAGTTTGACGTCCCCACTTTGTAAAACACCTTTTTAAGAACTAAATATGCCTTTAAAAACAAGTGTCCAAATATTTATTTTGTTGTCGACTTTCACCCTGTGTGGAGTTTTGTCTGACTGGAGTTAGAAATAGTAAATAAAAATATAATGAGAGTCAATCTGAAGTCCCCACAAATATAGGAATGCAAACGTGTGTGTGTGTGAGTGCGTGCATGTGCGTGCATGCGTGTGTGTGCGTGCGTGTATGCGTGCGTGTGTATGCGTGCGAGCGTACGTGCCTGTGTTTTGCTGCTAAGCTGCGTGCATGCGTGTGTGTGCGTGCGTGTATGCGTGCGTGTGTATGCGTGCGTGCGTGCGTGCCTGTGTTTTGCTGCGTGTGCGTGTGTGCGTGCGTGCGTGCGTGTGTGTTTTTCTTGCTGCTAAACTGCAAAACCCAATCAAGTAATGCAATCTAGCACCAGAACAAGAGCAAGATAAAACAAAAAAATCCTAAACATGGTTTAATCTTATCATTTTATCTCAATACTTTCACAGTTTACAAAATGCAAAATAAAAGGAAATTGCATTTTTCCTCTCTAACCGACAACGGTGTCCTAAACAGCTTTGCATCTCCTAGAATTTGACTTGAGACAATCCTACAAACAGAAGGCGTCCATATCTGCAAAGTGCTCAGTGACACCCCCATGGCCTGTGCTCTACACGATGAGTCACTGCTGGTTTTATCTGTGGCTTGACAGACGCATTAACTGGTCGGACTAAAGGAAGAGAACTCTTGAAGGGGAAGTGCTGGTAAGAAGGTCTGCTTTCAGGCGAGAGGTGTCTGCAAAGCGCTCTGCTAGTTTGGAAAAGCGAAACTAAATGTCGTCTTAACTCACCCGGCACTCAACAGACTGCAGTGTCTCAAACACACTGCTGTGGGGCCGCGCATTAGCAAATGATTGCATGCTTTATTGAATGGTGAAGCAGAGGCAACCCTTTCCATTAGGAGTCTCTAACGACTGCGTGTTTGCAAAGCAGTTACTTATGTGTGCCTACGCATCATTGCAATGTTATTATGCAGAGTCACACTGTAACCCTAACCCTTTCTGATACCGTTGTGTATACCATATATCATGCAAAAAGATGTCCGCTTTCAGTACATTGCAACTATGCAGAATAACATTGTAATGCTGTGGAAGTGCACGTGTATTTGCTAAGCAACGGCCATGCAAACACACAGCAATTAGAGACACAATGGAAAGGGTTACTGAAATAAGTGATGGCAGTGCTTTGCGAAACTCTGCCCTGGAAATTACAGACAGCGTCTCTTCTTGCTTGCTGGAGAGACTCGTGGAAGGGAGGGGTGGGGAGTGGTTGGGGGCAGCGAAACCAAGATCTATTTATTACTAGTTTTGCAGACAGCGAGATAGGCGGGTGAGGGAGTAAGCCGGGTAGAGTCTGAGCTCAAACCACAGACCAGCACGCTGTTAACCTCTGGTGCGCTGCAGCAAGGCTGGCTGGAGGAGAAAGGGGCGGGACTTCTTTCGGATGAAAGTCTATTGGAGAATGCGGCCGTGCGCGCCCGTATTTTTCACACACGAGCGCCTGTCGTTTCTCTATCACTGGTTACCGAGCGGAAATTGAAATTCTCACACCTTGTTAAATACATCATTTAAAATACAAGCCATTGTTTTGGTCACAGCAGCCTGAGAAACCACAGGAGACTCCAGCAGCTCCTTCAAGAGTGCGAAGTGGTTTACGCAAGTCACAGCGTAATCACGCACTCACCTCTCTGCGCTACTCGAACCGGTCTTGCTCTGAAAAGCGATCTCCGTTCACCATTTGAAAATACTGTAGCCCAATTAAAACGAAGGGACGTCCCAGTTAAACGACAGGAACCGCATTGGGAAAAACCGCCTCCCAGAGTTCTATCCCATTTAAGCAGAAGTCATGATTATCAGAATCTCGATTAGGCGGCACTGATATATATATATATATATATATATATATATATATATATATATATATATATATATATATATATATATATATATATATATATATATATACACCACACACACACACACCACACCGTATTGGTTTATTTGTCAGACATCTTTATCCAAGCCGACTCACACATGTGTTACAGGGCAGTACAGGGCTACAATGCAAAACAGTATTTAAATACATTATAGCTTACAGTAAGTGCAAATACTACTAGAATACATTATTATTATTATTATTATTATTAACTTGTCATTTAGCAGACGACTTATCCAAGCGACTTCCAGAGACTAGGAGGGTGAATTCTGCGTCATCAACAACTGCTGCTGCTGCTGCTGCAGAGTCACTTCCAATAGGAGCTTGTTTGTTTTACGTCTCATCCGAAGGACTGATACTTTAATAATTAGTAGTAGTTGTAGTAAATTCTGATCCCAAGGGTTTAAAAACAAAGCCATTACTTTGCAAGTAGAGCTCACAAAAAAATACAAATATATTATTATTTGTTTATTTAGCAGACTCCTTTATCCAAGGCGACTTACAGAGACTAGGGTGTGTGAACTATGCATCAGCTGCAGAGTCACTTACAACTACGTCTCACCCGAAAGACGGAGCACAAGGAGGTGAAGTGACTTGCTCAGGGTCACACAATGAGTCAGTGCCTGAGGTGGGATTTGAACCGGGGACCTTTTGGTTACAAGCCCTTTTCTTTAACCTCTGGACCACACTGCCTCCTATATAACATAAGAAAAAACATTGAAAAACATCTCTCTCAATGTGTATATTATGGTTTTGGACAACGCAAGATAAGAAGCGACAAGTTAAGAGGCTGTATCTACAGTGACGTATTAGACACGGTAATCAGTCCTTTTTCAGTGTAGATCTGTATTCAGCCGCTCTGCGGGTCTGCAGTCCGTTCTCAGTGCAGGAGGCTAAACCGGTCTCTGCTTCCTTTAAGTCTCACATGCTGCTCGATGCCGCCGCACATTTCTTTTCTAAATCATAAAAAGACACAAACGCAAGCCCTGTTAATACAACAACAAAACAGTAACAGTGTGAGGGTATGTTAAGACTATTAGGATGTTTTTACTGGCTGTGCACGATTTCTTTGGAGCAATATTGTGACAGACCATTTACTACCAGCCAATCAGAGTCCAGCATTTCCTCCGGCACAAGTTTAAAGTCTTAACTTCCCAGCAAACCATATTTTCCTTCAGATCAGGACTGCCTGTCAGGATAAAGCGGGTGGTTGTTTGCCCAACACCAGTATCAATGCAGATTCAAAGATAAGCACTCAACTGTGTGCGCGCACTCCCTCACATGGACTCCGATCACAGCAGAGATCATCAGAACCAGACCCAGGGAGAGAAGGACCGTCTTCAACACACAGAACGAACCACCCACCGAGGACTCTGCAACAAAAGCAATGCAGTCATGTGCAAACGCATCGGCACACCTGAAGACGCGTCATTGAGATCCTTTATATACCCGCCTGCATGAAATCACCTCCGAGTGTGAGAATTTCAATCTCCGCTCAGTCATCAGTGATATAGAAACAACAGGCGCTCGTGTGTGTGAAAATGTCAGACCGTTTTGTGCTTTAATCAGGCCTTAAACCGCTTCTTAAATAAGTCTCCTGCGTTTGACCGTGTGTGGCTCTGTGTTCCGTTTCTCTTATGTTTTACAGTGTGGAGTAGTGGTTAGGACTTTGGACTCTTGACCGGAGGGTCGTGGGTTCAATCCCAGGTGGGGGGACACTGCTGCTGTACCCTTGAGCAAGGTACTTTACCTAGATTGCTCCAGTAAAAAACCCAACTGAATAAATGGGGAATTGTATGTAAAAATAATGTGATATCTTGTAACAATTGTAAGTCGCCCTGAATAAGGGCGTCTGCTAAGAAATTAATAATAATAAGTCGTATTGCATTTTTGTGATGTCAAAGTCATATTATCCTTGCAATATGACTTTCTCTGTCAATCAAGATTATTTGGAACCTGATGCTTTTACCCAAATTTACTTTCAAGACAACAAAAGCACGCTTGAAATACCTGCGCAGCTCTCCCGGATAGACGCTGTTGCCTCGCTGACTGGATTAGAAGCGATGCAGGTGAAGGTAACATTAATCTCTCCGGGGCTCAGGGACACCTGCAGTATCCCTGCATGCTCAGGTAAATCCTGGTCCTCTCTCTTCCAGCGGTAGGAGACGTGTTCTCGTTGGTTCGCGGTGCAGAGCAGCGTCGCACGGCAGGTTTCATTCGATGGTTTCCTCGTCACCTCCAACTCGATCTTTTCTATACAAATCCAAAACAAAATGTTTATTTGACTCAAATGATATATAAACAGCAGTGCTAACAGAGAGTGAACCAGCACCTAGTGGCATGTTTTTTTTTCTCAAACTTGTCTTTGAACCTGAATTGAGCTGAATTGACTCCGTCTATATCAATCTATAAGGGCTAACAAAAAACTGACAGAAATTGAAGAAAAAAATACAATTTCATTTAAATACTTATATAATCTCACAAATGATGTCAACATGTACAGTACTCTTGTAAGCACTGGGCAGCACTGTGGAGTAGTGGTTAGGGCTCTGGACTCTTGACCGGAGGGTCGTGGGTTTAATCCCAGGTGGAGGACACTGATGCTGTACCCTTGAGCAAGGTACTTTACCTAGATTGCTCCAATAAAAACCCAACTGTATAAATGGGTAATTGGTTGTAAAAAATAATGTGATATCTTGTAACAATTGTAAGTCGCCCTGGACAAGGGCGTCTGCTGAGAAATAATAATAATGGACACCAGCGATTGCAACAGCAGCGTTATCATCTTAATATGCCAGTGAGTTAACTGATATCGCTGTTCGTTATCTGGTTATATTGATCAGAATATAAAGATAAATCCATACCATAAACACGAAGAGTAACGATGCGTGTTGGGAGCTGACCTCCAGAAGCTGCCGTGGCAACACGATTATATTCTCCACTGTCTTCAGCTCTGAGCAGATTGATTGTTAAAGACCAGTCTGTTTTGTTCAGATGCAGCCTATCTCTGAACTGCTCAGTTGGTACATCCGTATTACTCAAAGCAATGATTTCTCCAGCCCATTTCCATTCCACTTCACTTGGGTTCTCCTGTGGGGACAAACCAGCGGGCAAGACAACAGACTCTCCAACTGTCCCGTTCACGACTGGATCAGCAGATACTGAACTGGCCACCAGCAAACCTGCAACAACAAAACCATTAAACAGGGGTGTAAGATTATTTTACATTTCTTAAACCGCTGAACCTTAGCAGTGCATTCCACAATCATAAAACCTCCCCTTACTTATCATACATGATTTCAACAGTATTTAAATAAAATAAAAGAATGACACCTCCTACTGTATCAACACCAAGTCTGATAGGAATATTTCACATGTATCATTTCTACACATCAGGGAATCACAAAGCAGTTCTACACAGTCAGTGGTTTATAACTACAGTACTTCCTTCTGCTTATTATTATTTATTTCTTAGCAGACGCCCTTTTTCAGGGCGACTTACAATTGTTACAAGATATCACATTATTTTTACATTCAATTCCCCATTTATACAGTTGGGTTTTTACTGGAGCAATCTAGGTAAAGTACCTTGCTCAAGGGTACAGCAGCAGTGTCCCACACCTGGGATTGAACCCACGACCCTCCGGTCAAGAGTCCAGAGCCCTAACCACTACTCCACACTGCTTACAAGAGTACTGTACACGTTGACAGCATTTGTGAGATTATAGAAGTATTTAAATGAAAGTAAATGACATTGAGCACATCCTACTGTATCAACACCAGGGCTAATGTGAATATTTCACATGCATCCTTTCTAGAAACCAGGAAATCACAAGAGAGACGCTCAATGGAAAGCGTTACTCAATCAGACAGTGAGAACGCCAGGTTCTGTTGCAGTATTAAATAAATATCCTTACTTGTTCGGATGAAACGCATTTGCAAAAGAGACACAATTGCAATATACCGTAGATATCATTCGCGTTGAGGGAGAACGACCACAACATACAGTTTAGACAGGTGTTGCGCTTACCAGAAAGCGCGATGAAAATCGGTCGCATGGAATTTGAACAAAGCGCTCGGGAAAATCCGGGCATCTCACGGTTCAGCGTTGTTAAAATGGCTATGCGTTTAATAGAAGTTGCTAAAAGTCTTTTTTTTTTCTGAACATCACATTTTAACCGCATATCATCAGCCTGATGTGTCAGCAGAGGCGTCCATGTATTTCACTTCCTGTTTATTCAATGCAATTCCCCTAAAATAACAAAAAACACATCTAGCGACTGAACCAGTGTGTGTGTGTGCGTGTGTGCGTGTTTTCTGTTGCATATAGGGGCCAGTGTTTGTGGTTCTGGGTTTTATGCTCGCAAGAATGTATCTTCTCAGGAACTCATAACCATATTCTCAGCAAAATTTCCAGCTAGCTTATTGAAACATTAATCCTTTGAATAGCATCTACAGCTCTGGCCAAAAGTTTAGTCTCAACTATTAGAACAAACTAATTTTGCATCATAAAGTCGAATGAAAGCTGCTGA
>CM060303.1:1650069-1728451 GCA_030684275.1 Acipenser oxyrinchus oxyrinchus | reverse complement strand
TTTTTCTAGCAGTTTCAGATACGAGAAAAAAAGCTATGAACAGTGTAACATGTAACATTATATCACATACTGCATTTCACAGTTTAAACTTTCTGTACTTATTCACAAGCAACTTTAAAAACCCCAGCATTACACAGCAGGTTTCCTGTATTGAACTACTCCGCCATTTCAGTACCTCATGCTGTGTTGAAACAAAGCTTTCTTCCTCAGATTGTTTGCTACTAACTCAGCAACACAGCAAAAGCTGACCCGCTTTCAAGGAGCGAAATGCTTACTAAGTTCAAAGTTCAAATCATCATTTTAACTGTATTAAACCCGGACAGTGATATCACTTCTTACTCCCTTCACATAGCAATGGCGAATTCAGTCATTTCCTTCTTTTGTCTCCTAGCTTCCATTTTATATCAAGGCCCCTCGATTCCTGTTTGACATAAATCATCATTTGAAAAATACGAAACTCAGGAAAAACTTACCAGAAACGGCAAGGATCAACAGTACCGTCCAGCAAGAAATGAATTGAGGCATTCTGAGAATTAAATCCAACTTTAAAACGACTTATCAGCAGAGACAGGCAGAGACGAGACTTGCAGAGTCACCGGCATAAGTTGAATGCGCATTGTGGTTGCGCACCACAGCTTCCCTTTCTGTGTAGCAGTCTTAAGACCCGAGGCAGGTCCCCTGTTATTTTTTTCTTCTTCAATAAACGGTATTTTCTTGACCTTAAGCCTTAGACGAGTTGAAAGATATGTCACTGCATTTCTACATTAACTTTTTTTGAGGGGGCAAGATATCCCTTTAAATCAGAAGTAGGCAACCTTGGGTCTTCCAATCTATTCCACTGTAGGACTTTGTTCCAACCAGACCCTTCATTGTTGTATTCACCCTATTGGAGGCCAATTAAATAATGAAGGGTCTGGTTGGACTGAAATGAATTGCACATGCATGGCCTATTAAATATTCATCAATTAAATGAGACGATCACTAATTACAAATCAAAGCTACAGAAGCAGTGGGGTGTTCTAATAGATTTGCACACTGCTGTGTAACAGTGGATTACATAAGAACATAAGAACATAAGAACGTTTCCAAACAAGAGGAGGCCATTCAGCCCATCTTGCTCGTTTGGTTGTTAGTAGCTTATTGATCCCAGAATCTCATCAAGCAGCTTCTTGAAGGATCCCAGGGTGTCAGCTTCAACAACATTACTGGGGAGTTGGTTCCAGACCCTCACAATTCTCTGTGTAAAAACATTGCCTCCTATTTTCTGTTCTGAATGCCTCTTTATCTAATCTCCATTTGTGACCCCTGGTCCTTGTTTCTTTTTTCAGGTCGAAAAAAGTCCCCTGGGTCGACATTGTCAATACCTTTTAGGATTTTGAATGCTTGAATCAGATCACTTCTTTGTTCAAGAATGAATAGATTCAATTATTTTAGCCTGTCTGCATACGACATGCCTTTTAAACCCGGGATAATTCTGGTTGCTCTTCTTTGCACTCTTAAGAGCAACCAGAATTATTCCACTTAATGTTAGAATAAAGGGTTTCAATTTTAGTGAACAGTGACAATTATGAAACGCCAGAAGCAGAATGAGTCTGTACAGTTAGGAGCGAGAATAATGTGGGAGTCAAAAGGTCATTATTTTAACAAAAAAATGAATGAAATAAATACAGTGAAGTGTCTCTTAATTACTGTGTTTTTTGGAAGTGTAGGAAACACTGATTCATTTTCAGAGAGCTTCAGGACGATCCTCAGTTCAGTTATGGACCTACAGTAATACAAAACAAGCAGATTCATTTTCAGAGAGCTTCAGGACGATCCTCAGTTCTGTTACGGACCTACGGTAATACAGAACAAGCAAAGAACTTTAAAAACAAAGACAGGTAACACTTTCCATTAAGAGTCGCTTATTACTGTGTATTTACATAGTAGTTACTTAGTAAATACATGTGTGCTTACACATCATAACAATGTTATTATGCAGAGTTACAATGGACTGAATGTGGACATCTTTTTGAATGATATATGTAAGTACACAGTTGTGTCAGAAAAGGGTTAGGATTAGGGGACAGGGTTAGGGTTAGGGGATAAGGTTAGGGTTAGCATTAGATTTACAGTTTAACTACATTACACATTAAGTAGAGATCAAACAGCAAGCTTTCTGTTTTAAGAGCCAATGAGTGTAATTTATGTCTCTCTGATCTACCTCAGGAAGAAGCTTGCATCCTGTTAATGAAGATATTAACTAAGAGACAGGAAAACAGGTTTACAGCAAGTCAATCTGAAGTGAAAAGTACATGTCAAGTATGAAGGACCTTCTGTTAATTGTTCTGCTCCACTGCCTGACATCAGGTACGGTATATATCTGAATTCTTTCTCTTACTCGTTACCTCTTGTTTTAATTAATAATGCAATACTAGTTTAAAAAGGGATTGATCTTTATATTGCATCTAACAATTAAATAATGCAACGATGTTCAAGGCAAAATGTGACCAATGTTTTGACTGGAAGTCTTTGAAATGTTCAAATGAAGTTACAAAATTCTATCTATCTATCTATCTATCTATCTATCTATCTATCTATCTATCTATCTATCTATCTATCAGCGACTACTTGTAAATTGTAAGTTTCTGATGCTTAGATGTTTTTTTTCAAAGTTTCGACAACTTCTTGAAGTCCGTAAAGTTCACGCAAACTATGTTTAAAATTTCTAAAAGTTGAAATACAAAATAAAGATCAAAGGGAATAAGTAACAATGATGTCACAATATATAGAACGCTGAAAATAAAGAACAGCAAGTCGCTGTCATGCCCTCCATCACCTAGAAATACCTCCAAAGTTTTGATTCAAACACAGGCTCCCTTGAGAAAGATGTGTAAATACAGCCTATGTAATGTCTGTGGCACAAAATACTTCAATATACCATCTGTAAAAAAATGCTGCTGGAAGAACCCGCAGAAGTTAGATCTGACATCTCCTGTAGAAATTAAATAAAAACAGCTATAAAGAAATTTTATGAATTTTATGACTATATATATATATATATATATATATATATATATATATATATATATATATATATATATATATATATATCCCGTAATACACAGCTGGTTGATACAGGAAACACGCACTCATTCACACAAGCAACACAGCGTGACCCCGTGTTCTGAACACTACATGCAGTGTGTAGTGTAAAGCTGAGGGAACACGAAACCCCTTCTTCAGGAACAGCGGGGGCTTGAAACCTGGTTCCAGGAGACCCCCGTCCTGCGGGAGACCTAGTTTGAGGTTTGCTGAATCAAACCCCCAAGTCTCCCTGTCTGGTGCGCCACGCAGTGGCCTGAAACCCAGTCTCCTGAACCCAAGTCCCAAGCCACACAAAGCACTAATTATGTTTTCTCCCTTAATTCCCAGGCAGAGGTATTGAAAGCAATCCCATTGATCGATATGGATTAGATGGAGAATCTTTTCACCTGGATGTTGAAGAACACAACAACTTGACATTCAAAAGGTTTGTGTGGAGAATGAACAGCAACATCATAATGGAATATAATCTGAAAACACAGGATGTTGACTATTACAAGAATGAAGAAAAGCTGGAGTTTGATAAGAAGACTTTCTCCTTGCTTATTAAGAACCTGGCGAATACAGACAGTGGGCTGTATAAAGCAGAAACAGTTAATGATGATGGAGTTGTGATTCATGTTGTTACTTACAAGCTGAGAGTCCAAGGTATGTGTGTCTTTAACTTCAACACGTGTCATTCTGTCGAGACATTTACTGTACATCTTTCTATTAAGTGTCTCTTCCTCTTTCCTCGTGACCCTTTTCTTTCCTCACAGCTCCTGTCTCCAAACCTGTCATCACTAATACTTCTGACTCTGAAGGAGAATGCAACTCCACTCTGAAATGCACGGTGGAGAATGGGACGGAGCACTCCATTGCATGGTTAGGGAATGGGATTAATAACACCATTACACATAGGCGCTCCTCTGAACTTTGTCTGGATAACATCACTTGTAAGAACTGGCCGTTAACCTGCTACGCAGAGAACAAAGTCAGCAACTCTTCGGAAACCGTCGAGGCTCTGCAGTGTGAACGTCCATCAAGTAGGTTGCTTGTTTATGATCATGTGTACATGTGTGCCTCAAGGCATGTGACCTTTTTCTGACTAGTTCTGTTTAGGCAGCGCTGGACTGAGAACTTATTATTATTATTATTATTATTATTATTATTATTATTATTATTATTATTATTTATTAGCAGACGCCCTTATCCAGGGCGACTTACAGTCGTAAACAAATACATTTCAAGAATCACAGTACAAGTAATAATACAATTAAGAGCAAGATAAATACAATGACTTCAGTTCTAGCAAGTACAAGTATGACAAAATACGATTCAATAATACAGCGGATAACATTGTCAGTGATAGTTACATCAGGATATAATTAAATACTACAGATTAAATAACACTTGACAGATTGCAGTACTCTGAAGTACAGGATTAAATGCAGTAAAATAGGGGGCAGATAAGAGCAAGTAAAGCACATTTAAGGAAGGGTGATAAGTGTCCCAGGGGAAGAACAGAGGAGTTCTACAGGTGCTTTCTGAAGAGGTGAGTCTTGAGGAGGTGCCGGAATGTGGTCAGGGACTGGGCAGTCCTGACCAGAACTAGATTGTAGGGTTACTGTTTCTGTAGAGCAAATTTGTAACGGGTTCGGAAGAGACAAAATGAGAATTTAAGAAAGGAAAACGACTCCAGGGGTTCAATCGTGGTCTGATATCGGCACGGCCAGGGGTTCTGATCCACACGAGGCAGGGCAGAGTTAATAAACCCAGGCTTTGGTATTCTGGATCAAATTTAAACACCCTGGAGTGCCAAGAAAATGACATCCCCACCCCACCCTACCCCACAACTGCCAACGCTACCCAAAGGAATCAGATAGAGTGTATTATTATTATTATTATTATTATTATTATTATTATTATTATTATTATTACATGGATTTACTTTTAACTTGTAAGGATATCTATTACATTTCTTTTCTTAACTTATTGTACTTTGTACCCCATATGCTTCATCATTTGTATAGAGCTGCAGCCAAAAGGTTTGCATCATCATCCTCTATATAAATGATTTGGCTTCATAGAGTCCAATGAAAGCTGCTGAATAATGTTCCCTTGTTAACATATTGAATTCCACCCCCTCTATATAGAATGAACTCCCTCAGCTTCATAGAGTCCAATGAAAGCTGCTGAATAATGTTACCTTGTTAACATATTGAATTCCACCCCCTCTATATAGAATGAACTCCCTCAGCTTCATAGAGTCCAATGAAAGCTGCTGAATAATGTTCCCTTGTTAACATATTGAATTCCACCCCCTCTATATAGAATGAACTCCCTCAGCTTCATAGAGTCCAATGAAAGCTGCTGAATAATGTTCCCTTGTTAACATATTGAATTCCACCCCTCTATATAGAATGAACTCCCTCAGCTTCATAGAGTCCAATGAAAGCTGCTGAATAATGTTCCCTTGTTAACATATTGAATTCCACCCCTCTATATAGAATGAACTCCCTCAGCTTCATAGAGTCCAATGAAAGCTGCTGAATAATGTTCCCTTGTTAACATATTGAATTCCACCCCCTCTATATAGAATGAACTCTCTCAGCTTCATAGAGTCCAATGAAAGCTGCTGAATAATGTTCCCTTGTTAACATATTGAATTCCACCCCCTCTATATAGAATGAACTCCCTCAGCTTCATAGAGTCCAATGAAAGCTGGTGAATAATGTTCCCTTGTTAACATATTGAATTACACACCAGCGCTTTGTAGTTTCCCCCATATACTTAACAGAAAAACTGACAAAAATGGAAAAATTTGACATTTCAAAATCACTTGTATGGCTTCTGGTAGACTTTTGCGATATCATTTTGTAGTTTTCTTGTTAAATAAAATATCAAAATTTTAGGTGATGCAAAACTTTTGTCCAGAGCTGAATGCTATAGCTGTTAAAATAAGTTTACCTTTTTTTTAATAGATTCTGCTTTACAGTCAAATTTATGGCTGATTCTAAGCGTCGGAATCATTGGAATCATCACCCCAATCATCATCATCATCAGAATTTTTTGGATCAAGCACAGAAATAAAAAGAAAGGTACATTGATACCAACGTGTCTATTCCTGCCAGCAAACTATCTATAAACTGCTGCCTGGGAGTTGAAACATATATTCTGTAAATCGTTCTCTCTCTCTCACACCAGAGTCCAAACTACAAGAGGCAAACTCAAATCAGTAACACTTTCCATGAAGAGTCTCGAATGACTGTGTTTGCATAGCAGTTACTTAGTAAATGCAGGTGTGCTCACACATCATCACAATGTTAATATGCATCTATGGTTTTTTTAAAATCCCTACAGAGGAATATTTAGTCAAGACAACAGATGCTTCAGTTGGGGAGACTAATCAGGTAAGGATTTAAGATGAGGTTTAAGATAATAACTTATTTCTCGGCATGTCATGGTCTGAAAATAGATATTTCAAGATATTTCAGGACAAGACATAATATTTATTAAAGCAGAAGAAAAAACTGTTGTCAGGTTCAACAGTGATCGTTTTCTCTATACAACAAATGTTCCTAAATATTGAAATGCTTTCCTGAAAAACAGTAAACGCTAAATTGTAGAAGATTTTGTTTTAAAGGTATTCTAATTTTCTAAGATTTTCTTTTATTTTAAAGATATTTTATTTTCCACATCAGTGAATTATCAAACAAAATCAATAAAACGTCTCCTTCTTCTACTAGAGAGAGCGATCGTTAGCAGAAATATATTTAGTTCTTTGATGCAGCGGGTGGCTTTTTCATTGAAGGCATTTTAAAGAAACCGTGCAGCTCTGTGCAGTCGTGTGTTCAATAATTGACAGGAAGAAAGCAAACTAAACAGTCTGCCAGGTTCCTGAATGCAGTGTGACAGGCAGCGCCTCAATCAGGCAAACATTAGCTGTATTTATTTTTAATTGATAAAAAATATGGATATTTACGCTATTCTTTCAGAAACTGGACTTTTAACAGGGAAATACATATTACACAATGGGCAATGATAAAAAAAATAAGTACTTAATGTAATGTTACCTTTGTTTGTTTGTTTGTTTGTTTGTTTGTTTGTTTGTTTGTTTGTTTGTTTTGCAGTCGATAACAACAGAGTACGACGTTGTGAGGCCAGAACGGATGAATCGGCCCACAGACCTTCCCCCAGAAATCACAACCATCTATGCTACTGTTCGGAAAACAAGCGACAAAAACATTTGTTAAACAACAATGAATGGGTGAAAAAATAAGGTAACAGGCGGTATGTGATATATGTTCATAGTTTTATCTCGTATTGGAAACTGCTAGAAAAAACACAGAAAGGGTAAGTCCTCCATTAAGTTTGGAAAAACGACCCCTGTGGAAATGATGATGTCATTTTAAACCCAGAAGTTTATTTATAACTATATATGTAAGTACACACTGGTATCAGAAAAGGGGTTATATAGTAACAATATGTAAGCAAACATTATTATTATTTATTTCTTAGCAGACACCCTTATCCAGAGAGACTTACAATTGTTACAAGATATCACATTATTTTTACATACAATTACCCATTTATACAGTTGGGTTTTTACTGGAGCAATCTAGGTAAAGTACCTTGCTCAAGGGTACAGCAGCAGTGTCCCCCACCTGGGATTGAACCCACGACCCTCTGGTCAAGAGTCCAGAGCCCTAACCACTACTCCACACTGCTGCCCGTGGATTTATAAAGTAACTACTATGTAAACACACAGCAATTAGAGATGCAATGGAAATGCTATCCATTTTTTTTTTTAAAGACATATTTTGCCATTTTTAAAATGAGTCATTCTTTACATAGTTATAAATAAACTTCTGGGTTTAAAATGTCATCAACATTTCCACTGCAGGCATTTCTCAAAACATCCTGGAGGACTTCCCCTTTCTGTGTGTGTGTGTTTTTTCTCGTGGTTTCCGATACAAGATAAAACTGTGTAGAGTGTAACATTTGACAGTATATCACTTACTGCAAAAACCTGCTTCCAAAAACACACGTGTAAGTGTTTGGATAAGAGTTTAAAGGCTTGACCGTGTTAGTCTGTATCTTTTCGATTATTGCAAGTTTGGTTCCTCCAGTGATGGGGGTGTTTCATTTTTACACACTGTAGATTGCAAAGACGATTTTTGGGGATGATAGCAACCAGGGCAATAGCTAAGTTTAAGTCGCATCTACAGAGTAGTGAAAAACATACATTGAACACCAAAAAATCATACTGTAGTACCACCTATGCAGATTTGTACCCCTTTGACACATCGTAGAAGGCAGTGTGGTTCAGTGGTTAAAGTCCAGGGCTTGTAACCCGAAGGTCACCGGTTCAAATCCCACCTCTCTGCCACTGACTGACTCACTGTGTGTGACCCTGAGCAAGTCAATTCACCTCCTTGTGCTCAGTCCTGTGGATGAGATGTTAAATCAACATCCTATTGTATGTGACTCTGCATATAATGCACAGTTCACAGCCTACCTCTGTAAAGCGCTTTGTGATGGTGATCCACTATGAAAGGCGCTATATAAAAAGAAAGATTATATGTATCGCTCTCGCATCACCTAGAATTTTAGGATTGACACATTTGAAAAAAAAAAACTACATGAACATAATTTAGATCTTTTTTTCAGGTAGACCTCAGCAATCTGTTGCTGTTTCTGTAAGTGACTAATACAAGCAAAATGCGTTTGCTATAATCGCTTCGTGTTCTATAAGCTAGGCAATAATGCAATGAGTGATATTAAATAAACGGGATAGTTTGATACGCTGTCATCAGCAGTAGCGATTGTCTGTGCAGGACCCGTCTACTTGAGTAATATTCTGTGTTTCTGTGTTTCCTGGTGTATTTATTTATAATTCTGCTGAATAATTTAATGTTACGTTTTCTAATAAATGTATTTTTTTTAAACTGTAGTCCTTTTTTTTTAAGGATTCGTTTTTTTTGTTTGTTTTTTAACGGTTATAAGCCCGTGGTTTATTTTGTTAAGTGTTTTATTTTGTTAAGTCTTTTTTTTAAAAATTTATAATTAAACACTCGCGTCAGCGTTTTGCTCACAGTAGTGTTTTCTGTCTACTTCCTGATATGACGTCACCACGTCGTTTGAACAACAGACATCCGCCCAGCATCTGAACCTGTTCAGGTAAACACACTTTTTTAAAAAAAATTATAAAACAGACAAGACACAGTCAATATTTCTGCGTTATAATGATAGTTACAAATACATTGGAAGCAATATCAAGACAAAACATGAGATACAAATGAAAAGAAAACAAGGATATTTACATTGCTTCACAAGCGAGAAGTCGGAACTAACAGTTACCTGTAGTGAGTCAGCAAGGCGCACGTTTGCTGTATTTATTTTGAACTCAAGCATCCCTGTGTAAAAAACACTTTATCAATCAACAGCTTGCCTGTAGTTTAATTCTTGGCGCAGTGTTCTTGCGCAGAAGGCACGGCACAGCACGGTTTGGACCAGGAATTCTCAAACCCGGTCCTGTGGGATCCCACCTGTATCTACTTCCTTCAGATCCAACTGTCAGCTGACCTGCTTGAGATCAGTCGATTCAATGGGACGCTATCAAGCAAAAATCATCCTATATGAATGGGCCAGTAGGTACCTGCTAGCCTCCTAACCCCTAAATCTACCCCCTACCCCTAAAGCTAATGTCTACAACTAACCTAATCTCAACCCCTAAACCCAACTGTGAGACAGTTGTATACTTACATATATCTTGCAAAAGGTTTTCGCATGAACTACATTCAGTGGTGTAGTGCTATATTTATAAGTGAGGGGTCGCTATTTATCTTTTAAATACATGTTTAGCTTATTTTATCGACATTATTTCTTATATATGGGTCTAAAATAAAAACTGTCCCAATTACTACATCTAATTGTAATGCGTTAATACAGGTTCCCTTCTTATTCACACCTGTTGTTCCACGCCACGCAAACTGTGTTCATCATTTGTCTCTCAAAGCGTTTCTTACGGTTATTGTATTCTTTGCTTATTTGTATGGGTTACACATGGATATCTCCATATATTAATAGGAGCGAAACAGTTCAATATTCTACACGTGAAGTATGGAAGCGGTGCTCTCCCGCGACCCCCCAGCACTTCACCCCTGACTACATTGTAACTCTGCATGATAACATTGCAAGGATGTAACGCATCGTCGTAAAAACACACAGTCTGCGCGTCACCGTTGCTGCATCAAATGGATTATCAAAGCAAATACCTTGAAGTGCTTCCGAACCTCGTCAGTGCCCCCTACTGGTAGATCTGCACAGCCCCGTGTATTTAATGTCATGACAGCACTGAAGACGTAGCAGATACTGAAGATCAATACAATAGAGTGGTTTAATTTACAAATGACTCGTTTACAGGACACCGATGACTACTATATATATATATATATATATATATATATATATATATATATATAGAGGATAAATACAAATGACTTTGGTTCAAGCAAGTACAAGTATATGACAAAATATACGATTCAATAACGGAGCAGATAACAGTGTCAGTGATAGTTACATCAGGATATAATTAAATACACAATACTACAGATGGATAAACTTGAACTCTGCAACTGTTTAAAAGCTGGAAACAATTACAAAGGTCTAATTAAGGAAAGTATTAGTTTAATTAAGGGACTAGTTAATGAATTGAGAGCCCAGTTGGTTGGCTGAAAGGGTTAGGGTTAGGGTTGGGGTTGGGGTTGGGGTTGGGGTTGGGGTTATATTGTACAAGAATATTTACACATTAAGTACTTTGATGGTGACATGAAAATAAAAAAAGGTCTATTAAGGACTATCGTAAAAAAAACATTTACTTTTATTAGAAAACGTAACTTCAACAGAAGAAAAAATACATACAACATTGTCAGTATTATTTATTTCTTAGCAGACGCCCTTAGCCAGAGCAACTTACAATTGTTACAAGATATCACATTCTTTTTACATACAATTACATTATTTTTTACACATTATTTTTACATACAATTCCCCATTTATACAGTTGGGTTTTTACTGGAGCAATCTAGGTAAAGTACCTTGCTCAAGGGTACAGCAGCAGTGTCCCCCACCTGGGATTGAACCCACGACCCTCCAGTCAAGAGTCCAGAGCCCTAACCACTACTCCACACTGCTGCCCCGAGATTCTCGTCATTAGAGACTCTTATTTCCAGATTTAGAATGACAGCAACATCAAATTCTGAACAGTGTAGCATGTGACGGCATATCACATCCTGCATGCTACCTTATTTTTGACCTATTAATTGTGGTTGAACAATTGTTTTTCATACTTGTTTTTTGAACAGTAGCATAGATGGTTTTGTTGTCTGGGGGCTGATTCAGTCGATCTTTCCTTACAAGGTCGTACACAGATGATGTTTGTTTCTCTGTTGATGTTGACTGCAAAAACAAACAAACAAACAAATAAATAAATAAACACTTTGCATGATATAATTGTTTTATTATCACTGCCCATTGCGTAGTATGTAGTTCCCTGTTAAAAGTCCAGTTTCTGAAAGAATAGCGTAAATATCCATATTTTTTATCAATTAAAAATAAATCCAGCTAATGTTTGCCTGATTGAGGCTCTGCCTGTCACGCTGCATTCAGGAACCTGGCAGCCGGTTTAGTTTGCTTCCTTCCTGTAAATGATTGAACACACGACTGCACAGAGCTGTGCGGTTTCTTTAAAATGATTACCGTGTCTAATACTTCACTGTAGATACAACCTCTTAACTTGTCGCTTCTTATCTCGCATTGTCCAAAACCATAATGTACACATTGAGAAATATGTTTTTTCCTTATCTTATATAGGAGGCAGTGTGGTCCAGAGGTTAAAGAAAAGGGCTTGTAACCAGGAGGTCCCCGGTTCAAATCCCACCTCAGCCACTGACTCATTGTGTGATCCTGAGCAAGTCACTTAACCTCCTTGTGCTCCGTCTTTCAAGTGAGACGTAGTTGTAAGTGACTCTGCAGCTGATGCATAGTTCACACACCCTAGTCTCTGTAAGTCGTCTTGGATAAAGGCGTCTGCTAAATAAACAAATAATAATAAAATGACTTTAGTTAAAAAGCCACCGGCTGCGTCAACTATCTGAAATATTTCTTCTAAAGATCGCTCTGTCCAGTACAGGAAAAGGACATTTCACATATCTGTTGTCATTTTTACATTTATTGATGTTTTTATTTTGTTTGATAATGGTGAAAACAAAATGTCTTTAAAAGGTTGACATAAAAAAAAATTCTACAATTTAGCTCTTTTTCTTCAGGAAAGCATTTAATATTTGTTCTATAGAGAAAACGATCACTTTTGAATGCGACAACAGTTATTTCTGCTTTAATAAATATTGTGTTTCATCGTGAAATATCTTGAAATATCTATTTTCAGACCATGACATTCTGTGAAATAAGCAATGTTTTTACCCTGATAGTTGTTATCTTAAATCCTTACCTGATTAGTCTCCCCAACTGAAGCATATGTTGTGTTGACTGAATCTTCCACTGTAGAGATAAAAAAAAAATACAGATCAGATTTGAAAACCTATATATATATATAACATTGTGTAATCAAAGAAAGTACAAAATGATATTGCAAAAGTCTACCATCGGAAGCCATAATATTAGTACAATAGTATTTCATGTCAGATTTCGAAATGTCACATTTTTCAATTTGTTGGCGTCTTAATTCTGATTGTGCGTTTATGCCATTTCTGACCTTCCAAAATGCGACAGAACTTTCCATTAAGTGTCTCTAATGACTGTGTGTTTGCATAGCAGTTACTTAGTAAATCCATGTGAATATTGTATCATGCATAGTAACAATAATAATTTTTCTTCAATAGCTGCATTCAGTACATGCATCTAAAACCATCACCAATCTCAGCATGGCGATTGCAGCAGTATTGTTACATCTTAACACACAAGGTAGTTAACAGGCATCGCTGTTCATTACATGATAATATTGATCAGAATATAAAGATAAATTCATACCATCAACACGAAGAGTTACCGTGTGTGTTGGGATCTGGCCTCCAGAAGCTGTCCTGGGATTATATTCTCCACCGTCTTCTGCTGTCAGTGGATTGATTGTTAAAGACCAGTCTCAACTGCTCAGTAGTTAATTTAATATTATCTGTATCAGCCGTTGTTTCTCCACCTCATTTCCATTGCACTTCACATGAGTGTGTGACTGAGCAAACCCACAATGAGAGATGCATTTCCGGCCGGGGGGTGGGGGAGGGTTAGGTCGGCCAGGGTGTCCTCGGCTCACCGCGCGCCAGTATTTAATATAAATAAATGGCATTGAGCACATCTGACTGTATCAATGGCAAATGGGAATATTTCACATGCATCGGTTCTAGAAAGCAGGGAATCCCAAGAAAAGCAATTCCTGGTCCAGAGCGAATTGTTTATTTAGTATTTGCGCAAATATTTTGCTTGTTACCAAGATCAACAAATACTATGTTTAAATGGTAGCACTTTACATAAAGCGTCTCTCATTGCTGTGTAATAACATTGTAATGACGTGTGAGCATGCCTGTAATTACTAAGTAACTGCTATGCAAACACACAGTCATTAAAGACACTCAATGGAAAGTGTTACTGTTTTAGTTTACGGCTGTGGATTTCATAGCCCACCGGCAATAGTTTGCTGCTTTTTTTACTTATTGTTTTTTGAAGCTTTTTTAAGTGTCTTTGTAAATACTGTACCTTTTTCTTTCTTTCTTCGACATTTGAAGATGATGATGATGACAAGGAGGAAGACGCCAACACTGATAATTACCCATGGTAACATTAAAACAGAACCTAGAAAATAAATATAAAATAACCTGCTGTGTGTGTCATATTTTGGTAATAATTAGTTGAGAATAATTAAAAGAAGAAGAAGAAGAAGGACAAAAAATTAAGACAGAGAAGAAGACGAAACATTGAGAGAGAAGAAGATAAAGAAGAGAAAGAGAAGTAGAAAAAGGGAGAGAAAAAGGAAGAGATAGAGAGGAAGGCAGAGAAGAAAAAGAAAGAGAAAATGAAGAAGAGGAAGAAGGAGAAGAAGAAGAAGAAGATGAAGGAGGAGGAGAAGAAGACGAAGAAGAAGAAGGAGGAGGAGGAGAAGAAGGAGGAGGAGAAGAAGAAGGAGGAGGAGAAGGAGGAGGAGAAGAAGAAGAAGGAGGAAGAAGGAGAAGGAGAAGAAGACGACAAAGGAGAAGGAGGAGAAGAAGGAGAAGGAGGAGGAGAAGAAGGAGGAGGAGGAGGAGAAGAAGGAGGAGGAGAAGAAGAAGAAGAAGGAGAAGAAGAAAGAAATTGAGAAAGAAGAAAAAGAATGAAAATGAACAAGAAAATGAAAAAGACAAAAATCTGAGAAAGAGAAGAAGGAAAAGAAACAGAAAGAGAGAAGACAAAGAAGAAAAGGGAAGAAATTGAGAAAGGAAGAAAGAAAGAGAAGAAAATGAAGAAGAAAACGAAGAGGCAGAAGGAGAAACACACCTGGTTGACTGCATGTCAGCTTGTTCTTCGTAATGGTGGTGGAGTTCTTGCTGACTCGATTCTCTGCATAGCAAGTGAAGGATTCTTCATCGCCAGCGCTGGGGACTGGAGTGTACTCCAGGAAACTACCATTAGTGATTGACTTTGTGTTGTTCACTCCAGTCTCTTCCCAGTGAATAAAAACGTCATCCCCGTACTCCACTGAACAGTTCAGAGTGACGCTGCACGTTTCGTTAGCGTTTGACGTCTCTGTGAGGTTTATCATAGGTTTAGAGACGGCCGCTGGAAGAGAAGAGCAAAAATATATATATATATCAGTTTGTGGCAGGCTAGCTGCAGTGATGACGTCAGACCAGAAAGGAATCACAGAGACAGGCAGTACGTGTGTAACTGAGTCGCGGCAGCGCTCAGTGTTTTAATAAACAAATAAATAAAAGGCCAAATAAAACAGACAAACAAAACGGATTAACACTAAACAAACAAAACACGGTGAGTCAAACAAACTTATATTTATTTTTTCCTTAGTTTTACTTTTAATTCTCTCCTTCTCCACACCCGTTCTCCACTCACCGAACACACAGCCATGAGTGAGTAAAACGTGCATCTATATATACTGTTGTGCTTGGATTCAATTACTAATTCATTATTCACTTGAATCCCAGCACGTGAACTAATTATGTGCAACCCCGTGCCTAAATACAATTATACATTTTAAAAACTCGTGCTCATTACCCACATTGTATCCCATGTACCAACTACAATACGCCAACATTAACACATGCAACATACAACATAAAACACAAAAATACACACATTGCCACACACTTATAAAAGTATGATGCAGAAATCGTTCACCTTGGTTGGTTGATCTGACTCATTG
Source organism: Acipenser oxyrinchus oxyrinchus (assembly GCA_030684275.1). Taxonomy (NCBI): domain Eukaryota; kingdom Metazoa; phylum Chordata; class Actinopteri; order Acipenseriformes; family Acipenseridae; genus Acipenser; species Acipenser oxyrinchus. The sequence goes on along the minus strand of CM060303.1, from coordinate 1,712,961 downwards.
CATGTCGTTAGCAGCAGTAATTAACTTGTCACAATGCAACTGTCAGCTGGGAAGCAGGTATACCAGGCCATCCAATTTGACTGAAATCAGTCGATTGAATGGGACGTTATCAAGGAAAATCATCCCATAGGAATGGGTCAGTAGGTACCTACTAGCCTCCCAGCAGACAGTCGGTCCTGATCAAGCACTTTAATGGACGCCAGGTGTAGTAGCCGCTAGAGGGCGCTAAACAAGCGATGTTGAAATAACAGTGCAAAATTCCTTTAATAGTAACACAGTTAGGTTTAGGGGTTGAGATTAGGGTTAGGGGTAGACATTAGGTTTAGGGGTAGGGGGTAGATTTAGGGGTCTCTCCCTTTTAGAAAGAAACTAAAAACATTCTTATTTCATAAGATATGCTGACTCAATCAAATGTTTTGATAGCGATATTTCATGCTGTCTGCTGTACGTGTATATTCATGTACTGCGCAGCACTCTGAAACCGCTCGTGGTCTGTTGTTATTATTATTTGTTTATTTAGCAGACGCCTTTATCCAAGGCGACTTACAGAGACTAGGGTGTGTGAACTATGCATCAGCTGCAGAGTCACTTACAACTACGTCTCACCCGAAAGACGGAGCACAAGGAGGTGAAGTGACTTGCTTAGGGTCACACAATGAGTCAGTGGCTGAGGTGGGATTTGAACCGGGGTCTTCTGGTTATAAGCTCATTTCTTTAACCACTGGGCCACACAGCCTCCTATGTTGTGTTCTAAGAAACTTTTTAACTAAAAAAATGAGTAGGCTAGTAGGTACCTACTGTATGGGATGATCTGGATTGATAACGTGCTATTTAATGCATTGATTTCAATCAGATCGGCTGACCAGGCACTGCTGTGACGGGTTCTGTCCCCTGTCGGCTCTCTTGCATAGTGGTTAGGATGCTTGCAGTTACCATTACAGTTTGTCATTCATAAACCATATTAGTCATTTCATTTCTCCGCTCACAATGATTCAGGTGTTCAACTCATTTAGCTTCATTGCACCATTTGATTTTACTGGACACTGTGTCGTTAATTACCTTAATTCAGAATTTCCCATCCAAGTCTCCCCCTTCTTCAGCTACACTGTTATTACAAAACTTATTTTATTTTTGTCGTTATAAGCAACGTGACTCATTGGGGAAAAAAAGCTGTGGCTGCTGGGTTATTTTCAGATATTTTGGTATACGACCAGTTTGCACCCACAGTGTGACTTTCACTGCTTCAAATCTTCTTTACATACACATTTCAAAGCTTACGTGTGGGTGCTTAAAGTATGATTCACTATGTTTTCAGGGAGGGAAATTCTAAATTAATGTGACAAACCTGTGTGGAGTGAGGGGTCGAGGTAATCTGGCTTGCCATTTGTACTTCTTCTTATTATTAATCAGTCATTTAATGCTTTTATCTGAAGCGACTTACAGAGACTAGGGGGGTGAACTATGCATCATCAACAACTGCTGCTGCTGCTGCAGAGTCACTTCCAATAGGACCTCGTTTGTTTGACGTCTCATCCGAAGGATGGAGCACAAGGAGGTTCAGTGACTTGCTCAGGGTCACACACATACACACAGGGAGTCAGTGGCTGCTGCAGAGTCACTTCCAATAGGAGCTCGTTTGTTTGACGTCTCATCCGAAGGATGGAGCACAAGGAGGTTCAGTGACTTGCTCAGGGTCACACACATACACAGGGAGTCAGTGGCTGCTGCAGAGTCACTTCCAATAGGACCTCGTTTGTTTGACGTCTCATCCGAAGGACGGAGCACAAAGAGGTTCAGTAACTTGCTCAGAGTCACACACACACACACAGGGAGTGGTATGAAGCCCTTTTCTTTAACCACTGGACCAGCAAGCCTTCTTTTACACTTATTGAATGCTGCTTGACAGAATGACACATATTGAAGTTAAAGACACACATACCTTGAACTCTTAGCTTGTAAGTAACAACATGAATATTTTCTCCATCATCATTAACTGTTTCTGCTTTATACAGCCCACTGTCTGTATTCTCCAGGTTCTTAATAAGCAAGGAGAAAGTCTTCTTATCAAACTCCAGCTTTTCTTCATTCTTGTAATAGTCAACATCCTGTGTTTTCAGATTATATTCCATTATGATTTTGCTGTTCTTTTTCCACACAAACTTTTTGAATGTCAAGTTGTTGTATTCTTCAACATCCAGATGAAAAGATTCTCCATCTAATCCATATCGATCAGTGGGATTGCTTTCACTACCTGTGCCTGGGAATTAAATGAGGAAACGGAATTGCGGTCAATATTAAAATATCTACAGCTATGGACAATTTTAGGATATGAACATCATTTTGATATTTTATTTAACATCATCTACTGGAAGCTATATTCGTAGTAATATTTCATGTTACAGTCTTCAAATTTTGTCAGTTTTTTTGCTAAGTATATGGAAAACTACAAAGCATAATTCAATATGTTAACGTATCATTATTCAGCAGGTTTCATTCGACGTTATGAAGCAAAATTGGTTAATTCTATAGGTTGATGATGCAAAACGTCTAGCAATAATATTTATTTCTTAGCAGACACCCTTATCCAGGGCGACTTACAATTGTTACAAGATATCACGTTATTTTTACATACAATTACCCATTTATACAGTTGAGTTTTTACTGGAGCAATCTAGGTAAAGTACCTTGCTCAAGGGTACAGCAGCAGTGTCCCCCACCTGGGATTGAACCCACGACCCTCCGGTCAAGAGTCCAGAGCCCTAACCACTACTCCACACTGCTGCCCATAAATGTAATTTTGTAACTTCATTTGAACATTTTAAAGACTTCAAGGCAAAACATTGGTCACATTTTGCATTATTTAATTGTTAGATGGAAAATAAAGATCAATCCCTTTTTAAACTAGTATTGCATTATTTATTAAAAACAAGAGGTAACGAGTAAGAGAAAGAATTCAGATATATACCGTACCTGATATCAGACAGTGGAGCAGAACAGTTAACAGAAGGTCCTTCATACTTGACGTGTACTTTTCGCTAGAGAATTACTTGCTGTGAACCTATTTCCTGTCCCACAGTAACAGGATGAAGCTTCTTCTGTGGTAGATCAGAGAGAAGATAAATGAGTCATTGGCTGTTAAAAATATTTGCTATGCATGTTCAGTGTACGTGCATTAGGTACTTTTTGCACAACATAACCCTAACACTGACCCAAACACTTTACATATATCAATGCAAACAAAGGTACACATGAAGTGCATTATAACTGTATAATAACATTGTAATGATGTGTCAGCACACATGTATTTACTAAGTAACTACTCTGTAAACACACAGCAATTGGAGGCACTTGATGGAAAGTTTTACCTGTAGGACTTTGTACCCCAAATTAAAAACAACAGCCACAAGTTCAAAACTTTTTTTTCTGTTTTTATCATGCTGGTTTATATTGCTGCTTTGTTTTATTACTGATTCAGGGAAAGTGGTTCGATGTTTTAATGAATGTAGTCTCACCGGGGAGGCTGGTTATGTGATTCTCAGAAAAAGTATTTCTGCAGTCTCATAAGAAAGTTTACAAACGAGAGGAGGCCATTCGGCCCATCTTGCTCGTTTGGTTTAGCTTATTGATCCCAGAATCTCATCAAGCAGCTTCTTGAAGGATCCCAGGGTGTCAGCTTCAACAACATTGCTGGGGAGTTGGTTCCAGACTCCAACAATTCTCTGTGTAAAAAAGTGCCTCCTATTTTCTGTTCTGAATGCCCCTTTATCTAATCTCCATTTGTGACCTTGTTTCTTTTTTCAGGTCGAAAAAGTCCCCTGGGTCGACATTGTCTATACCTTTTAGGATTTTGAATGCTTGAATCAGATCGTCGCGTAGTCTTCTTTGTTCAAGACTGAATAGATTCAATTCTTTTAGCCTGTCTGCATTTGACATGCCTTTTAAACCCGGGATAATTCTGGTCGCTCTTCTTTGCACTCTTTCTAGAGCAGCAATGTCCTTTTTGTAACGAGGTGACCAGAACTGAACACAATATTCTAGATGAGGTCTTACTAATGCATTGTAAAGTTTAAACATTACTTCCCTTGATTTAAATTCAACACTTCTCACAATATGTCTGAGCATCTTGTTGGCCTTTTTTATAGCTTCCCCACATTGTCTAGATGAATACAATTCCGAGTCAAACTCATCTGGGGTTTTTCAACTGAAATACGTCCTATCTTTCACTCCGAGAATGTGTCAAACAGAACAACCAAGTGTGAAACACGAGTCTCATCTACAAGAAAAGCACCCACACGCATTTCAGAAAGCACATCCTTAAAGGATTAGTTTCACAAGCTTTGTAAGATTTTCAAACACGTGCAGGAGAGAGTTTTTGCACATCAGAAGATGGAATCTGATCTTCTTTCTTTCTCTGGTTTCAATTAAAGGTCGTATTTTTTACTTAGAACCTTCTGCCAATGCTTCTCCTGCTTCAGTCCATGTTAACAGATGCGCTGCTTAATCTACATGTGACTGCACACTGACTGCATGCCTGCCAGAGGGATCCCCTGGGTCCTAAATCCTGCTCTGTATTATTATTATTATTTATTTCTAAGCAGACGCCCTTATCCAGGGCGACTTACAGTCGTAAACAAAAATACATTTCAAGAATCACAGTACAAGTATTAATACAATTAAGAGCAAGATAAATACAAATGACTTTGGTTCTAGCAAGTACAAGTATGACAAAATATACGATTCAATAACGGAGCAGATAACAGTGTCAGTGATAGTTACATCAGGATAGAATTACATACAAAATACTACAGATTAAACACTTGGCAGATTACAGTACTCTAAAGTACAGGATTAAATGCAGTAAAATAGGGGGCAGATAGGAGCAAGTGAAGCGCATTTAAGGAAGAGTGATAAAGTGTCCAGAGGGAAAAAAAAGTTCTACAGGTGCTGTCTGAAGAGGTGAGTCTTGAGGAGGCGCCGGAAGGTGGTCAGGGACTGGGCAGTCCTGACATCTGTAGACAGACAGGGAGTAACCACACACCGTCCATGACTTTTGCAGACATCAAAGGTTTGTTGAGATAAGGAGGTTTAGCAGTAGAGTTTTGAGACAAAATATGGGAGAAAATCTGTCCCAGGAGAAGGGTCCAAAATACGGGAGACGCGGTGAATAGGGGAGAGTTGACAGGTCTCTCTTATTGATTCTGTTCTTTGATCTCGGTGTGCTGCTGATGAAGTTTGAACCGCACGTGTTTTTTTGTGTTGTTTGTGCATTGTGATTGTCTTTTTTATTGTTTTCCAGGACCCCCTTGAAAAGGAGGCATCTGTCTTAATAGGTACATCTCAAATAAAATACAATTTGTGAGTTAAATTGACGTGCGTTGCGGCTTTAGCCATGCAGCGTTAAAAATGAAACTGCTCAGCTCAGCGCAGCATTCAAATCTTCTCTTATTTTTAACTGTTACCTTTGCACACAGGAAGCTCTCTGGTTAGACTGCATGTCCCCGCCTTTGAGTGTTCTGTGAAACGTTCAATTTGAAACTACACTGCATTGTGTCTCTAATGGCCGTGCATTTACATAGTACTCACTTAGTGAATACGGGTGTGCGTACATGTAGTTACAATGTTATTATGCAGAGTTACATAATTAATTATTCACTTGACCCCCAGCACGTGAAGTAATTGTGCAATCCCAGTGCCTAAATGCAACTATATATTTTAACATCACTCGTGCCCCACATTATATCCCTGCACTAATATATATATATATATATATATATATATATATATATATATATATATATATATATATATATATATATACAGTATACCCCAACATTATCATCACATCACAAACTGCATACAGTATAACATGTGACAGTATATCACATACAGCATTTCACAGTGTGTAAATGTTTCATTTAACATCGTTATAACAACAGACACCCCCCAGCATACAATAAATACACATACACAGTATTTATAAGTTATAATGATATTTACAAATACATTGAAAATAACATCACGATACAAGATGAAATACGACATAAATGAAATAAAAAATAACGATATTTATATTGCACTATATGCGAGTAATTCAGGACTAACATTTACCGGTATTTATTTGTAACTGCTTAAAAATAAGTATTGTTTAAAGGGTTTTTCACAGAGAGGGAACTACGTATTGCGCAACGAGTACATGTCATGGAAATCGGGAAATCTGTGATAACGGTGAAAAAAATACAGCCTTATATATCATTGCTGTAGCTTTTCCATTTTGTGAAAGGGTAGGGAGTGCTGATTTGTTTTCAGAGAGCTTCAGGATGATCCTCAGTTCAGTTCCGGACCTACGGTAATACAAAACAAGCAAAGAACTCAGTACAATTAAAAGCAAAGAGGATCAGTCCATTCATTCTACCATTTACATGGAATACAGGAGCTGTGTGGACTGCGATCCTTTCCCCGAAGACAACTAGAGGAGCTGAAAATTAAAAAAAAGACTGATAGCACTTACCACTGTGTCTCTAGTTGCATAGTAGTTACTTTGCAAACACACGTGTGCTTACACATCATTATTATTTATTTCTTAGCAGATGCCCTTATCCAGGGCGACTTACAATTATTACAAGATATCACATTATTTTTACATACAATTCCCCATTTATACAGTTGGGTTTTTTACTGGAGCAATCAAGGTAAAGTACCTTGCTCAAGGGTACAGCAGCAGTGCCCCCCACCTGGGATTGAACCCACGACCCTCCGGTCAAGAGTCCAGAGCCCTAACCACTACTCCACACTGCTGCCCGTTACAATGTTATAATGCAGAGTTACTAAAACAAAGACACCCAACTTTTTTTTTTTTACATTTGCCATTTCCCATCGCAAAACAGAGTCTAGAGGAAGACATTGTAAAAGACTTCTAGTCGAAACGTGTGCCGTTGGATTTATTTAGCTTCTTGGGGCAGGCTTAAATCGTGTTTTTAAGGCAGTGATAGCTCGGTCTGTCAGTTGTTGCGTCCTTGATTCTATGAAGAAGAAGGTATTACTTACTGGTGCTGGGCATAAAGAAAAGTAGACAACGCAGAGAATTTCTATCACTAGCGCTGGGACAATCACACAGTGTCTTGTAATCACAGCTGCATCGCTGAAGGTATCTGTTGAAAGATATTTGGATATTTGGACAGTTAGGCTCCCACAGAATTATCCCACACTTACAGCAGCGTGCAAGAGTATCAGAACACCTCCAGACGTGTCATTTGAGATCCTTTATCTACCCACCTGCATGAAAACACCTCCGGGTGTGAGACTTTTCCATTTCCGGTCAGTAATCGACGATATAGAAACAACAGTGTGAAAATGTTAGACCGCTTTGTGCTTTAATTAGACTTCTAAAAAGTTTAATGCATTTTAGCATTTGTGACTGTTCGTTCCTTTTCTCTTACTAACTGAAATTAATTGCATGTGTGGCCTTATTAAAGTCATCCATTGGATCAGACAATAACTAATTGTCCTATTCAGGATTTTCAGTTCCAGCGGTTTGATTACATACGGGCAGCAGTGTGGAGTAGTGGTTAGGGCTCTGGACTCTTGACCGGAGGGTCGTGGGTTCAATCCCAGGTGGGGGGACACTGCTGCTGCTGCCTTGAGCAAGGTACTTTACCTAGATTGCTCCAGTAAAAACCCAACTGTATAAATGGGTAATTGTATGTAAAAAATAATGTGATGTCTTGTAACAATTGTAAGTCGCCCTGGATAAGGGCGTCTGCTAAGAAATAAATAATAACACGCACGACAAATCAAGACTACAGAAGCAATGGGGTGGCGTTCTGCATGAAGACCTTTGTGAGCACTTGGGATGGGAACCTCTTACCTTCCTGCCTAATGCTTTTCCTCAGCGGCTCTGTCAGAGAGGAGTGGCTCAGCACGCAGGCGATCTCAGCGCCAGTGATCCACAGCGCCTCAGTAACCAGCAGGGTGGAGCTGGTGCTGTAGCTGCCGTCCCGGTGTAGTGTGGGGGGTCCCTGCGGCGTGGGGGACAGGACCCCGATAGAAGAGCCATCCCAGGACAGGCTCACGTCTGGAGGGTAGTAGCCCACAGCACTGCAGGACAGGATCCGAGAGCCCGAAGTGTTGGAAGGATGAGAGGTGAGGGATAATTGTGGGCGGGCTTGTAGTGAGAGAGGAGAGAGGGAGGAGAGAGAGAGGAAGAATGAAATGAACTGCCTAATGTGTAGATTAAAAACTTTTCGTGTTACTAAGTCAATTTATTATATTTCTGTAGCTTCTTTCATACCACAGTATCTCAAAGCGCTTTACAGGTCAGAAAGTAAGCAAGCATTATCATGAAGTAATAGAAATTACAAATAATGATATTATTATTATTAATTTATTAGCAGATGCCCTTATCCAGGGCGACTCACAATTGTTACAAGATATCACATTATTTTTACATACAATTGCCGATTTATACAGTTGGGTTTTTACTGGAGCAATCTAGGTAAAGTACCTTGCTCAAGGGTACAGCAGCAGTGTCCCCCACCTGGGATTGAACCCACGACCCTCCGGTCAAGAGTCCAGAGCCCCAACCACTACTCCACACTGCTGCTGCTGCGAATACTAATGCTAATGCTAATGCTAATGCTAATAATAATAATAATAATAATAATAATAATAATAATAATAATTGAAGAATACAGGAAATTAATAAGAATTATACATAAAAACAAGATTACAAAAATAAGCAAAGTTAAAAAAAAAAGACAATTATGTTTGTAAGTCAGGTTAAAAAAAATCAAAGTCAGCAGACTTTACACTTGACTTGTAATACTTACTGCTAGTCATCAGAAGCACCCTGGAAAGGAAACGATAACGTACCTTTCACGTCCAGTTGGATGTAGGTACCGTTAAGCAGCGCGTGGGTCGTGTCTCCCAGGAGATGCACGGCACAGAAATACCTGCCGTGGTCATACGGAGAGACGTCACTGATCAGCAGAGTGCTGACAGCAGCCGGAGGGCTGTCCTCCTCTGTGCTAATTGAGAAGCGCCCCTTCTCCTCGATGAAGTCAGAGGTTTTGTTTTCTCCTGCAGTCGGATGCTGCTTCACTGCCTTCCAGTAAAAGTAGGACTTGAAGCCGCTGTTTTGATTCAGACGGCAGCTGAGTGTAGCGTTCTCTCCGGCCAGCAGGGAGAGATGCGAGGGGCTGAGGAGGAGTTTGATTGGGTTACCCACAGTGGTACCTGGACAATAGATCGTGATTATCCACAAAAATAAATAAATAAATAAATAAATAAATAAATACAATTGGATCATCAGTTCAATAAACAGAAAATTGTCATTTTTGTTTGAGGCACTTGTCGCTGATTATAATGCTTCGAAAAATATATTTACCAAACTATTTTACTGTACAAAGGTTAGCATTATTACTGGACAATCAGTTTGGCTTTTATCATGAGAAGAATTAAAAAACAAAACATGAATGAGATTCAAATGTGTGTTTGGTAACACTCTACATTGAGTCTCTTATTACTGTGTGTTTGCATCGTAGTTACTTAGTAATTACAAGTGTGCTTACACATCATTACAATGTTATTATACATTCTGTTAACCGTAACCCTATCTCTAATCCAAACCCCTTCCTGATACAAGTGCAAAAAGATGAATAAGGTTCATATGAAACTACGGCTGGTGTTATTTTCTATTCATTTTATATAAACTATTTTTATTTTATGGTGGCCCTATACTGTATGTAATTTTGAACTGACTTACCTGTGAAGCAAAACGCCCACAGACAGTATATTCCCCCGTGAAGATTCATGGCAAAAACGTACAGCAAATATACCAAGCTGGGTCTTCTTCAGTGGACAGAAGTAAAGGTGAGATTTTCCTTTGTGGTTTTTAGACACTAACTTCCTGACCCCGCCCCCCCAGCAATCTCATTGGCCCACACTGATGCATTCTAACCGCCTTGCCCCTCCCCTAAAAAATGACCAAGTAAACTTTTTTCTATGTTGTCAATGGCGTGAGTACCATTGTTATGGTTGTTTATGTCGTAGCGTGTTTATTGGGGTCCATTAAAAGGAAGTTGACCTACAGCTACGGCCAAAATGTAAGGATTGAGACACCATTTAAAAAAAACCCGATATGAACATAATTTAGATCTTTTATTTAACATCGCGTAATCAAAAGAAACTATGAAATGATATGGCATTGAAGTCTACACCGGAAGCCATAATAGTAGCACAGTAGTAGTTCATGTTCGATTTCAAAATGTCACATTTTTCAATTTTTGTGAAGTATATGGGGGGAAAACTACAAAGCGCTGGTGTAATTCAATATGTTAACGTGACATCATTCAGCAGGTTTCATTCGACTTTATGATGCAAAACGAGTTCATTCTATATAGAGGGTGATGTTGCAAAACTTTTGGCTTTAGCTGCAGTTAACCCAAACCAATAATTTAAGCGCAGAAGAGAAACCAGGACCAGAGGACACACAGTGTTGGAAGTGGAGACAGACCTAGGAGACAGAGAGCAGGAGACCCTTCTTCTTCACACAGAGGGTGGTGAGGGGATGGAACGGGCTGCCTAGGGTCGCCTAGTCATGTTGTTGAGGCAGAATCACTGGGACCCTTTGAGACCCAGACTTGACAAACTGCAATGAAACATCTAGAATGATTGTTACAAATGGCAGTGAGCTGTTTCTCCAAACCAGCACAGTGTGGTGAATGTGGATTTAGGTCATTCGAAGCTCATGTGTTAACCACGGTGTGTAAATTTCCATTGTGTGTGTGTGTGTGGTACCCATCAAAGCTGTGTGTGTGTGTGTGTGTGTGTGGTACCCATCAAAGCTGTGTGTGTGTGTGTGTGTGTGTGGTACCCATCGAAGCTGTGTGTGTGTGTGCGTGTGTGTGTGGTACCAATCGAAGCTATGTGTGTGTGTGTGTGCGTGTGCGTGTGCGTGTGCGTGTGTGTGTGTGTTTTTCTGGTCTGTATTTGTTTTGGTAGTGGGTACAGGAAACAAGCTTGAACTAATACCTGCTAGCAGCTGTTTCCCACTTACCGTATCACATGTTTTATTTTGACATCCTGTAAATATGCTTGGTTGCGGTTGCACGATTCTCAGAGGCAACACCTGCCTTCAATGCAACTGCACCCCCTCAACTCTGCCCCCCTATCGGCACAATTAAACCCTGCTAGTGAACTCACCCACACTTCTCTTTTCATTTAATCTCCACCTCCGTTTGATCCTCGGTTCAAAATCTCACTTCAGTAGTTCGGGACAAACACCAATCATAAAATGTTTTAGTACAAATATTTATTGTAGAGAATGCGGAGTATGCGATTTTACAGAAAAGTAAGCCGTATATTCATTTGGCATCAAACCTAACTTGGTTTGAGGGTTCGCTCCCTGGCCGACTGGACGAGGCTGAGACCCCCATTGATAAAACATAAAAATTGTTATTAAGAAAGGTGGAGATGGGGAGGTGGTGGGTTACGATGAAATCAAAACGCAACTGAGAGATAAGTGAAGAGGGTATTTATAGTGCTAACAATTTAATTAGCTAATGTGTAAATTGAATGATTCAATTTGGTGACGTGGAGATTGGTGTCTGACCCTCCTCCCGAACTTTAATTATAAATTTCATTTAACGCAGATTCATTCAAGACAAGATCCAATTTATATATAAAAATATGGCAAAATATTTTATTAACAATGCATAATAATAATAATAATAACAATAATAATAATAATAATAAAAACACTTTCAAATAATGGCCTCAGGTCAAAAACACAAATTTATCAAAGAAAAAAAGGTTTAAAAATGAAAAGGTACACACATAGTAAATATATTAACTCTGCATAATAACATTGTAATAATGTGTAAATACTAAGTAACTATGTGAGTCAATGGAAACTCCTTGTATCTTGTAGACTCATCATCGTGGTTGTAGTTTAGAAGATCGAATGGGCTGGTTTGTCTCTATCTGTATGTCCGTCCTGTCCCAGGTTAAACGAACCTAAACAAAGTTAAATAGAATAAGTTTTGCATCACCTGATAGAATGAACTCATTTTGCTTCATGAAGTCGAACGAAACCTGCTGAATGATGTTATGTTATCATATTGAATTGCGTACCTCTTTGTAGTTTTTCCATATCCTTAACGGAAAAACTGACAAATTGAAAAAATGACATTTCGAAATCTAACATGAAATATTGCTTTATTACTATTATGACATCCGGTAGACTTTATTTTTGCAATATCGTTTTGTAGTTTCTTTGATTACATGACGTTAAATAAAAAGATCTAAATTATGTTGGTTAGTGGGTTATCGGGACGGAGGTCTCTGTAGAAATCAGGGGCTGACAATCAAGGCGAGGGTCGCTGGTGTCGATCGGGCTGGGATTGGGTTTGTGTGGATCGCTGTTCTGTCCAGAGAGTCTGAAGAAAAGCAGCGATCGATCAATCAAACCCAAGCAGCCGTTTCACTCTGAACGACAAATCAGTCCGATTAAAAGCAATGACCCTCAACATATAACAAGTCTACATGATGTCATTTCAAGTACTCTAATGTTGTTGAGTAAAAATCCCATTCAAATCTCTTCTAATTATAAACAAAGCACATTTTTTGGGGGTTCATACTATTATTATTATTATTATTATTATTATTATTATTATTATTATTATTATCATTATTATTATTATTAATAATGTATTTATTTGTCAGACGTCTTTAGGCAAGGCGACTTACACAGGTGTTACAGGGCAGTTACAATGCAAGATTCATATTTAAACACAGTGCGGTTTACAGACAGTGCTGATAATAATAACACTACTAGAATACAATATGAACGAGGAGGCAACAAGTTAGGATCACAGCGAGTTAGATCTACAGTGACAGATTAGAAGTGCAATAGTGCAAGGGTAGCGCATCAGCTGAGGATCCAGTGACAAGGTGCTGAGGTCAGGAGAGTCCAGCGCAGAGCAGGAGGGACGGATAAAGAGATCTACAAATGCAGTCTGAACAGGGGGGAGGGGGGAACATCCTCCACAGTGGTTAAGCCTTCAGCTAAACACACCTGACTGTTTATCGCTGCGTCCGACATTAATACTCAATACTTTATTGCATGAGCAACATACCTCTTCTGCGCTTTTGAAAAGTCATTTTAACCACAGCGATGATCAGGAGTACTGAAGCAAGGATCAGCACAATAATTATTGGCAAGATTGTGTTCTCTAAAAGGAAAGAAATAAACAGGCATCAGAAGTTTGTTTTAAAAGTGTAGTTGGGCAACTTTGTGTCATAGCTTTGTGTTCTGAACCAAGCAAGTGGTTAGGGTTAGGGTTAGGGTTAGGGGTTAGGGTTAGGGTTTAGGGTTAGGGTTTAGGGCTAGGGTTTAGGGTTAGGGTTTAGGATTAGGGTTAGGGTTTAGGGTTAGGGTTTAGGGTTAGGGTTAGGGTTAGGGTTAGGGGTTAGGGCTAGGGTTTAGGGTTAGGGTTTAGGGTTAGGGTTAGGGTTAGGTTTAGGGTTCAGGGTTTAGGGTTTAGGGTTTAGGGTTAGAGTTAGGGTTAGGGTTAGGGTTTAGGGTTAGGGTTAGAGTTAGGGTTAGGGTTTAGGGTTAGGTTTAGGGTTCAGGGTTTAGGGTTTAGGGTTTAGGGTTAGGGTTAGGGTTAGGGTGTGTAGAGATCAAAAGCATCGATGACAATTAGTTACAATAGTTTAAGATAAAGGAACTTGTGAAAGGATGGGAATGAGACTCCTATTGCACAGCAGCATCACCCAGTCCAGGTTTTACTTCCAGCTTGATCAGCCCCAGTGTGTCTAGCTAACAAGCTCAGGTGTGTCTTATTATTAAACTCCCAGTGAAACCAGGACTGGATCACACTGCTGTGCAACAGGAATTTTATTTCCATCCCTGCAGTGTAGAATATCATTGTGCATTTTTGGATACAAGCAATTATTCCTGATGCAGGAAGACACACTGGAGGTATTGAAAATAGAGATGCATATTACATTTTTTGATTGTTTTTACACAGCTGAAAAAATCTGATTATCAGATTATCAGATTATCAGATTATCATCGTAATTCATTGATTTCTACAGTGGCTTGGGGGTTCAGTGGTTAAAGAAAGGGTCTCATTACCAGGAGGTTCCAGACTCAATCCCTGCTCAGCCACTGACTCCCTGTGTGTGTGTGTGTGTGTGTGTGACCCTGAGCAAGTCACTGAACCTCCTTGTGCTCCGTCCTTCAGGATGAGACGTCAAACAAACGAGCTGCTATTGGAAGTGACTCTGCAGCAGCCACTGACTCCCTGTGTGTGTGTGTGACCCTGAGCAAGTCACTGAACCTCCTTGTGCTCCGTCCTTCAGGATGAGACGTCAAACAAACGAGCTCCTATTGGAAGTGACTCTGCAGCAGCAGCAGTTGTTGATGATGCAGAGTTCACCCCCCTAGTCTCTGTAAGTTGCTTTGGATAAAAGCATCTGCTGAATAACTAAATGCTAATAAAGTACCTACCCGAACTGTCGAAGCATTTAATTTTCTCCACCGGTACATTTTCTGACGAGTTGCTGACCTGGTTGTGTGCTTTACAAGTGAAGGACCCGTCTGCATTGGGGTCCAGGGAAAAATACAACACACTCCCATTGTCAGCATTGATCGCTGTGTGATGAATTCCAGTCCAATCCCACTGAAGTGAGACACTGGTCCCCCTCTCTGCAGTACAGTTCAGAGTGACATTGCATCTTCCATCGGGGCTGGAGACTGCAGAGATGTGGATCACAGGCTTAGAGACTGGAGCTGCTCAAAAAACAAGGACAAAATATTTCTGTTACTATTCAATGTAATTCCAGTACAGTTTAACTGCATTTCCTATGTAATTCCAGTCCAGTCCAGTCTAGTGATATTAAACTGCAGTTACAATGTAATTCCAGTCCAGTCCAGTTTAGTGATATTAAACTGCAGTTACAATGTAATTCCAGTCCAGTCCAGTTTAGTGATATTAAACTGCAGTTACAATGTAATTCCAGTCCAGTCTAGGCTTGTGATATTAAACTGCAGTTACAATGTAATTCCAGTCCAGTCCAGTCTAGTGATATTAAACTGCAGTTACAATGTAATTCCAGTCCAGTCTAGTCTAGTGATATTAAACTGCAGTTACAATACAGGGATGGCAATAAGACTCCGTTGCACAGCAGTGTGATCCGTTCCTGGTTTCACAATGAGTTGAATAATAAGACACACCTGAGCTTGTTACCTAGACACACTGTTTAATGCCATAGCGACCTATTTCACCAACTAATGCAGACTATAAGATATTTATGAACATACTAGCTATACCAGAGGGATCTTAATAAGCCAATTATACACGAAAATCAAAGTGGATTTGGCAGATAAAAATACTTCATTAATAATGCAGAGAACTCTTAACAGTGGAGACTCTTGGGGACAAAGACAAACGTCTCACCATTCAACTAAACAGCAAGCTCTCTGGTGGAAAGGTAAGGTCTGAGAGGTCTTATGCTGCTGTTGGTGTTATTAACCCATCATCCGCTATGAGGGAGATCCATTTCTAAAATGTGTTGCCTGATGTATATCATAGGGCAGCAGTGTGGAGTAGTGGTTAGGACTCTGGACTCTTGACCGGAGGGTTGTGGGTTCAATCCCAGGTGGGAGACACTGCTGCTGTACCCTTGAGCAAAGTACTTTACCCAGATTGCGCCAGTAAAAACCCAACTGTATAAATGGCTAATTGTATGTAAAAATAATGTGATATCTTGTAACAATTGTAAGTCTCCCTGGATAAGGGTGCCTGCTAAGAAATAAATAATAATAATAATAATAATATCAGTGTGGGTCAACCTGCTCAGCCTTTATGTTGCTACCAATCCAACACCTCCCCTTAACAAACGATACAGATCAATCAACTTGCCTTGAACTATTAGCCGTTGAGTTGAAATGTTTTTCATTTTGCTGTCATTCCCAATGATGACAGCATTATAGTATCCATCATCAGCCTGGGCAATGTCCTTCAGCTCTAGTGAAAACGTGGCATTGCAGATACTTGTTTTCTCTGTGTAAATGATGCACTTGTCTCGACCACAAGCCGCCAAACGATAACTGGAGAAAGTCCAGTAAAAATCTTGGAAGGTCGGTTCTGGACGTTTCTCCAGATGGAATGTAATTGATCCCCCTTGTGTTCCATACACTAGCTTTGCAGGTGACTCTCCCAGAGCTGAAATAAAAAGAAAAACGTTTGTAAAAATTACTGCATATTGGCATAGCAGTTACTTAGTAACTACATGTGTGCTCACACGTCGTTACAATGTTATTACGCATAGTTACGATGGCCTGAATGTGGACATCTTTCTGAAAGATATGTGTAACGAGTTAAGAGTAAGTTGTGTTTTGTTTAAGAAAATAAATCTAGCTACATAAATAAAGCAGCCCTTTTCTCATTTCAAAAATACTCTGGCATTAGAGGGTTAAACAATCAATCAATCAATCAATCAATCAATCAATCAATCCATCCATTATCATTAGCTGCTTACTCCTTTACAGGGTCGCGGTGAGCCAGAGCCTAACCCAGCATACACAGGGCGCAAGGCGAGACTACACCCTGGACGGGACGCCAGTCCATCGCAGATCAATCAATCAATCAATCTTTATTTTATCTAGCGCCTTTCATAGTGGATCACCATCACAAAGTGCTTTACAAGAGAGTGAGGAACAGTGTGTAATACATTAAATACAGTGAAATACCGGGCATAGTACATTAAATACAAACAGTGGAAAAAACCTATGCAAATACATTAGATACAGTCTAGGATGTAAATTCTAAACATTGTGGATGCGTGTGTCAGTGGTAGGTTTGGAAACCCCCTCTATGTTTTACTGCTGTAAGTAGCAGTAGTATTTAAACAGTAAACGATCGCAGTGTGAATGTTTCTGAACCCAGATTTAATGTATGATGATGTTGTTTTTTTAATGATGTGAAATTACTGCTGTCTGTCTCTCTGGACATCAATGGGTTTATTCCTGGTTAAAGAATGTTTAAATACACGAGTCCATTCGGATCACTATGACGTCAGCTACGAAAATAAAAGAAATCTACTTACCTGATATCAAGTGAATATACGGTACCAAAAGACAAAGACATTGAATATCTGTGAAAGTGCTCCTTATTCTAACCACCATGTTCAAACTCCACACACACACACACGAGAGCGCGAGAGAGAGAGAGCGTGAGAGAGAGAGAGTGAGAGAACCAGAGAGAAAGAGGGAGAGAGAGAGAGAGAGAGAGGGAGAGAGAGAGAGAGAGAGAGAGAGAGAGAGAGAGAGAGAGAGAGAGAGAGAGAGAGAGAGAGAGAGAGAGAGAGAGAGAGAGAGAGAGAGAGAGAGAGAGAGAGAGAGAGAGAGAGAGAGAGAGAGAGAGAGAGAGAGAGAGAGAGAGAGAGAGAGAGAGAGAGAGAGAGAGAGAGAGGAGAGAGAGAGAGAGAGAGGGAGGGAGGGAGGGGGAGAGAACCAGAGAGAGAGAAAGAGAGAAAGAGAGAGCAAGAGAGAGAGCGAGAGAGCAAGAGAGCAGGAAATGAAGCAAGGGGGTTTTTCCTGTACTCTACGGAACTGCTTGCGTATTTTGAGTTTTGAAACCCCGCAGTTTCCCCGGTTCCACTGTAGATTACAGGAACATTGACCATGATGCGCCTCTAATTACTGTGTATTAACATAGCAGATACTTAATATTAATGAGTCACTCAGCAGACGCTTCTATCCAGAGCGACTTACAGAGACTAGGGGGGTGAACTCTGCATCATCATCAACTGCTGCTGCTGCTGCTGCAGAGTCACTTCCAATAGGAGCTTGTTTGTTTGACGTCTCATCCGAAGGACGGAGCACAAGGAGGTTCAGTGACTTGCTCAGGGTCACACACACACACACAGGGAGTCAGTGGCTGCTGCAGAGTCACTTCCAATAGGAGCTCGTTTGTTTGACGTCTCATCCTGAAGGACGGAGCACAAGGAGGTTCAGTGACTTGCTCAGGGTCACACACACACAGGGAGTCAGTGGCTGCTGCAGAGTCACTTCCAATAGGAGCTCGTTTGTTTGACGTCTCATCCTGAAGGACGGAGCACAAGGAGGTTCAGTGACTTGCTCAGGGTCACACACACACACACAGGGAGTCAGTGGCTGCTGCAGAGTCACTTCCAATAGGAGCTTGTTTGTTTGACGTCTCATCCTGAAGGACGGAGCTCAAGGAGGTTCAGTGACTTGCTCAGGGTCACACACACACACAGGGAGTCAGTGGCTGCTGCAGAGTCACTTCCAATAGGAGCTCGTTTGTTTGACGTCTCATCCTGAAGGACGGAGCACAAGGAGGTTCAGTGACTTGCTCAGGGTCACACACACACACAGGGAGTCAGTGGCTGCTGCAGAGTCACTTCCAATAGGAGCTCGTTTGTTTGACGTCTCATCCTGAAGGACGGAGCACAAGGAGGTTCAGTGACTTGCTCAGGGTCACACACACACAGGGAGTCAGTGGCTCAGCCGGGATTTCTTTAACCACTGGACCACCAAGCCTCCTGTGTCTGCTTACACATCATTACAATGTTATTTTGCAGAGTTACAATGTACTTTATGTGTAATATGATATAACCCTAACCCTAACCCTAACTCTAACCCTAACCCTAATCCTAACCCTAACCCTAACCTTAACCCTAACCCTAACCCTAACCTTTTGTGATACTATTGTGTCCTTACACTGTCTTGCAGAAAGATTTTCACATTAAGTACATTGTAACTCTGCATAATAACATTGTAATGAAGTGTAAGCACACATGGATTTACTCAGTAACTGCTATGCAAACACACAGCAATTATTGATGACCCAGACTCACAGATTCTAACCTGATGCTTCACTCTGCAGACCTGTGAATAAAAACAGGATGTGGGACATAGCTTCTGCAGCATTGCTTTCATATCTGCAGATTCACAGTCTGCCGAGCAAAAGCTGAGCTTCTGTGATCAGGACTTCAAGCATGAAGGCACTTCAAAGATGGACTCTACTTTTGAGTATTCTGATGAATCCAGGTAATTATCTTTTACATCGCCTTCAGGTCGTGTTCATGCTGCTTGTTTATTTAATCAGTTAGCTGTATTTTTTAGTTAATGTACATTTCTGCCTCAATGTTTTGCATCACCCTCTAGAATGAACTTATTCTGTTTCATAAAGTGGAATGAATCCTGCTGAATAATTTTGCCTTAACATATCGAATTACACTCCAGGGCTTTGGAAAACTGCACTTAACGGAAAACTGACATTGAAAAATGTGACATTTCGAAATCTAACATGAACTATTATGGATTCCGGTAGACTTTCATGAGATATCCATTTGTAGTTTCTTTGACTACATGATGTTAAATAAAAGATCTGACTTATGTTCATATTGGGTTTTTTCTTGTTTAATTATGTCTTAATCCTAAAAAATTTTAGGGGATGCAACACATTTGTCCATAGCTGTAAACTGTCATGTACAGCTAGTTTCAATTCCTAATACAGTAGTTCAATATTTATTGTTTTGATGCAAGTTCCCAGTTTAATTGAAAGCACCTCGGGTGTGAGAATTTCAATTTTCGCTCAGTATTCATACAGAAACAACAGGCACTCCTGTGTGAAAATGTTAGACCGCTTTGTGCTTTAATCAGGAATCTTAAACAGCTTCCAAAAAGTCTCCTGCATTTGACCGTGTGTTGCTCTGTGTTCCTTTTCTCTGACTGTTTGAAATGAACTGTGTGGTCTATTAAAGTCATCCATTAAATCAGACAATTACAAATATGACTGTTTTGATTTCCAGTTCCAGTGGTTTTGATTTCATCCGCACGCGACAAATCAAAACTACAGCAGCAGTGGGGTGTGTTCTAATATATGTGCTGACCGCTGAATAGGGGACATGACAACTGAAGCAAATGAAATCTCACCACAGCAAGAATTCACACTGCAAGAAGCGAAGTAACGTTCTTTCAATGCAGATTGAGAGGTGGTAGCTTGTCACACAATCTCGCTACAGTAACACATGGGGATAAAACCAATCATTTAAATGTAACTTTCTGAAGGCTTGTTTTTCAATTGGTTTCCACTGGATTCAACGAGTCGCTTGTTTTGATTGAAACTGACTTTCTTAATGTCATCTGCAGTATCATTTCCCCGTAACACTTTCCATGAACCGTCTTTACAGTGGTCTTATGCATCATTACAATGTAGCTACTGTGTCCATTTTTTTGCATGATATGATCCTAACCCTATCCAATGGGAGTCTTATTGGAGTAGTGGAGTAGTGGTTAGGGCTCTGGACTCTTGACCGGAGGGTCGTGGGTTCAATCCCAGGTGGGGGACACTGCTGCTGTACCCTTGAGCAAGGTACTTTACCTAGATTGCTCCAGTAAAAACCCCACTGCATAAATGGGTAATTGTATGTAAAAATAATGTGTAAAAAATAATGGAATTGGATGTAAAAATAATGTGATATCTTGTAACAATTGTAAGTCGCCCTGGATAAGGGCGTCTGCTAAGAAATAAATAATAATAATAATAATAATTTCCATCCCAGCCTAACCCTAAATCTAACTCTAAACCTAACCCTAACCCTTTTCTGATACAGTTGTGTACTTATATATATCATGCAAAAAGATGTACACATCAAGTACATTGTAACTCTGCAAAATAACATTGTAATGATGTGTAAGCACATATGTATTTACTCAGTAACTACTATGTAAATACACAGTAATTAAGACACTTAGTAGAGAGTGCTACTGATATCTGATCCATGTTTTTAGTTGCAGCCAACAATGGAGAAACTGTCCGATATGGAGCCAAGGGGAAATCTATCCGTCTTGCTGTGAAGGGGTCCAAGGATTTCAGTTCTGAAGAACTGAGCTGGTATTTTGACAACGGTACCAAATTCCGCTTGGTGAAATACGACAAGACTGGATTAAAACCGGCCACACCATTGAGGGTGACTTTCAATGAGTCAGATCTGTCGTTGACAGTCAACCACTTAACCCTGCAAGATATCGGGCTGTATATTGCTGAGAAAATGGACAGCGGGGGCCAGCAGACCGTGTTAACGCGCTACCAGCTTTACGTGCAAGGTACGTTCCTTCATTTCGATTCTCTGCTCTTGTGACACAGCAGGAGAACCCTGCGCATGTGTAGGAATACAAATTGCAATATGAAAAAAAATAACGGGTTGGTAATAAACCAGTTAAAATGATTGGAGAGATAAAGAATGGGCATAGGATAAAATATGGTAAACGACTAAGCATGGTAACCTTGTAAAAGAGAGTAGTTAGCGGTTGGTTGCACTTGAATGGTGTAACTGCCAAAAGGGCTCAATTCTAGTGATAATTACTAAGATAACAGAAAGGAGTAGGCTGTGTGGCCCAGTGGTTAAAGAAAAGGGCTTGTAACCAGGAGGTCCCCGGTTCAAATCCCACCTCAGCCACTGACTCATTGTGTGACCCTGAGCAAGTCACTTCACCTCCTTGTGCTCTGTCTTTCGGGTGAGATGTTGTTGTAAGTGACTCTGCAACTGATGCATAGTTCACACATGCTACACAGACAGAGAAGCCTCTACTACCTCCAGGATCATTGGTGAATCAGTCTGAAAGCTGTCTCTCCAGGGATCTCTTTAATACTTTTATTTGTTTATTTAGCAGACGCCTTTATCCAAGGCGACTTACAGAGACTCGGGTGTGTGAACTATGCATCAGCTGCAGAGTCACTTACAATTACGTCTCACCCGAAAGACGGAGCACAAGGAGGTTCAGTGACTTGGTCAGGGTCACACACACACACACACACACACACAATGAGTCAGTGGAGAGTATTTGAATGTTATTGCTTGTGTGTCTGTCTTTAACTAGCTCCGGTGTCTAAACCTGTCATCCAACCCTCGTCGGTCACCAACGCAAGCGGTCTTTGCAACTACAATCTGGTCTGCACTGTGGAGGAAGGTACGAAGGTCTCTATAGAATGGGCATGGCCTGGAGTTAATTCTACCCAGCCTGTTCTTTCCAATGAGGGACGGACGCTGGAGTTCACTCAAGGCTCGGGTCGCGACGATCAAATCGATTTCTTCACCTGCTACGCGCGGAATAACGTGAGCAACGAATCAACGACCATCATGAAGGAGGAATTAGGATGCGACTGGGGAGAGGCTGGTAAAGAAACAAAGACCAATCTTACTTTGCTCTGAATTGTGACCCGTTTGTTACCCTAGGGTTTGAAAAAGGGTGCTACCAGACCCCCCCCCCCCAAATGAACCCTCTAGATCAGGGTCTCCAATCCTGGTCCTGGGGGCGGTGTCCCTCCTGGTTTTGTTCCAACGGTACCCTAAATTAAGTAATTGGACCCATTAAACTTCTAATAAGCACTAATCGGTCCAATGAATTTAGGGGGCTGTGTGGTCCAGTGGTTAAAGAAAAGGGCTTGTAACCCGGAAATCCCACCTCAGCCACTGACTCATTGTGTGACCCTGAGCAAGTGTGTGCTCCGTCTTTCGGGTGAGGCGTAATTGTAAGTGACTTTGCAGCTGATGCATAGTTCACACACCCTAGTCTCTGTAAGTCACCTTGGATAAAGGCGTCTGCTAAATAAACAAATAATAGTACAGTTGGGACAAAAACCAGGAGGGACCGCGTCCCCCCAGGACAGGACTGGAGACCCCTGATCTAGAAGAATGCAAGAAAACCTTTAGAATTACCTCTAGGAACTTTAATTTTTTTTAGTAGGAGGGCTCAATGTCCTGTTTTTCTCAGTGTAAACTCACACAATTAGACCTGAGACATGTTCAACAGCTACTGAATTTATTAAGAGACAATTCATGCAAGCAGCAGATAAATACAACTTTAAATCAGACATACAAAGCACACCCTGTTAACTCATATTACAGTAGATTCTTGTCAATTGCATAGCCACTGTGTGCCTAAAGGTTGTGTGCAATTAACCCCAGTACAGGAATGTGATTATCAGTAACATATACAGCAATATTTTATATGGAATACCTGATAATTGCATTCAACTGTGAAGCATATCTCTCTTGAAAATATCTGTTCCTTATTCTGGGTAAATACATAAAACTGCGAGGCGCACGGGATCTGCAATTCTGCCTTTTCAGGAGAATCACGTTCTCATAACTCTGCACGCTGTAAGAACATAAGAACATAAGAAAGTTTACAAACGAGAGGAGGCCCCATTCAGCCCATCTTGCTTGTTTGGTTGTTAGTAGCTTATTGATCCCAGAATCCCATCAACCAGCTTCTTGAAGGATCCCAGGGTGTCAGCTTCAACAACATTACTGGGGAGTTGGTTCCAGACCCTCACCTTCTGTGTAAAAAAGTGCCTCCTATTTTCTGTTCTGAATGCCCCTTTATCTAATCTCCATTTGTGACCCCTGGCCCTTGTTTCTTTTTTCAGGTCAAAAAAGTCCCCTGGGTCGACATTGTCTATACCTTTTAGGATTTTGAATGCTTGAAATCAGATCGCCGCGTTTGTTCAAGACTGAACAGATTCAATTCTTTTAGCCTGTCTGCATACGACATGCCTTTTAAACCCGGGATAATTCTGGTGCTCTTCTTTGCACTCTTTCTAGAGCAGCGATATCCTTTTTGTAACGAGGTGACCAGAACTGAACACAGTATTCTAGGTGAGGTCTTAGTAAGGCATGTTGTACAAAGAGAACGGACATGCAGCAAAACTGATGATAATCATTATTATGACGTGACTGTTGAATTAGTCTGAGCAACCAGCAAGCTAGCACTGTTTCCCCGTGTGTGTATTTATTTATTTTTATTTTGTCTTGCAGATTCAACCTCTCTTCTTACCCTAACCAGTCTATTGTGTCTGCCATTACTGCTGCTGATCACCGTGGTTCTCTATATGTGCGTCATTCACAAGACGAAACCGATAAGTAAGCCTTTTTTTTGTGATACAATATATCAATAGCGAGCTCAGCTAAGATAATGTATGAGTGCAGGTAGCGGCAAACCCTGATCCTGGAAAGCCGCAGTCAGGGGAGCGCAGGGGTCCCCCGAGGGTCTCCCCTGGTAAAGGCACGGCCGTGTGGTGTGCAGGGGAGTCACACAGTCAGGGGCGCAGGGGTCCCCGAGGGTCTCCCTGGTAAAGGCATGGCGCGTGGTGTGCAGGGGAGTCACACAGTCAGGGGCGCAGGGGTCCCCGAGGGTCTCCCCTGGTAAAGGCACGGCGTGGTGTGCAGGGGAGTCACACAGTCAGGGGCGCAGGGGTCCCCGAGGGTCTCCCCTGGTAAAGGCACGGCCGTGTGGTGTGCAGGGGAGTCACACAGTCAGGGAGCGCAGGGGTCCCCGAGGGTCTCCCCTGGTAAAGGCACGGCCGTGTGGTGTGCAGGGGGGGAGTCACACAGTCAGGGGAGTGCAGGGTTCCCTGGGGGTCTGGTGTATATTCACTTGATTTATATTGAAGCTGTTTTCTCTTCTTTCTTGCTCCAGGCACAGCTGACCGGTCGGTTTCCCCACCTGCACGACCAGTAACCCCGGATATAACAACAGTGTACGCAGTTGCCGGCCACAAGCATTCTTCCCCCGTGTATGACGATGTCGGGAGGTCGTGTTATTCCGTCGTGAACCATAACGCGTCTTTCATCAACGCCAGAAACATAGAAACTATATATGATAATGTGCATAACTTTGAATCAACGTCATTTAAAAACTGTCTGTAATCTTAGCTTTAAAAAAAAAAATTGAATTACTTGTGTCTTCTTTTTGCAGTTCATTTTATATATAATGTGGTTATTTCTTGTCGCTTTCTCTGGACAGCTCGCCCCTCTCCTCCCTCTCCTCTCCTCTCCTCTCCTCTCCTCTCCTCTCCTCTCCTCTCCTCTCTCTCCTCTCCTCTCCTCTCCTCTCCTCTCCTCTCCTCTCCTCCTCTCCTCTCCTCCTCCTCTCCTCTCCTCTCCTCCTCTCCTCTCCTCTCTCCTCTCCTCCTCTCCTCTCCTCCCTCTCCTCCTCTCCTCCTCTCCTCTCCTCTCCCCTCCTCCTCTCCTCTCCTCTCCTCTCCTCTCCTCTCCTCTCCTCCTCCTCTCCTCCTCTCCTCCTCTCCTCTCCTCTCCTCTCCTCCTCTCCTCTCCTCCTCCTCCTCTCCTCTCCTCTCCTCTCCTCTCTCCTCTCCTCCCCTCTCCTCTCCTCTCCTCCTCTCCTCTCCTCTCCTCTCCTCCTCCTCTCCTCCCTCTCCTCTCCTCTCCTCTCCTCCTCCTCCTCCTCCTCTCCTCTCCTCTCCTCCTCTCCTCCTCTCTCTCCTCTCCTCTCCTCTCCTCTCCTCTCCTCTCCTCCCTCCTCTCTCCTCTCCTCTGCTCTCGTCTCCTCTCCTCTCCCTGAAAACGACGTGACGTAGTGTTCTATCCTGTTTGAATAAATGACATTATAAGTTGTAAGTGTGTAAATATATATACCGCCTCCCCTGTCAACAGCGCATGCGCTTGTGCTTTTTGTTTGTATGAACTGCGCATGCGTTTAATAAATACACACAGGGAAACACTGATAGCTCGGCTGGAGTTTCCGACTAATTCAGCAAGCACGCTGTCACACAATGTAGATATTTTATTTAACATCATGTAATCAAAGAAACTACAAAATGATTTCGCAAAAGTCTATACCGGAAGCCATGTTAGCAGCGCAGTAGTATTTCATGTTAGATTTCGAAATGTCACATTTTTCAATTGTTGTCGGTTTTTCTGTTAAGTATATGCGGGGAAAACTACAAAGCGGCGGTATGTAATGGGATATTTTAACGTAGCATTATGCGGCAGGTTTTATTCGACTTTATGAAGCATAAAATAGTAAATTCTACATAGATAGAGTGTAAGATGCGAAACTTTTGACCATAGCTTTAATGTAATGTGCATTCTCAATCTGCACCGCTAGAGGGCAGCGTACTACCGTTGATCTGCAAGCAATGTGAAAATACATTTTAAAATCACTATTCTCTGTCTACTATATTACATTACGATTGTTTTTTTTTATAGCAGTTCTTTATCATTTTAACCCACCCCCTTTTTCCTTCCCCCTCCATCCCTCTCCTACCTTACCAAAGCAAGTACAAAATAAATACTACTATAAAACATTAAAATAAAAACAGCATACCAAACGATTACAGAAAATAAATCTCAACCTTCAGTGCCCCGGAGATCTGTGTAAAGAACTGCTTTTTTGTCTTGGTAGATTCTGAGCAAGCACAAGTTTCTCGTCTTCAAGTCGATTCGTGTCACACTCTCACACACACACACACATGCGCTTCTTCAAACCTGCAATACCAGTCATTGCCTGAACAAGACTAGGGGTCGCCCTATTCCCTTTTTCTTTTATTAGTAAAAACATACAATACCAGCTATCGCCTGAGCTAAACTAGGGGGTCGCTGTTTCCCTTTTTTTTTTTAAAGAGAGAGAGAGAGAGAGTGTGAGAGTGAGAGAGTGTCTCTCAATTCCTCTCGCATAGCATCATACGCACAGTTATTGGGGGAAGAGTTTAAAAAAGAAGCGAGCTCCGAGATTTGTTTCAAAGAATGCTAACAACGCAAAGGGGAAAAGATCGAATTAAATAAGGGATGTAAAATCTTGCAAGAAGGATTGCCGAAAGAGGAATACACGAGAAAACAGCTGTTTAAAAAAATATATTCTTGTTTATTTAATTCTTTTGATCCAAAGCTAACGGGAAAGAAAGGATTGTGTTGGAGAGAAACTTGTTACGACACACGCAGGCAGAGAGACGAGAAGAACATGCTTTTGTTAATATGGATTATAACTTGGACGTTGAATCTGCAGAAAGGTAAACGTGTTTAACAATAACGATTGCTGTTATTGTTATTATTTGTTTAAACACGCATTTGCGGGCTGTACTGTATATTTTATATTAGTTCATGCAGAGGTATACATTTCTCAAACAATGTCGTCATCTCTGTTTGTTTCATACGAAGTGTGCTCCGGCTTTAAAAAACAAAACATAACTAATAATAACAGACCTGTAATGATTTTTAAAAAAGTTAATATATTAAAACGGATTATTTTAACGTCTTTAAATCGAACGCGAATTATTTTCTTTTTTTTTTATAAACTTCGAGGTTTAAACCGATTTCTGCTAAACGGAAAATGCGTTCGTAGACTAAACATTCAGACTTGTATTATTACAATTCATTGAAAAATTTGTGTTTTTGACCTGAGACCATTATTTTAAAGTGATTTTATTATTATTATTATTATTATTATTATTATTATTTATTATTATTATTATAATAACGGTTGCCAATGATAGTGTAAAATATTTATCGTAATGCGTTGACTGAGGCTGTGGGCAATTATTAACGGTATTTAATGTTTATGTAGCTTCAGAACTTCGTTTTTTTTGTTTTTTTTGAAAAAAGCAATATGATATAACACTATTAACAATGCACCCATATATTCAGCGATATTCTGACAAATATCGCTATAATATATATATATATATATATATATATATATATATATATATATATAGAGAGAGAGAGAGAGAGAGAGAGAGAGATTATATATATATATATATATATATATATATATATATATATATATAACGTCGTTTCTGTGGCTCCGTTGTAATTATGTAAGCGAATCACTGCACAGAAATGGCGAGCTTGAACAGTGATGTAGTTGGTTTGGTGACACGATGTTAAAAGATCTACATGATGTTCAGATGGTTTATTTTTTTATATCTCGGTCCTACAGTCCTTAGGTGATGCAAAACCTTTTACCCACAGCTGTGTGTAAGCAGAGCCCCCTCTGTACACACACCGAGCAATCTGACCGTTCACCGGTCAGACCTTTAACATTTGAACACTCCTCAATTAAGACCGGCACTTTTTATATATATATATATATATATATATATATATATATATATATATTAAACTCAGTCCTGTGGCGTCCCTGTGTCTGCGGGTTTTCATTCGAGCTCTCAATGACTTAACTAGACCCTTAATTGAACTGATAATTTGCTTGATTAGACCTTTTTTTTAAAACTTGTTGCAGATTTCAAAGTTAGCGATAACGTTTTATAAGTAACCTGAACTCTGCAATTGTTTAAAAGCTGAAAACCAAGTCGAAAAAGGTGTGATTTTAAACAAGCGATCAGTTCGATTTAAGGGCTTATAGTTAAGTGACCGAGTGCCCGGTTGGCATGCGAGTCAGCAGACACAGCGGTTGCGAGGGACCCGGTTTGAAAAGCCCTCTGTTAGACTATGAGTGGAAACAGCGAGTCCTTTGCATGTCGGGATAATGGCATTCCGGGTTGAATAGCACGCGCATTATTTAGCGACACCCGTCCCCGTGCCCCGTCATTACACGAGGCTAGGAGCTAATTAGCGAATCAGTCGGTAACTGTTTGTTTAATGAGCGTCTATCATACCAGCCTCTACATGCTTTCATGGGCTGGAGGGAGCCCCCTTTCTCTTAGGGGGGTGAGTGAGTGAGGGAGCAGTTCAGTCTCCATGCCTCAAGCCTGTCCTGTACTGGAGGGAGCACCCTTTCTCTTAGGGGAGTGAGGGAGGGAGGGAGCAGTTCAGTCTCCATGCCTCAAGCCTGTCCTGTACTGGAGGGAGCACCCTTTCTCTTAGGGGGGTGAGGGAGGGAGCAGTTCAGTCTTCATGCCTCAAGCCTGCCCTGGACTGGAGGGAGCACCCTTTCTCTTAGGGGGGTGAGGGAGGGAGCAGTTCAGTCTCCGTGCCTCAAACCTGCCCTGGACTGGAGGGAACACCCTTTCTCTTAGGTGGGGTTAGGGAGGGAGGGAGCAGTTCAGTCTCCGTGCCTCAAACCTGCCCTGGACTGGAGGGAGCACCCTTTCTCTTAGGTGGGGTTAGGGAGGGAGGGAGCAGTTCAGTCTCCGTGCCTCAAGCCTGCCCTGTACTGGAGGGAGCCCCCTTTCTCTTAGGGGAGTGAGGGAGGCAGGGAGCAGTTCAGTCTCCGTCCCTCAAGCCTGCCCTGGACTGGAGGGAGCACCCTTTCTCTTAGGTGGGGTTAGGGAGGGAGGGAGCAGTTCAGTCTCCGTGCCTCAAGCCTGCCCTGTACTGGAGGGAGCACCCTTTCTCTTAGGGGAGTGAGGGAGGGAGGGAGCAGTTCAGTCTTCATGCCTCAAGCCTGCCCTGGACTGGAGGGAGCCCCCTTTCTCTTAGGGGGGTGAGGGAGGGAGCAGTTCAGTCTCCATGCCTTAAGCCTGTCCTGGATTGGAGGGAGACCCGTTTCTCTTAGGGAGGGACGGAGTGAGGGAGGGAGCAGTTCAGTCTCCGTGCCTCAAGCCTGTCCTGGACTGGAGGGAGCCCCCTTTCTCTTAAGGGGGTGAGGGAGGGAGCAGTTCAGTCTCCGTGCCTCAAGCCTAATCTAAGATGAACGATCTACATGAACTAAATCTAAAAGGCTACCAAGATGCTTCCTGAGAGCAGCTGCCTTTACACAGCCCAGTTTTGTCCAGAACATATTCTGAAGATTTATTAAAAAAAGAGAGAGAAAAGTGGAGAAGAGATCCCTCACTCTTCATACGTTTTTAAAGCGAGTTTAATCGTCATTTTAAGCGGGTAATGGAACAGAAACCATTTCATTGACTTCGCGGAAGTTCTGAGACGATTTCAATTGTCAGTTTTTCACGTTAAGAAATATCTGGAAAACTACAAAGCTCTGCGTGTGGAATTCAATATGTTAACAAGGGAACATTATTCAGCAGCTTTCATTGGACTCTATGAAGCTGAGGGAGTTCATTCTATATAGAGGGGGTGGAATTCAATATGTTAACAAGGGAACATTATTCAGCAGCTTTCATTGGACTCTATGAAGCTGAGGGAGTTCATTCTATATAGAGGGGGTGGAATTCAATATGTTAACAAGGGAACATTATTCAGCAGCTTTCATTGGACTCTATGAAGCTGAGGGAGTTCATTCTATAGGGTGATGATGCGAAGCTTTTGGCCAGAGCTATACAGAACACCCAGCTCAGCTATACCTGGGAACAGACTAATAATTATTATTATTATAAATTAATGTATTTATTCATCAGACCCCTTTATCCCAGGCGACTCACACAGGAGTCACAGGGCAGCACAGACAGGGTTACAATGCAAGCTTCATATTTAAACACAGTGCGGTTTACAGACAGTGCTGATAATAATAACACTGCTAGAATACAATATGAACCAGGATGCAGCGAGTTCGGATCACAGCGAGTTAGATCTACAGCGACACAGTCGTGCAATAATACCTCAGCTGAGGATCCAGTGGCTTAACGGGGAATGCTTTTCTATAGCCAGGAGCGAGTTAATAATCTCTACAGCCTGTGAAGGAGGCCTGGCTTCCAGTCTCGCTGCTGGGTCTGATGAGAAGCGCGTCTGGGGGTAAAATAAAGACTGAATAGCAAAATGAATATCAAAGGGGGGGGGCGGGGGGGGGGGGGCACAGTCTGTTTGTGCGTCTTTTTCTTTTCATGTCGATGCATAAAACATGGTGTTGAGGATTCAGAGAGAGAGAAGCACAATGGAGTGTTTCATTGAGGCTGACAGAAGAGTATGCTTTGATCTGTGTGTGTCTCAGTGTGTGTGTGTGTGTGTGTGTGTGTGTGTGTGTGTGTGTGTGTCTGTGTGTGTGTGTGTGTCTCAGTGTGTGTGTCTCAGTGTGTGTGTGTGTCTCAGTGTGTGTGTCTCAGTGTGTGTGTGTGTGTCTCAGTGTGTGTGTCTCAGTGTGTCTGTGTGTGTCTCAGTGTGTGTGTGTGTCTCAGTGTGTGTGTCTCAGTGTGTGTGTGTGTGTCTCAGTGTGTGTGTGTGTGTCTCAGTGTGTGTGTGTGTCTCAGTGTGTGTGTCTCAGTGTGTGTGTGTGTGTCTCAGTGTGTGTGTGTGTCTGTGTGTGTCTCAGTGTGTGTGTGTGTCTCAGTGTGTGTGTCTCAGTGTGTGTGTGTGTGTCTCAGTGTGTGTGTGTGTGTGTGTGTGTCTCAGTGTGTGTGTGTGTGTCTCAGTGTGTGTGTGTCTCAGTGTGTGTGTGTGTGTGTCTCAGTGTGTGTGTGTGTGTGTGTGTGTGTGTGTGTGTCTCAGTGTGTGTGTGTGTGTGTGTGTGTCTCAGTGTGTGTGTGTGTGTGTCTCAGTGTGTGTGTGTGTCTGTGTGTGTGTGTGTGTGTGTGTGTGTGTGTGTGTCTCAGTGTGTGTGTGTGTGTGTCTCAGTGTGTGTGTGTGTGTGTCTCAGTGTGTGTGTGTGTGTGTGTGTGTGTGTCTCAGTGTGTGTGTGTCTCAGTGTGTGTGTGTGTGTGTCTGTGTGTGTGTGTCTCAGTGTGTGTGTGTGTCTGTGTGTGTGTGTGTCTCAGTGTGTGTGTGTGTGTGTGTGTGTCTCAGTGTGTGTGTGTCTCAGTGTGTGTGTGTCAGTGTGTGTGTGCGTGTGTCTGTGTCAGTGTGTGTGTGTCTCAGTGTGTGTGTGCGTGTGTCTGTGTCAGTGTGTGTGTCTCAGTGTGTGTGTCTGTGACTGTGTGTCTCAGTGTGTGTGTCTGTGTGACTGTGTGTGTGTGTGTCTCAGTGTGTGTGTGTCTCTGCGTGTGTGTGTCTCTGTGTGTGTGTGTCTCAGTGTGTGTGTGAGTCAGTGTGTGTGTCTCAGTGTGTGTGTCTGTGTGACTGTGTGTGTGTCTCAGTGTGTGTGTGTGTCTCAGCGTGTGTGTGTCTCTGTGTGTGTGTTTCATATTTGATAAGCAGAACATCATGAAAATTAGTCCTTTTTTATGGGTGTGGGGGAGGAGTTTAGAACCTAATGCGTATGTGCGGATTGGAGATTGACTTTTGTATTTAATTCAATAATGCAATGTATGTATGTATTGTCACTATTAACATCATTGTTAGTTTGATATAAGAAAATCGAATTGCATTTAGCAACCAGCAAAGGAAGAATATATATAAAATATATACATAAGTTAGGAGAGAGGGATTGGAGGAAACGATAAAGTTAAAGATTGGAAAAGAGAGAGGGGGAGGACAGAAAAGAGAGAGAAGCTGATAAAGGGGGTGAGACGGAGAGAGAGAGAGAAACGAGGGAGGAGGGAGAGCAGAGAAGAAGAAGAAAAAAGTTTGCTGATTTTTGAACTGCAGGGCCGTGATTTTCACTGTCAGAAATGCCAAGGGACATCTGGAAGTAATTAAGAAAGAGAGAGAAGGAGGGAGGAGGGAGGAGGGAGGAGCGAGGACGGGAGGAGCTGCCTCTTCAATAAAATTGTGCAATTGTGTAGAACTTTTTTTTTAGAGAGAGGGATGAGAGAGGAGAGAGAGGAATGAGAGGGGAGAGAGGGAAGGATGAGATAGGAGAGAGAGGAATGAGAGGGAAGGATGAGATAGGAGAGAGAGAGGAATGGGAGAGGAGAGGGATGGGAGAGGGGAGAGGGAAGGATGAGATAGGAGAGAGAGGAATGGGAGAGGAGAGGGATGGGAGAGGAGAGAGAGGAATGGGAGAGGAGAGAGATGGGAGAGGGGAGAGAGGAATGAGAGGGGAGAGAGGGAAGGATGAGATAGGAGAGAGAGGAATGGGAGAGGAGAGGAGAGAGAGGAATGGGAGAGGGGAGAGAGGAATGCGAGGGGAGAGAGGGAAGGATGAGATAGGAGAGAGAGGAATGGAAGGGGAGAGGGATGGGAGAGGAGAGAGAGGAATGCAAGGGAAGGATGAGATAGGAGAGAGGGGAATGGGAGAGGAGAAAGGGAGAGAGAGGGATGGGAGAGGAGAGAGAGGAATGCGAGGGGAGAGAGGGAAGGATGAGATAGGAGAGAGAGAGGGATGGGAGGGGAGAGGGAGGGGAGAGAGGGAAGGATGAGATAGGAGAGAGAGGAATGGAAGGGGAGAGAGATGGGAGAGGAGAGAGGAATGCGAGGGGAGAGAGGGAAGGATGAGATGGGAGGGGAGAGAGAGATGGGAGAGGATAGAGAGGGGGATGGTTAAGGTTAGGGTTAGGATTGGTCTGGTTAGATTTTCAATGGCAGTCTCTTTATCAGCATGCACAGTTTGGTAGAATTGAAAAACCTGCTTCGAAGATCTGTTTTCTTTTGACGGGTTCAAAAACATTGCGACTGTTAAATGTTATCTTATCTCTCTCTCTCTCTCTCTCTCTCTCTCTCTCTTAATCATAAATGCCCTGAATTGTTTCCTGTTTTCTGCCTTGTTTTGCTGCAGCTAAAAAAAACAAAGAGGTCATTATTATTCAAGGAACAATTAGACACTGGCTTCAGGGTGAGAGCGAGAGAGAGAGAGCGAGAGAGAGAGAGAGCGAGAGAGAGAGCGAGAGAGAGCTAGAGAGAGAGAGAGAGAGACTGGCTTCAGGGTGAGAGTGCTGCTCGAGAGAGAGAGAGAGAGAGAGAGAGAGAGAGAGAGAGAGACTGGCTTCAGGGTGAGAGTGCTGCTCGAGAGAGAGAGAGAGACTGGCTTCAGGGTGAGAGTGCTGCTCGAGAGAGAGAGAGAGAGAGAGAGAGAGAGAGAGAAAGACTGGCTTCAGGGTGAGAGTGCTGCTCGAGAGAGAGAGAGAGAGAGAGAGAGAGAGAGACTGGCTTCAGGGTGAGAGTGCTGCTCGAGAGAGAGAGAGAGAAAGAGAGAGCGAAACTGGCTTCAGGGTGAGAGTGCTGCTCAAGAGAGGAGAGAGGGAGAGAGAGAGAGAGACTAGAGGGTGAGAGTGCTGCTAGAGAGAGAGAGAGGGAGGGAGGGAAAGGGAGAGAGAGAGACTGGCTTCAGGGTGAGAGTGCTGCTGCTGCTGCTGCTCGAGAGAGAGAGAGAGAGAGAGAGAGAGAGAGACTGGCTTCAGGGTGAGAGTGCTGCTCGAGAGAGGGAGAGGGAGGGAGAGAGAGAGAGAGAGAGACTGGCTTCAGGGTGAGTGCTGTTCTAGAGGAGAGAGGGGAAGGGAAAGGGAGAGAGGGAGATTGATTCAGATTGATACGCTATGATAGAGTATTGTATTGTGGTTGAGAAATCGCATCGCTATGAAGAAGACGTGCTGCTGAGGACCAGTTGCAAGCCTGTCACAAACCAGTACTGGGACACGTGCCACAGGCCGAAAACCAGTGTTTTCGAGCGACACGCTGGGATTAGAATGTGATTCCCAATGGGAGTTTGCCAGCTCTCAATGTGAAGGCGACGCGGAGCGAGGTTTTCCAACATAGGGAGCTCTGGACAAAAGTTTTTAGTTCATTCTATATAGAGGGGGATGATGCAAAACTTTTAGCCGGAGTTGTAGACGAATGTGTATTGGAAAGGGGGTGTGGGGGTTGTATTGAAAGCAGCGTGGAGATTATAATGAACACTGTAGCTTGAACTAAAGCTGCCCAGTCAGACTTTAGAAGAGAATAGATGAGCGAGAGGGAGAGGGAGAGAGAGAGAATAGAGGAAATATGAAAAGAGGGATTATATCTGCTTCAGTGAGCACTGAAGAAAGAGGGGAGGGAGGAGGGGAGAGCAGAGAGCTTGTGAAATGAGAGAATGAGATGTGTGATAGAGGGAAATTGTTGGTAAAGGGAGGAGAGGAGAAGAGGGGAGAGAGGAGAGATGAGACTAAGTTATTATTTATTTCTTAGCAGATGCCCTTATCCAGGGCGACTTACAATTGTTACAAGATATCACATTATTTTTACATACAATTCCCCATTTATACAGTTGGGTTTTTTACTGGAGCAATCTAGGTAAAGTACCTTGCTCAAGGGTACAGCAGCAGTGTCCCCCACCTGGGATTGAACCCACGACCCTCCGGTCAAGAGTCCAGAGCCCTGACCACTACTCCACACTGGGGGGGCGATCAAGATTGTAAATATGCTCAAGTTAGCAGGAGGCTGGGTTTGAATTTCAGGTTGCACAGAGAGAGAGAGAGAGAGAGACAGACAGACAGAGAGACACACACGCACTCACACTCACTCTCTCTCTCTCTCTCTCTCTCTCTCTCTCTCTCGCTCTGTGTTGAATCAGCTGCTGGGCCTCAAAGCTACACTGCAGGGGAAATCAGAGTGAATTATTATCAGTATGAATCAGTCATTCAGCAGATGCTTTGATCCAAAGCGACTTGCAGAGACTAGGAGGGTGAACTCTGCATCATCAACAACTGTTTTCCATCACCTCGAATTTGAAGGAGTGAGACATCATTCACTGGACTTCACGAAGCAGAATTAGTTCATTCTATCGGGTGCTGATGCAAAACCTGAAGTCTAAATTGAAAACATCATTTTTGTGGTGGTCGCTCGTTTTTGTTTTGAACTTTGTGTACAGTGGCGTGAAGGAAGGGCGTTGTGTAATAATAACTTTGTGTTGTGTTGCGTTGTGTTGTGTTTTGGGAATATAAACAAACTGGACTCTGATAAAAGAGCAGGTCTGACTGCAGGTTTAAGACTCTGAATTAACTGGGGTCATAGAGAGAGGGGGAGGGAGAGAGAAGGGGTGTTTTAAGCGAGGGGAAAAAAATAGAGATCATTTTCCTTTTTAAGGAGGATAAATCTGTTGCTATAGCAATGCTCTAACCAGAGGCTAGATTGGGGGCGGATGGAAATATGAAAGAAAATTTAAAAACGAGGTAACCATGGCAATGGAGCGATTGCAAGGACCAGGGAGAGAGAGAGAGAATTAGAGAAACATCAAGAAAATAGATGAACAAAAAAGAGAACTAGAGATAGAGATTGCTATGGAAATTGAGGACAGGAAGGAGACAGAGAGAGAAAGACAGAGGGAGAGAGAGACAGAGTGGCAGTGAGACAGACATGAAGGAAGGAGAAAGGACGAGCAGAGCGAAGACGAGAAACGTGAGAGGGAATTATAGAAATTTAAAAACGACCGAGGCATCACCATGGAAACCGTGCAGAGAGAGCGAGAGCGCAGGAGAGAAAGAGAGAGGGGAAATCAAATAAAATAACTGATTTCAATGATTCAGACAGACACACAGACACACAGACACACAGACAGACAGACAGACACACAGGCTCACAGACAGACACACAGACAGACAGACAGACAGACACACACACACAGGCTCACAGACAGACAGACAGACACACAGACAGACTCACAGACACACAGACAGACACACAGGCTCACAGACAGACAGACAGACACACACAGGCTCACAGACAGACAGACACACACACAGGCTCACAGACAGACAGACAGACACACAGACAGACACACACACAGACAGACAGACAGACACACACACAGGCTTACAGACAGACTCACAGACAGACAGACAGACAGACACACAGACAGACAGACGCAGAGACAGGTATTAACCCAGAACCTCAGACCTCCCTGTAAATCTAGAGTTGCCACTTCTAGGTGATGTAAACTTTTGTCCACAGCTGTACTCTCTAGATCTCTCTTTGTATTAGTGCTGCGCTATTGAGCTGGGCCTTGTCTGTGAGCACAAAGCGAATAAACTAAACTAAACTAAACTAAAGTAAACTGGTCAGCAAGGGAAAAAAAAAACTACGGAAGTTATTTCTTGCTATTATCCTCGTCTTTTACCCTTTTTCGTTGTGTTTGTAAAACTCAAGGATAAAGCGAAACTATGTCGCAGCCTTTAAACCGTTCCCTGAGGATTGTACCGCAGGAGCACAAGGATGATTCTGGAGATGCTGCGGCCGTCGTACTGCGAGATATTCAGGGCCTGAAGGACCAAAAAAAAAAAAAAAAACTCCAGAATGAAGTAGAAATGATTAACATGAGCTCAGTGGCTTCGGCCCTCTGTTCCTCCGGTCTTAATTTAGTTGATCGAATCTTTAGACGGTTGTAAGCTGGGGCTGGCATGCCATGGAAATAGAACTTTCTGAGAGCGAGGAGGTGAGGGGGAGGGGGTTTGGTGGTGCAGTGGTTAAAGAATACCAGAGAGCAAACTAAACAGGGACGATTTCACAACGTTGCTGTTTCCAACCAAGGGATACAAAATGAAGGCTGAAAAATTGGATGTCTGGTAACCTGAGAGAGAGAGATACTGAGAGATAGAGAGAGGCACTGAGAGAGAGAGGTGCAGAGAGATACTGAAAGAGAGAGAGAGAGGTACTGAGAGAGAGAGATACTGACAGATAGAGAGAGGCACTGAGAGAGAGAGACTGAGAGTACGAGAGAGAGAGGCACTGAGAGAGAGAGGTGCAGAGAGATACTGAAAGAGAGAGAGAGAGGATACTGAGAGAGAGAGAGGTACTGAGAGAGAGAGATACTGAGAGAGAGAGATACTGAGAGAGAGAGATACTGAGAGAGAGGGATACTGAGAGAGAGAGATACTGAGAGAGAGGGATACTGAGAGAGAGAGATACTGAGAGAGAGGGATACTGAGAGAGAGGGATACTGAGAGAGAGGGATACTGAGAGAGAGGGATACTGAGAGAGAGGGATACTGAGAGAGAGGGATACTGAGAGAGAGGGATACTGAGAGAGAGAGATACTGAGAGAGAGGGATACTGAGAGAGAGAGATACTGAGAGAGAGGGATACTGAGAGAGAGAGATACTGAGAGAGAGGGATACTGAGAGAGAGGGATACTGAGAGAGAGGGATACTGAGAGAGAGGGATACTGAGAGAGAGGGATACTGAGAGAGAGGGATACTGAGAGAGAGAGATACTGAGAGAGAGGATACTGAGAGAGAGGATACTGAGAGAGAGGGATACTGAGAGAGAGAGGATACTGAGAGAGAGAGATACTGAGAGAGAGGGATACTGAGAGAGAGAGATACTGAGAGAGAGGATACTGAGAGAGAGGATACTGAGAGAGAGGTACTGAGAGAGAGAGATACTGAGAGAGAGAGAGAGGCACTGAGAGAGAGAGATACTGAGAGAGAGGGATACTGAGAGAGAGGGATACTGAGAGAGAGAGATACTGAGAGAGAGATACTGAGAGAGAGGATACTGAGAGAGAGGATACTGAGAGAGAGGATACTGAGAGATAGAGAGAGGCACTGAGAGAGAGAGGATACTGAGAGAGAGGGATACTGAGAGAGAGGGATACTGAGAGAGAGGTACTGAGAGATAGAGATACTGAGAGAGAGGGATACTGAGAGAGAGAGATACTGAGAGAGAGGGATACTGAGAGATAGAGATACTGAGAGAGAGGGATACTGAGAGAGAGAGGATACTGAGAGAGAGAGGATACTGAGAGAGAGAGATACTGAGAGAGAGAGATACTGAGAGAGAGACTGAGAGAGAGATACTGAGAGAGAGAGATACTGAGAGAGAGGGATACTGAGAGAGAGAGATACTGAGAGAGAGATACTGAGAGAGAGGTACTGAGAGAGAGGGATACTGAGAGAGAGGGATACTGAGAGAGAGAGAGAGGTACTGAGAGAGAGAGATACTGAGAGAGAGAGATACTGAGAGAGAGGGATACTGAGAGAGAGAGATACTGAGAGAGAGGGATACTGAGAGAGAGAGATACTGAGAGAGAGGGATACTGAGAGAGAGGGATACTGAGAGAGAGAGATACTGAGAGAGAGAGATACTGAGAGAGAGAGATACTGAGAGATAGAGAGAGGTACTGAGAGAGAGAGATACTGAGAGAGAGGGATACTGAGAGAGAGGGATACTGAGAGATAGAGAGATACTGAGAGAGAGGGATACTGAGAGATAGAGATACTGAGAGAGAGGGATACTGAGAGATAGAGATACTGAGAGAGAGGGATACTGAGAGATAGAGATACTGAGAGAGAGGGATACTGAGAGATAGAGAGAGGCACTGAGAGAGAGAGATACTGAGAGAGAGAGATACTGAGAGAGAGAGATACTGAGAGATAGAGAGAGGCACTGAGAGAGAGAGATACTGAGAGAGAGAGAGAGGCACTGAGAGAGAGAGGTGCAGAGAGATACTGAAAGAGAGAGAGAGAGGTACTGAGAGAGAGAGAGGTACTGAGAGAGAGAGATACTGAGAGATAGAGATACTGAGAGATAGAGAGAGGCACTGAGAGAGAGAGGTGCAGAGAGATACTGAAAGAGAGAGAGAGGTACTGAGAGAGAGAGAGGTACTGAGAGAGAGAGGTGCAGAGAGATACTGAAAGAGAGAGAGAGAGGTACTGAGAGAGAGAGAGGTACTGAGAGAGAGAGAGGTACTGAGAGAGAGAGATACTGAGAGATAGAGATACTGACAGATAGAGAGAGGCACTGAGAGAGAGAGGTGCAGAGAGATACTGAAAGAGAGAGAGGTACTGAGAGAGAGAGAGGCACTGAGAGAGAGAGATACTGAGAGATAGAGATACTGACAGATAGAGAGGCACTGAGAGAGAGAGGTGCAGAGAGATACTGAAAGAGAGAGAGGTACTGAGATAGAGAGAGGCACTGAGAGAGAGAGGTGCAGAGAGATACTGAAAGAGAGAGAGAGAGGTACTGAGAGAGAGGTACTGAGAGAGAGGGATACAGAGAGAGAGAGAGGTACTGAGAGGGATACTGAGCAAGAGGTACAGAGAGATACTGAGAGAGATAGAGAGGGGGTACAAAGAGAGGGATACTGAGAGAGAGATACTGAGATACTGAAAGGGAGAGAGAGGCACTGAGATAGAGAGAGAGTTTGTGGAATGTTTAGTTGGGGAGGGGTTGCCATGGTGACCCCGGGAGTTCCAGGATTTGGAGAAGCACACTCTGTCTATTGACTGAGGCCGTTGCCATGGCAACACGGGCTGAGAGAGAGAGAGAGAGAGAGAAGGAGGGGAGGAGGAAGGAGGGAAGGAGCTCATTTGGGACCGAAAATAAAAACGTTTTGATATTGAATGCTGCCAATGCATTTGAAATGAAACACTTTCTGATTTCCATGTGATGCGTTTGGCATCGTCCTTTTAAAAAAAAAAAAATGGAACAACAAGTAACTTTGTTATTTTTTTCATGTCAAACTGTAATGCGTTACCACATGCTGTTACCTGTCTGAAGAAAGAAAAGCCATGGGTGTCACTGAAAAATGTAATCTGATTACAGTTACAAAATTCCTGGAAAATGTAATCAGATTACAGTTACAAAGTTACTGGAAAATGTAATCAGATTACAGTTACAAAGTTACTGGAAAATGTAATCAGATTACAGTTACAAAGTTACATGTAAACTGAAAAATGGCATTCTTTTCTAACCCTTACACTAAGGTTTAAAAGGCATTCCGTTTTGATTCTGAAATGAATTAGCAAAGCCATTTTGAACACAACTGACCAACCGTGGTAAAGTTTTGCATTCAAATTAAGAGAGTATTTTGCATCATCTGGAATTCTAGGATTGCGACCATAATACAAGATAAAAACTTTATGAACATAATTGAGAGCTTTTATTTAACATCATGTGATCAAAGAAACTACAAAATGATATTTTAAAAAAATTAAAGTCTATACCGGAAGCTATAATATTATTCAGCAGGTTTCATTCGACTTTATGAAGCATAAATGGGATGCACAATTTTTGTCCGTAGGATGGTCTGTGTTAGGCATTCGGACCTGAAGCGGAGACCGTCTCGTACAATATCAAATGCTTTTGTTTTACGGTAGTTTTTTTTTCCCCCCTGCTGTTGTTCAGAAACAGTTAAGTCTTTCCCAAGTTTCTCAAAGTTAGCTGACTGGAGTTTGAGAGATGAAACCTAATGGGAATCCAACAGGAAATACCTTACATTCCAGAAACTGGAAATCACCAAGAGGCTCTAACCACAGAGAGAGGAGGAGGAGGAGGGGAGGAGGAAAGAGGAGAGAGGGGAGAGGGGAGAGGGGAGAGGGGAGAGGGGGGAGAGGAGAGAGGGGAGAGGGAGAGGAGAAAAGGGAGAGGGGAGAGGAGAGAGGGGAGAGGGAGAGAGGAGAGAGGAGAGAGGAGAGAGGGGAGGGGAGAGGAGAGAGGAGAGAGGGGAGAAGGGAAAAGGGAAAAGGAGAGGGGAGATGGGAAAGGAAGAGGGAGAGGAGAAAAGAGGAGAGAGGGGAGAGGAGAAAAGGAGAGAGGGGAGATGGGAAAGGGAAGAGGGGAGAGGAGAAAAGAGGAGAGAGGGGAGATGGGAGAGGAGAGGAGAAGAGGGAAGAGGGGAGAGGAGAAGAGAGGAGAAGAGGGGAGAGGGGGAGAGGAGAAAAGGAGAGAGGTGAGATTGGAAAGGGGAGAGGGAAGAGGGGAAAAGGGGAGAGGAGAGAGGGAAAAGGAGAGAGGGGAGAGGAGAAGAGGGGGGAGAGGGGAGAGGAGAAAAGGAGAGGGGAGAGGGGAAGGGGAAAGAGGGGAGAGAGGGGAGAGAGAGGAGAGAGAGGAGAGAGGAGAGAGGGAGAGAGGAGAGAGAGGAGAGAGGAGAGAGGAGAGAGGGGGGAGAGAAGAGGAGATGGGATAGACAAAAAGAGAAAAATGGAGGAAGAGAGAGTTAGGAGAGAGGGATGGGAGTGAGAAGTAGAGAAAGGAAGAGTGATAAAGATAGGGAGAAAGAAAAGGGAGAAAAATGGATGATAGATAGATAGCTAGATAGATAGATAGTGAATGTTTTGTTCAAGGGAATAATTTTAGTGAAATTGGAACGACTGGGTTGACAAAATAAAACAAACAAAACCCTGAATAAGTTTGCCTGACATGTGACCCGTTGTCTGCGAGGGACTGGTTTATTGCAGAGGGAAGCGCATTCCTGCAGAGATCACGGTGATCAGTCTCTGGCTGTTATTCTTAATGAGTGTTTTAATAGAGCTGGCTGGAGGAATGCCTCTCTGTGTTTTGTTAAATTTATCAAGAAGGGAATGAAAAAAAGAGAGAATGTATGACTCGGCCTCTCTCTCTCATCCATCTCTCTCTCTCTCTCTCTCTCTCTCATCTCTCTCTCTCTCTCTGCTTGTACATTTAACAAGAAGAGTCTCTCACTCTTTCCCTTCCCCTTCCCCCCTGTCTCTCCCCTTCCTATCTCTCCTGATTCTCCTCTTTCTCCTCCCTCTCTCCACACTCCCCCATGCAGCAGACTCTAATTAGTTTGTAGCTATGAGTCAGAGTCTCATGTAGACGAGCACAGGATACCTTTCCTTCTCCCTCATTTTCTCTGTTTTCTCTGCATTCTGTACAAAGGGAGAGGAAGGAGGGAGGGAGGCAAGGAGGGCGGAGGGTAGGGAGGAGAGGAGGGGGGGGCACTGCGCACATACAAACGCCTGCCACAGCTCTGGCCAAAAGTTTTGCATCACTTACTTGGATTTTACGATTGAGACATTCATTTAAAAAAGAAAAAAAACGAAACTATACGAATATTTTAGATTTTTTTTTTTTCGCATCATGTAATCAAAGAAACTACACAATGACATGAAATGGAAGACTCTGCCGGAAGCAATAATAGTATTATTCCATGTGCAATGTTTGTTTTTTTACATTTTTGTCACTTGTTTCGTTAAGTATGTGAAAAACTCCTCTCCTCGTTCTCTCTTTTTCATTCCTCCCTCTTTCCCTCTCCTTTATTTCTCCCCCTCTCTCTCCCCATCTTTTTGTTTTAGTTCGTCATCTCTTTCCCTCTCTCTCTCTCTCTCTTCCCCTCTCTCCCTCCATCTACTTTTTAGTCCTTCCTCTCTCTCCTTTATTTCTCCTCCTCTCCTCCATCTTCTTTTTAGTTCTTCCTCTCTTCCTCTTCTTTTTCTCCTCCTCTCCCTCCTTCTTTTTAGTTCTTCCTCTTTCCCCCTCTCTCTCTCTTTATTTCTCCACCTCTCTTCCTCTATCTTTTTAGTCCTTCCTCTCTCTCCCTTTATTTCTCCTCCTCTCTCCCTCTATCTTTTAGTTCTTCCTCTCTTTCCTCTCTCTCTTCATTTCTCCCCTTCTCTCTCCCCCTTTCAGTATTAGGGGGGGTCAGTCATGTAGAAACAAAA
The DNA here is from genome assembly GCA_030684275.1 of Acipenser oxyrinchus oxyrinchus. NCBI lineage: Eukaryota > Metazoa > Chordata > Actinopteri > Acipenseriformes > Acipenseridae > Acipenser > Acipenser oxyrinchus. The sequence goes on along the minus strand of CM060303.1, from coordinate 1,670,141 downwards.
CCGATGGAAAAGATCTGAACTTTGCAACCTGAATGTGAGAGAAAGAGTGAGAGGGAGGGAGGGAGGGAGAGAGGGAAGGGGGAGACATGGGAAGAGGGTGGGCAGTAGCAGAAACAGGGAGAGAAGGGAAGGGGGAGAGGGGGGATGCAATTTAGAAGTCCACTGCCCAGCATGATGAACATACAACACACATTGTGATGGGGAGGGGGGAGGGAGGGGGTGAGAAGGTGTAGCTGTTTCTTGATGTTTTCTGACAGAAACACCTCTGGACTCAGCAGCAGCAGTAGTCAGGCAATCGCGGAATCGGAAATCTATTTTTATACAAAGTGTGGGAGCGTTGCTGTGAGTCTTTCTCCTGTTAACGACAGAATTAGTAGAGGCTCAGTGCTCCAGAGGTTAAAGAAAAGGGGTCTCGATACCAGGAGGTTCAAATCACCCGGCTCAGCCACTGACTTCCTGTGTGTGTGCGATCCTGAGCAAGTCACTGAACCTCCTTGTGCTCCGTCCTTCAGGATGAGACGTCAAACAAACGGGCTCCTATTGGAAGTGACTCTGCAGCAGCAGCAGCAGCAGTTGTTGATGATGCAGAGTTCATCCCCTTGTCTTTTTGGATAAAAGTGTCTGCTAAATCATTTGTTAATAAAAAAAAAAATAGTTTATTGGAAGGGATATATTAGACTGGACAAAAGTTTTACCTCCCCTAGAATATGAGGTTAAAATATATATCTATGAACAAAACGTTTGGTCAGAGCTGTATTTTGTGACACCCCTCTGGTATAGCATTGGTATGAACCACTATGTACTGCTTGTAAAGCTTTACAGTGAGCAAGCAGTACCAAGGCAGCTGACACGGGTAACCCAAACCAATACTTTAAGCGCAACACAGAAGCCAGGACCAGAGGACACACAGTGTGGAAATGGAGACAGACTTAGGCGACATTTCTTCGTCACACAGAGAGGGGTGAGGGGGGATGGAAGGGGCTGCCCAGGGTCACCTAGTCATGCTGTCGAGGCAGAATCACTGGGATCCTTGAAGACCCGACTTGACAAAGTTCTGAGATCCATCAGTTGCTATGGGAACCGGACGAGCGCCGATGGGCTGAACGGACTCCTCTCGTTTGTAAACTTTCTGATGTTCTTGTATCAAGATCCATTTTGTCCTGTGCCATATACCCTTTCTCTTAGGGGCTGAGGAAGCTGATTCAGTCAGTCAGTCCTCCTGATGCGATGAAAAGAGAATGAGAAACTTCTTCCAGTACCAGATACTTCTTTAAGAAGGGTTAAAATGAAATGCTGACAAAGACGACAGCGACAGACAGGGCATCGATTACGACTGTGGAGACAAACACAAACGAAGCCGCTGACACACACACACACACATTGACACACACACACACTGAAACACACACACGCTGAGACACACACACTGAGGCACACACACACACACTGAGACAGACACAGACAGACACACATGACTGAAGTAAAGCATTCTGACAAGGTTGAGCAGAAAAAACACTTTGTGGAAACCTTGTAGAAATGAGATAAATACACGACCTATTTATTATATGTGTTATTGCTAGATGAAGTTCAGCATACAAATACAATGAGAATTCGTATAAAGATTCTTCTTTGAGAAGTTCTGTATTTCAGTGGTGTTCCGGTGCCTTCAGATTTCGGATTACAGTACTGTGGAAGACACTACATATCAATGATACTAGGTTTATTCTGCATTGTTAAATAAGTATTTTTTAAACAGTTTGTAGTCTGCATTAGGTAGTGAAATAGGTCGCTATGGTGTTTGCCAGTAATTAAGAGCAGAATACAAGCTATGATAGACAATTGACTTCAGGCATTCAAAGTTTTGTATAGTTTTTTTTCTTCAATGCAAAGACACATTTTCTAAGGGGGGGGGGGGTAATATTAGGCATTGCCTGACCCATGCAAGATTGTCAAATTGTCAGCGCTTTTAACTAATGATCCTGAAAATGACCCGTTTAGGTTTATGGATTTTATTTGAAAAATGAATCGGGGCAACATTTTTTTTATTAAAAAAACAAAAATCGTACTCAACTGTACAGCTGTGGCCAAACGTTTTGCATCACCTAGAAATTTAGGATTATATATGAAGAGCAAGAGGAAAAATGGAGGAGGGAGAGCGAAGACAGGAAAGCGCGCGAGATAGAAGAGGTAGAGAAAAGGGGAGGGAGATTGACGGAAAGTAAAGGAGAGAGAGAGAGAGCGAGAGAGTTAGAGAGAGAAACAGTACAAGAAAAATTGCTAAGATAGAGAAGTGAGAATTCTGTTTTTCAGCAGACAATGGAAAGGGGGAGGCGAGGAAGAGGGGAAATGAAAACCCATTTCACAAAGGCAGAGAAGGGGAAGATGGAAGATTATATATATATATATATAGAGAGAGAGAGAGAGAGAGAGAGAGAGAGAGAGAGAGAGAGAGAGAGAGGGGTGAAAGCAGTAGAAAGGGAGAGGGAGGGGAGGATTGAAGAGAAGGAGAGGGAGAGTGGGAGAGGGAGATAGAAAAGAGTAGAAGCAGTAAGGGGAGAGGGAGGGGAGGATTGAAGAGAGAGGCAGATGAGGAGAGAGAGAGAGAGATCGAGATCGAGAGGGAGGGTGGAGTGAAAGCAGTAAGGGGAAGGCTGTTTCACATTCACTGCGCGTCCTCACAGTCTCGCACAAATAATGAAGATGGAATATTCGATCAGCCGGGAAATTAGGTGCTAAATTTGTTGTGAGATTGATGTCAAAACCAATAAATGAGAAAGAGGGAGAGGGAGAGAGGGAGAGGGGGAGGGAAGGAAGAAGGGGGGAGAAAGGGGGCAAGAGAGGGGAGGGTGGGGAGAAAAGGGGGCAAGAGAGGGAGGGTGGGGAGGAAAGGGGGCAAGAGAGGGAGGGTGGGGGAGGAAAGGGGGCAAGAGAGGGGAGGGTGGGGAGAAAAGGGGAGAAAGGGTGGGGAGAAAAGGGGGCAAGGGAGGGGAAGGGAGGGAGGGTGGGGGAGAAAAGGGGGGCAAGGGAGGGTGAGGGAGAAAGAGGTAAGGGGGTAGGAGAAAGGGAGGAGAGTTGGAGAGGGAGAAGGGAGCGAGAGAAGGGAGGGAGTTGAGGGGAAGAGAAGAGGAAGAATAAAGAGGGGTGGATGAAGGCAAGGGAGATGGAGAGAAAGAGGGATTGAGGGGGAGAAAATAAGAGGAACAAAGGGAGGGAGGAGAGAGAGGGAGCTACAGTATGACGGGAAAAGAGGAAATGGAAAGAAAGGAGAGGACAATGAGGGAGGAGAGAGAGAGAGAGCGATTGAGAGGAAGGGAGAGAGAAAGAGGAATCATTTATTTTGCTGAGAGCGAGGAGCAACAATGTCTCCGAGAGCAGATATATAGAGGAGAGCTCACCCACACATTGTAATGATGAGCCTCTATGCAGAGCAAAGCAGGGCCCTTTCAGATCACTCCTCTGTGATTTGTGCTATTTTAGCATCACCCTATAGAACTAATTCTGCTTCATCAAGTGGAATTAAACCTGATGACTAAATATTATGTTAACATATCGAATTACACACCAGCGCTTTGTAGTTTTCCCCTATATACTGACAATTTTTTTTTTTAAATGTGACATTTTGAAATCTAACATGAAACACTACTGTGCTACTATTATGGCTTCCGGTATAGACTTTCATGCGATATCATTTTTTGTAGTTTCTTTGATTGACGACATGACGCTAAATAAAAGATCTAAATTATGTTCCTATAGTTTGTTTTAAATTTATTATTATTATTATTATTTGTTTATTTAGCAGACACCTTTATCCAAGGCGACTTACAGAGACTAGGGTGTGTGAACTATGCATCAGCTGCAGAGTCACTTACAACTACGCCTCACCCGAAAGACGGAGCACAAGGAGGTGAAGTGACTTGCTCAGGGTCACACAATGAGTCAGTGGCTGAGGTGGGATTTGAACTGGGGACCTCCTGGTTACAAGCCCTTTTCTTTAACCACTGGACCACACAGCCTCCTCCATAAAAAATGGTCTCAATCCTAAAATTTTAGGTGTTGCAAAACTTTTGACTAGCTATCAATCTCTCTCTCTCTCTCTCTCTCTCTATCTGTCTATCTATCTGTCTGTGTCTATCTGTCTGTCTATCTATCTATCTATCTATCTATCTATCTATCTGTCTATCTATCTGATTTTAAAAGTTTCATTGGTTACTACATTAAATAAGAACGAAAGGAAGATTTTTTTTTAAGATTAGTTTAATGGCATGCTGTATTTTGCCCCAGTCTTTTTATTTCCCTCTGTCACTCAGTGTAAGTCTGGTTTATATTTTATTAAGCAGAAGCATATGCAAGCTCTGTCGGGACACACTGACTGGAAAAGAGGCTGGAAAGCAGAAACTGCAAACGAAAAAAAAAACAGAAGTACTCAGAGCTGCGTGAATAGAGGCGTGAAAATGCATTAAAATATCTCTCCCACCCCGCGCTCTTTCTACGTCTCCCCTCTTCCTCCCTCCTTTTTTTTATTCCCTCGTTCAACTGGAACAAACTTGAACATACAATGGAAATCATATCGTCTGGAATGAGAGTTCTGAATGTTCCTCTCTCTGTGTGTGTGTGTCTCTCTCTCTCTCTCTCTCTCTCTCTCTCTCTCTCTCTCTGAAAGACATGCAAATGTCCAGTAAATATGGAAACACACACTGATGTGCAGAAGACAGAAATCACATTTTTAAAACTATAAAATTACAGCTATGGCTAAATGTTTTTGAGAGAGAGAGAGAGAGAGAGAGAGAGAGAGAGAGAGAGAGAGAGAGAGAGAGAGAGAGAGAGAGAGAGAGACACAGGAGGAGAGAGAGAGATAGGAGGAGGAAGAGAGGGAGGGGAGAGGGGTGAATAAAAGAAGGAAGGGGAAAGGGAGAGAGAGAGAGCGAGAGGGAAGGAGACGTACGCAGGATGTCTTTGTGTTAGAAAGTGGTGTTTTAAAATATCTCAAGAGAGAACCGCTCAAATCAGGACCGCTAGAGCTCTCCACTCCAGCGGAATAAACAAGAACTGTACTTAACAGAGAGAGAGAGAGAGAGAGAGAGGGAAATGGAAAAGACAGGAGAGAAGGAATGGGGCAAAGGAGGGGGTGAGATGGCAAGGTGGAGAGGGGGCAGTCAGAGAGATAGAGAGAGAGAAACTGTGTGTGTGTGTGTGTGACCCTGAGCAAGTCACTGAAGCTCCTTGTGCTCCGTCCTTCGAGCGAGACGTCAAACAAACAAGCTACTATTGGAAGAGACTCTGCAGCAGCAGCAGTTGTCAATGAGAGTTCGCCCCCCCTAGTGGCTGGAGAAATGTTGACAGAAATGAGAGTGTTGCTGATATTGACTGGCCCGATTTCACTGAGCGTTTGCTAACAGGCAGTGTCTTTAATCACTGTTATTGAAAAGAGTGACTTTTTAAAAAGTATCGAGAATCACACACACACACACACACACACACACACACACACACACACACACACACACACACCAGCAGCAGCACTGTGCTGCCCCCCTTAATGCATCAATGAGAAAGTCAATATAGAAACGCAATTAAAACTCTTTTTAAAAGCTGCATGTCGATAACATCAATTCAATACTCCTGTCAGACAGTGACTGGGAGTTTATTTCAATGTGCTGTCGGGCGAATGCACTTTGAAAACACGCAGGCACGCACGCACGCACACACACATAAACCACGAGAGCAAAACTTGAGTTCTTTATGAACAATTCTCCACAATGTTGAGATGAAAATTATAGCCTAAAGTAATTCACTGGAGGCCCTTTTGATGTCGCATAACAGTCGGAATTTGACAGCTTTTCATTGTAGGGAAAACTACAAAGCGCTGGGTGTGGAATTCAATATGTTAACAAGGGAGCATTATTCAGCAGCTTTCATTGGACTCTATGAAGCTGAGGGAGTTCATTCTATATAGAGGGGGTGGAATTCAATATGTTAACAAGGGAACATTATTCAGCAGCTTTTATTGGACTCTATGAAGCTGAGGGAGTTCATTCTATATAGAGGGGGTGTAATTCAATATGTTAACAAGGGAACATTATTCAGCAGCTTTCACTGGACTCTATGAAGCTGAGGGAGTTCATTCTATATAGAGGGGGTGGAATTCAATATGTTAACAAGGGAACATTATTCAGCAGCTTTCATTGGACTCTATGAAGCTGAGGGAGTTCATTCTATATAGAGGGGGTGGAATTCAATATGTTAACAAGGGAACATTATTCAGCAGCTTTCATTGGACTCTATGAAGCAGAATTAGTGCATTCTATAGGTGGATGATGCAAAACTTTTGGCCAGAGCTGTACAGTGTCACAGAGAGAGAGAGAGAGAGAGAGAGAGAGAGAGAGAGAGAGAGAGAGAGAGCATATGTTTACGCCTTCTCGACAGAAATATGCTTTTTTGTGGGAGCGTGCAATTAAACATTCAGAAATCAAAATTAGCTCTAAATAAAACATCAGTTTTAGTGCAAGCAGCCTGGGAGACGACTAAATTATTTAAGAGGAACAAAAAATAAATAACTCATTTTTCTGTCTCCAAAACGTGTTTCTAGCACCGTTGTGATCGGATTTTCATTTTAATCCCCCCCCCTTTAGTTATGAAAACTGAAGCTGTGAAAGCACCCCTAGATAGTTCTCTTAAAGTTTAAACCATGAAGCACCAAATTAATTAGTCTTTGAAAAGGGAAAAACGCCAGCTGTATGTGTTAATCTATGTCAGATATGATACATTCTAAAATAGAGATTTCTTCACAGAAAAAAAAAATCCATCGTTGAGGATTCGACGCCTTCCCACACAGAATCACACAATCACAAAATCACAGAATCACAAAATCACAGAAGAGAAATCAACCACAGAGTCGCTTTCTCATCACTGTGCGGGCATATAAACAACAGCAAGCAATTAAAAGGCGTGTTTGAAAACAATCAGCAAGCTCGTGTTTTCCTTTCATTTTATCCTCTGCTCTCCTCCCTTCAAATTTATTACAAACCTCCCCGTATGACTTCCTGCAGAAGTCCGGTCTGTGTTTCTGGCGCAGCATCAAATACAGATACAAGTACAGTTCTGGTGTAAGGATTTGCATCATCACCCCTCTATATAGAATGAACTCCCTCAGCTTCATAGAGTCCAATGAAAGCTGCTGAATAATGTTCCCTTGTTAACATATTGAATTCCACCCCTCTATATAGAATGAACTCCTCAGCTTCATAGAGTCCAATGAAAGCTGCTGAATAATGTTCCCTTGTTAACATATTGAATTCCACCCCTCTATATAGAATGAACTCCCTCAGCTTCATAGAGTCCAATGAAAGCTGCTGAATAATGTTCCCTTGTTAACATATTGAATTCCACCCCTCTATATAGAATGAACTCCTCAGCTTCATAGAGTCCAATGAAAGCTGCTGAATAATGTTCCCTTGTTAACATATTGAATTCCACCCCTCTATATAGAATGAACTCCCTCAGCTTCATAGAGTCCAATGAAAGCTGCTGAATAATGTTCCCTTGTTAACATATTGAATTCCACCCCCTCTATATAGAATGAACTCCCTCAGCTTCATAGAGTCCAATGAAAGCTGCTGAATAATGTTCCCTTGTTAACATATTGAATTCCACCCCCTCTATATAGAATGAACTCCCTCAGCTTCATAAAGTCCAATGAAAGCTGCTGAATAATGTTACGTTAGCATATTGAATTGCAGACAGCTTTGTAGTTTTCCCCCCATATACTCAACAGACAAACTGAAATGAAACTTGACATGAAACATGAAATACTATTACAATTCTGGCTTCCGTTTTTGTTTTGTTTTTTTGATTTTGTGATTGTAAATTATAAAGAAGTATATGAATTAAAAATTGGTTTCAGGACACTGTGCGGCGCACCAGGCAGGGAGACTCGGGGGTTTGATTCAGCAAACCTCAAACTAGGTCTCCCGCAGGACGGGGGTCTCCTGGAACCGGGTTTCAAGCCCCCCGCTGTTCCTGAAGAAGGGGCTTTGAGTTTCCTCAGCTTTAGACTTAGCTGTCATCCACTGACTTAGTTTGCTGTGTCGTGAAACTGCAGTGTTAGAAATGGTGGTTCATGAAATGTCGAATTTAAAAAAAAAAGAAAATAAATGAATTATATGCAGAGGGATTTAAAAAAAAAAACATCTAAAAGATGTCAGAGCAAATCACAGAAGCCAGCTTTGAACTGGAGGGAGAGGAGGGGTGGAGAGGAAGAGATAGAGAGGAGAGGAAAGAGAGAGGGGAGAGGAGTGATGAGAGAGAGGGAGGAGGGGTGGAGAGGGAGAGATAGAGAGGAGAGGAAAGAGAGGAGTGATGAGAGAGGGGAGAGGAGTGATGAGAGAGAGAGAGGGAGGAGGGGTGGAGAGGGAGAGATAGAGAGGAGAGGAAAGAGAGAGGAGCAATGAGAGGAGGGGTGGAGAGGGAGAGAGGAGAGGAAAGAGAGAGGAGTGATGAGAGAGGGGAGAGGAGAGATGAGAGAGAGAGGAGGGGTGGAGAGGGTGAGATAGAGAGGAGAGGAAAGAGAGAGGAGCAATGAGAGAGGGGAGAGGAGGGGTGGAGAGGGAGAGATAGAGAGGAGAGGAAAGAGAGAGGAGCAATGAGAGAGGGGAGAGGAGTGATGAGAGAGAGAGAGAGAGAGAGAGAGAGAGAGAGAGAGGAGAGAGAGAGAGAGAGAGAGAGGAGGGGTGGAGAGGGTGAGATAGAGAGGAGAGGAAAGAGAGAGGAGCGATGAGAAAGGGGAGAGGAGGATGAGAGAGAGAGAGAGAGAGGAGGGGTGGAGAGGGTGAGATAGAGAGGAGAGGAAAGAGAGGAGCAATGAGAGAGGTGAGAGGAGTGATGAGAGAGAGAGGAGCAATGAGAGAGGAGGGGTGGAGAGGGAGAGATCTAGAGGAGAGGAAAGAGAGAGGAGCGATGAGAGAGGGGAGAGGAGTGATGAGAGAGAGAGAGGAGGGGTGGAGAGGGAGAGGAGAGAGGAGAGGAGAGAGAGGAGCAATGAAAGGGGAGATTAGTGATGAGAGAGAGAGAGAGGAGGGGTGGAGAGGGTGAGATAGAGAGGAGAGGAAAGAGAGAGGAGTGATGAGAGAGAGGGGAGAGGAGAGGAGGGAGAGGAAAGGAAGAGGTTTGGTGAGAGGAGGAAGAGAGAGAGAGAGGAAAAAGGGAGAAGAGAGAGAGAGAGATGGAGGAGAGAGGAGAGAGAGAGGAAGAGGAGAGAGGGACGGACAGACAGAGGGAGGGAGTGAGAGAGGAGAGAGTGAGGAGAGTAGGAAAGAGAGAGGCTTCAGTTAATGAAATCCACGAGAGGTGTGTGCAAAGCTTTATGACAAATTCACCAGAATCCTGACATGCATATATATATATATATATATATATATATATATATATATATATATATATATATATATGAATATATTTAGATCTTTTATTTACATCATGTAATCAAAGACAGTACAACATGTTTTTTTTTTGTTAATGCTGATTTGAAATCGTTCTCGTTCATTTATCATCGTAGTTACTACGTGCTCTGAATGGACAAATACCGGTACTGTAAGTTTAACTGCTCTGAGAGACAGCGGCTGGAGGCGGGACTTCCTAATGTGATTAATGGAGGGTGACAAGAGTCCACACGACCCTTCCAGGAATGAAATGAGAGAGAGAGAGAGAGAGAGAGAGAGAGAGAGAGAGAGAGAGAGAGAGAATGTCTTACGAAAATCTGCTTTGTTACACATTAGAAATTTATTTCACCGTGTGATTTTTTTTCTTAACCAATCAACAGCTTCCATTAAGTGACTGACAAGCTTTTCAGCCAATGACAGGTATGGTACCTTTCATTCAGGTATGAATGAAAGGTATGAATGAAAAGGCAAAAAAATAATAATAATAATAAATAACATTTTAAAATCAACAGCAATAAATAGTAGACAAAGCATTCAAAAATGACTCTAGTTAAAACAATGATAAAAATATATATATATATATATATATATATATATATATATATATATATATATATATATATATATATATATATATATATAAGCTCAAAGAGCCAGCTGCCCAACGTTTCGATATGTTGTCAGTATCTTTCTCAAGGGAGCCTGTGTTTGAATCAAAACATTGGAGGTATTTCTAGGTTTTTGACGGCATGACAACTACTTGTTATTGTTTACATTCAAATCCATGATTTATTCTTAAATGATATAATGCTGTTCTATATATTGTGACGTCACTTTTACTTCTATCTTTGAATCTGTATTAATTCTAATTAACATTATATATATATATACACATGATCCTGTCTCATTTTGAAATGAATCTGTATTTCTGAGTGATTTCTATCGTGAGGTATTGGATTGTGAAGAGGCTCTTTTTACACTTGAAGGCAATCCAATCTCAATGTAGGGTGTTGGGTCTCAGTTTTAGGGTGTCTGATCTCAGTTTTAGGGTGTTGGGTCTCAGTTCAGGGTGTTGGGTCTCAGTTCAGGGTGTTGGATCTCTCTTCAGGGTGTTGGGTCTCAGTTCAGGGTGTCGGGTCTCTGTTCAGGGTGTCGGATCTCTGTTCAGGGTGTCGGATCTCTGTTCAGGGTGTCGGATCTCAGTTCAGGGTGTCGGATCTCTGTTCAGGGTGTCGGATCTCTGTTCAGGGTGTCGGATCTCTGTTCAGGGTGTCGGATCTCTGTTCAGGGTGTCGGATCTCAGTTTTAGGGTGTCGGATCTCTGTTCAGGGTGTCGGATCTCTGTTCAGGGTGTCGGATCTCTGATCAAGGTGTCGGATCTCTGTTCAGGGTGTCGGATCTCAGTTCAGGGTGTTGGGTCTCAGTTCAGGGTGTTAGATCTCAGTTTTAGGGATGTTAGGAGCATGGTGTTGTTAGACTGTGAGATCGAGACAGATGCAGCGAGGGAGCTAAAGGGTTAAGTATGACAAGTCCCGAGGGGTCAATTAAGTTTCTGTTCCCTGTCACTACAGCACAACATGTCTCTGTGATAGCCTGCAACAGTGTGACAGCAACACTGCCTCCCTGTCTCTCTATCTCTCTCTCTATCTAGCTCTCTCTCCTCTCTGCATGTCTCTACCTCCCCCTCTCTCTCTCTCTCCTGCTCCATCTCTCCCCCTCTCTCTCTCTCTCTCTCTCCCTCTCTCTCTCTCTCTCTCTCTCTCTCTCTCTCTCTCTCTCCTCTCTCTCTCTCTCTCTCTCTCTCTCTCTCTCTCTCTCTCTCTCCTCCTCTCTCTCTCCTCCTCTCCTCTCTCCCTCTCTCTCTCTCTCTCTCTCTCTCCTCTCTCTCTCCCTCCCTCTCTCTCTCTCTCTCTCTCTCTCTCTCTCCTCTCTCTCTCTCCTCTCCTCTCTCTCTCTCTCCCTCTCTCTCTCTCCTCTCTCTCTCCTCTCCTCTCTCTCTCTCTCTCTCTCTCTCTCTCTCTCTCTCTCTCTCTCTCTCTCTCTCTCTGTATCTCTGTGTATCTCCAGCCCCCTCTGTGAATTCTGTACAGTATTTGCCAGGCTGGTTTATTGTATAATGATTTAGGGACTGTGGGGGAGGGGCATCTGAATTCTTTATCCTATCCCATATCATGTACAAGTGGAAGTTTTTATAAAATATTTTGAGTCAAACTAGTGCATTAATAATAATAATAATAATAATAATAATAATAATAATAATAATAATAATAATAATAATAATAATAATGTGAGCCGCGTGTTTGTGGACTGTTCTCATGTATGATTATAGGTGAGACTGGAGCTGATACAGGGGACTGGATGCTACAAGGGTTAGGGGTTAGGGGTTAGGGGTTTAGGGGTTTAGGTTAGGGTTAGGGTTGTGGTTCCTCTTGTAGAAACACAGTCGAAACTCACTGCTCTCTCTCTCTCTCTCTCTCTCTCTCTCTCTCTCTCTCTCTCCCTCTCCCTCTCCCTCTCTCAGTATCCGCAGCTCATTTTTCCCAGGAACCTGCAGACCAGACCGTGGTATCGGGCCACAATGTCCTGCTATCCTGTATAATCTTCAACTACTCGGGATCGTCCAGTGGACCAAAGATGGGCTGGCACTGGGCATCGGGAAGGGCTGAGAGGTGAGCTTCAGCATTTTAACAACGTCCCTTTGGGTTCATTCATTTGTTTTTGATTTTTAATGCATTTAAGCATGATTTTTAAAAGCCTGCTCAACTCTTATGGAAAATGGTATTGATGATGATAATAATAATAATAATAATAATAATAATAATAATAATGTAATATTTGGCTGTATTAATGAGTCATTTAGCAGACGCTTTTATCCAAAGTGACTTACAGAGACTAGGGGGGTGAACTCTGCATCATCAACAACTGCTGCTGCTGCTGCTGCAGAGTCACTTCCAATAGGAGCTCGTTTGTTTGACGTCTCATCCTGAAGGACGGAGCACAAGGAGGTTCAGTGACTTGCTCAGGGTCACACACACACACAGGGAGTCAGTGGCTGCTGCAGAGTCACTTCCAATAGGAGCTCGTTTGTTTGACGTCTCATCCTGAAGGACGGAGCACAAGGAGGTTCAGTGACTTGCTCAGGGTCACACACACACAGGGAGTCAGTGGCTGAGCCGGGTGATTTGAACCTCCTGGTATCGAGACCCCTTTTCTTTAACCGGTGGACCCCCCAGCCTCCTGTATGCTTACTGCGTATTTCCATAATTCAGACTTCTGTGCTCTGAGAATGAAAATCTTTCGCTGGATTTCAACAGCAGGGACTAAAGCAAGGAGAATTTTGATGCGCTGCTGCCATCTGGTGGTTGCTAGGGGAATAGCGCCTCTAGAATGGGCAATCCAAGCCTTGAAGTTTGTTTGCTTATATATTTTCAGCCTGGCCTCGCTATCGGGTGCTCCGCAGCTCTGACTCCAGTCAGTACAATCTGCAGGTGTCGCACGCGGAGCTCTCTGATGATGCGCAGTACGAGTGTCAAGCCACTGAAGCAGCCCTGAGGTCAAGACGAGCCAAACTCACTGTGCTGAGTAAGAGCGACATCACCGTCCGTCCGTCTGTCTGTCTGTCTCTCTGTCTACTGTATCTGTCTGTGTGTCTGTCTGTCTGTCTCTGTATGTGTCTGTCTGTCGGACTGTCTGAGTGTCTGTCTATCAACGAATTTATCTGACTGTCTATTGCAGCTGTCTGTCTGTTTATCTGTCTGTCTACTGCAGCTGTCTGTCTGTCTGTCTGTCTGTCTGTCTGTCTATCTATCAATATGTCTACTGTATCTATCTGCCCATGTGTCTGTCTGCCTGTCTGTCTGTCTGTCTACTTTATCTATCAATCTGTCTGTCTAACTCTCTCTCCTCCCTCCTCTCTCCCATCCCCTCTCTCCCCCTCCCTCTCTCCCCTGCCTCTCCCCTCCCTCTCTCTCTCTCTCTCTCTCTCTCTCTCCCTCTCTCCCTCCTCCCTCTCTCTCTCTCTCCCCTCTCCTCCCCTCTCTCTCTCTCTCCCTCTCTCTCCCCTCTCTCTCTCTCCCCTCTCTCCTCTCTCTCCCCCTCTCTCTCTCCCCCTCTCTCTCTCCCCTTCCCCTCTCTCTCTCTCTCTCCCCTCCCTCTCTCTCTCATTGCTCCTCCTCATCTCCTCTCTGCTTGTTGTTTGTCCTCAGTCCCCTGAAGACCCCGTGATTGAGGGGCTCCTGAGATCCTGCTGACCGCTGGCGTCCCCATAACCTGACCTGCCGGGCCAGGGCGGCCAAACCAGCGGCCGCGATCACGTGGCAACGAGACGGAGCCAAACAAGAGGGCGCGTTCAGCACCACGGTGAGAGGAGAGCGTCGCATGACAGCGGAGGAGACCAAGGGAACTGTCACAATGCGTAGGGGCTTTACAAGACCTGCTCTAGGGCTTTACAATGCTTCCCTATGCTTTACCAGACCTCTCTGTGCTTTACAATGCTTCCCTATGCTTTACCAGACCTCTCTGTGCTTTACAATGCTTCCCTATGCTTTACCAGACCTCTCTGTGCTTTACAATGCTTCCCTATGCTTTACCAGACCTCTCTGTGCTTTACAATGCTTCCCTATGCTTTACCAGACCTCTCTGTGCTTTACAATGCTTCCCTATGCTTTACCAGACCTCTCTGTGCTTTACAATGCTTCCCTGTGCTTTACCAGACCTCTCTGTGCTTTACAATGCTTCCCTGTGCTTTACCAGACCTCTCTGTGCTTTACAATGCTTCCCTATGCTTTACCAGACCTCTCTGTGCTTTACAATGCTTCCCTATGCTTTACCAGACCTCTCTGTGCTTTACAATGCTTCCCTATGCTTTACCAGACCTCTCTGTGCTTTACAATGCTTCCCTATGCTTTACCAGACCTCTCTGTGCTTTACAATGCTTCCCTATGCTTTACCACACCTCTCTGTGCTTTACAATGCTTTATGCTTTATTACACTTCTATAAGAGCACACAGAGGGTGATGAGGGGGATGGAAGGGGCTGTCCAGTCATGCTGTCGAGGCAGAATCACTGGGATCCTTGAAGACACGACTTGACAGATTGTGATTGGCTGATCCGCCTTCACTCATTCAGTAATTTTCTTGTAATAACCAAGACTTTTCCGCAGGATTAGTAGTGATGTCAGAATGACCGAAATGTTTGGAAATAAAATGAAAAAACTTTAACCTCTGCCCTCCCCCCCTCCCCGTCTTCCAGGAAGTGATGTCAGACAGGAAGCGGGAGACGACGCTCAGCTTCCTGCCCATCGTGCCGACCGACGCGGATATCGGCCGCGTGTTCACGTGTCACGCGAGCAACGAAGCGCTTCCTGCCGGGAAAGAGACCTCCGTGAAGCTCAACGTGCACCGTGAGTGAGCGAGAGGGGCTGCGACACGGGGCGTGACACCGACCAATCGGGAGCTGGCTTCCGAGCCCAAAATTAAAAGCGTTCTGTGTGGTGTTCTGCATCTTATATGTTTTTAGTGTTTTGTATTAACAACAGCAAATAAAAATCAAGTCAACATAATCACACCAGGCAATGTAAGGGTTAACTACGTCTTCCAATTTCATATGGGGCAGCAGTGTGGAGTAGTGGTTAGGGCTCTGGACCGGAGGGGCGTGGGGTCAATCCCAAGTGGGGGACACTGCTGCTGTACCCTTGAGCAAGGTACTTTACCTAGATTGCTCCAGTAAAAACCCAACTGTATAAATGGGGAATTGTAGGTAAAAATAATGTGATATCTTGTAACAATTGTAAGTCGCCCTGGATAAGGGCGTCTGCTAAGAAATGTCAAACGTTATTTGGCAGTAAAAACTGTCAATCAGAAACGTCAGAGCGAGACTTCTTATCGAGCCAGGTTGTCAAAGTCTCGACTCCAGCCTTTCATGAACTCCAATGTTTTGCAGGAGTCGCGATAAACTTTTAACAAAACTAGAAACAGGGATAGTTTTACATATCAGGTCACTTTCGCAGCAGTCTGTTTACATTTCTTAGTCATTTAGCAGACTTGCTCAGGGTCTCACACTCTGAGGCAGGGATTTGAACCTCCTGGTATCGAGCCCTTTTCGTTAACCGCTGGTCGTTGTAACTATATAAGATTTGGTCTCTCTCTCTGTCTCTCTCTCTCTCTCTGTGTTTCCAGATCCCCCGACGGTCACTCTGTCTCTCCACCCTCAGGCAGTCCTGGAGGGAGAGGGTGATCTTTACCTGCACTGCCACAGCCAACCCTGAGATCCTGGGCTTCCGGTGAGTGTGTCCATCTAACCCCGACACGCGGCTTCAGAAACCAGTGCCTCGTCTCCACGGCCTGTCCCGCTGTCTGTCTGTCTGTCTGTCTGTCTGTCTGTGTGATGAAAGAGCAAGCTGTGCATGACTTAACTTGCTGAGATTGAGAGAATGCATTTGATTCTAAATCCAGACATGATAGAAATTTCACAGACTGCAAAAATGACTACAAAAATGACTGCAAAATGACTGCAAAAATGACTGCAAAAAGACTGCAAAAATGACTGCAAAATGACTGCAAAAAGAATGCATGATAAACAGATTAAAATCTGACCTCCTCTCATTCATAGAATTTCTGATGCTCTTCTTATGTTCTTAAGCCGAGAGAAACACGAAACACGAAACACGAAAGATTTTTTTCAGGAATGGTGGTGGCTTGAACCCTGGTTCCAGGAGACCTAGTTTTGGGGGTTGCTGTCTCAAGACCCCCCAAGTCTCCCCTGGTGTGCGCCGTGCAGTCTCCTGAAGCTGCTTCGTGTTCCCTCGGCTTGACTCTTGAGTGTCAGGTGACGGTCCCTGCGTCTCTCTCTCTCTCTCTCTCAGGTGGGCGAAGGGGGGTGTTATTCTGGAGGGAGAGCTGGGGAGTGTGTACGAGACCTTCGTGGATCACAGCTTCTTCACCGAGCCTGTGTCCTGCGAGGTGCACAACGCAGTCGGCAGCACCAACGTCAGCACCTTGGTCGACGTGCATTGTAAGTCTCTCTGTTTGCTTTCGACGTGTTTAGAAAAGCAGGCAAACTTTCTCCTCCTCTGCCAAATGAAACGGGATCCCCCGAGGGTCTCCCCTGGTAAAGGCACGGCCGCGCGGTGTGCAGGGGGGGAGTCACACAGTCAGGGGCGCAGGGGTCCCCGAGGGTCTCCCTGGTAAAGGCACGGCCGCGTGGTGTGCAGGGGGGGGGGGGTCACACAGTCAGGGGAGCGCAGGGGTCCCCGAGGGTCTCCCCTGGTAAAGGCACAGCCGTGTGGTGTGCAGGGGGGAGTCACACAGTCAGGGGAGTGCAGGGGTCCCCGAGGGTCTCCCCTGGTGAAGGCACGGCTGCGTGGTGTGCAGGGGAGTCACACAGTCAGAGGAAGCTGGGTCGGTCGTGGGATCGGAGGACGCCCGCTGAACCTTCAGGTCTCCTGAGCAGCTGTGTGGGGGAATCGCTGCAGGAACTGGACATTCAAAATGTATTTAACCTTTATTCAATTCCGTACGAACTTTAGGAACTGACAAACTCAGAAGAGGGAGGAAATCAGAGGAAAGAAAACCGCAATCTCTTCTCTTCTTCCTCCCACAGTCGGCCCTCGCATCGTGGTTGAGCCACGCCTCACCTCCGTGGATGTCGGCTCTGATGTCACTCTGACCTGCGTGTGGTCAGGTAACCCTCCCCTCACTCTCACCTGGATCAAGAAAGGATCAAACATGGTGAGCAGCTCAGTACCCAAGCCCAAAGCAAAACTTTATCGCGATCCGACCACAGACAGATAGTGCTGGCACTGTGGAGTAGTGGTTAGGGCTCTGGACTCTTGACCGGAGGGTCGTGGGTTCAATCCCAGGTGGGGGACACAGCTGCTGTACCCTTGAGCAAGGTACTTTACCTAGATTGCTCCAGTAAAAACCCAACTGTATAAATGGGGAATTGTATGTAAAAATAATGTGATATCTTGTAACAATTGTAAGTCGCCCTGGATAAGGGCATCTGCTAAGAAATATATAATAGTAATAATAATAATAATAATACAGTAAATATTCATCTGATTGATTCTGATGCAAACGTGCTATAGCTCTGGTCAAAAGTTTAGCATCACCTAGAATTTTTTTTACCATTGAGACATCATTGAAACAAAAAAAAAATCAAAGGGAACATTATTCAGCAGCTTTCATTGGACTCTATGAAGCTGAGGGAGTTCATTCTATATAGAGGGGGTGGAATTCAATATGTTAACAAGGGAACATTATTCAGCAGCTTTCATTGGACTCTATGAAGCTGAGGGAGTTCATTCTATATAGAGGGGGTGGAATTCAATATGTTAACAAGGGAACATTATTCAGCAGCTTTCATTGGACTCTATGAAGCTGAGGGAGTTCATTCTATATAGAGGGGTGGAATTCAATATGTTAACAAGGGAACATTATTCAGCAGCTTTCATTGGACTCTATGAAGCTGAGGGAGTTCATTCTATATAGAGGGGTGGAATTCAATATGTTAACAAGGGAACATTATTCAGCAGCTTTCATTGGACTCTATGAAGCTGAGGGAGTTCATTCTATATAGAGGGGTGGAATTCAATATGTTAACAAGGGAACATTATTCAGCAGCTTTCATTGGACTCTATGAAGCTGAAGGAGTTCATTCTATATAGAGGGGTGGAATTCAATATGTTAACAAGGGAACATTATTCAGCAGCTTTCATTGGACTCTATGAAGCTGAGGGAGTTCATTCTATATAGAGGGGGTGGAATTCAATATGTTAACAAGGGAACATTATTCAGCAGCTTTCATTGGACTCTATGAAGCTGAGGGAGTTCATTCTATATAGAGGGGGTGGAATTCAATATGTTAACAAGGGAACATTATTCAGCAGCTTTCATTGGACTCTATGAAGCTGAGGGAGTTCATTCTATAGGGTGATGATGCAAAAATTTTGCAACTGTTCAGAAATACAAATTCAATACGTTTTGCTTTTTCCTTATAAAGGTGTCTGTGTGAGGTTTCAATAATATTTCTTACAGGATGATCTCCACTCTCTCTCCACCTCTCTCCCCCTCTCTCTCTCTCTCCGCCCCCCCCTTGCTCTCTCTCTCTCTCTCTCTCTCTCTCTCTCTCTCTCAGGTTCTCTCCAATAATAACCAGCTGTATCTGAAGTCCGTCAGTCAGGCAGACGGAGGTCAGTACATCTGCAAAGCCATCGTTCCACGGATTGGAGTCGGGGAGCGAGAGGTGACCCTGTCCGTCAACGGTAAACGTCTTTGTGATGTCATCCAAGAGGTTATAATGTGCCTCTCAGGATTCCGGTGAACTCATCAGAAAGCTCTCCTGGTTTATGAGGTCACCAGAACCCCTTGATGGAATTACTGCAGTGTCCATCTACCATTCTAAAGATTTTATTGTCCCGGGATGTTGTGTTTTTGTTAACATGTTTTGCGTCACCTAGAATTTTAGGATTGACACATCATTTAAAAAAATTTAAAAAAAATCTAAAACATAATTTAGATCTTTTATTTAACATCATGTTATCAATAAACAATACAAAATGATATCACATTAAAGTCTACCGTCGGAAGTCATAATAGTAGTACAGTAATATTTCATGTTAGATTTCCAAATGTCACATTTTTTAGATGTTGTCAGTTTTTTGGCCAAAAGCTTCTGAATAATGTTCCCTTGTTAACATATTGAATTGCACACCCTCTATATAGAATGAACTCCCTCAGCTTCATAGAGTCCAATGAAAGCTGCTGAATAATGTTCCCTTGTTAACATATTGAATTCCACCCCTCTATATAGAATGAACTCCCTCAGCTTCATAGAGTCCAATGAAAGCTGCTGAATAATGTTCCCTTGTTAACATATTGAATTCCACCCCCTCTATATAGAATGAACTCCCTCAGCTTCATAGAGTCCAATGAAAGCTGCTGAATAATGTTCCCTTGATAACATATTGAATTCCACCCCCTCTATATAGAATGAACTCCCTCAGCTTCATAGAGTCCAATGAAAGCTGCTGAATAATGTTCCCTTGTTAACATATTGAATTCCACCCCCTCTATATAGAATGAACTCCCTCAGCTTCATAGAGTCCAATGAAAGCTGCTGAATAATGTTCCCTTGTTAACATATTGAATTCCACCCCCTCTATATAGAATAAACTCCCTCAACTTCATAGAGTCCAATGAAAGCTGCTGAATAATGTTCCCTTGTTAACATATTGAATTCCACCCCCTCTATATAGAATGAACTCCCTCAGCTTCATAGATTCCAATGAAAGCTGCTGAATAATGTTCCCTTGTTAACATATTGAATTCCACACCCTCTATATAGAATGAACTCCCTCAGCTTCATAGATTCCAATGAAAGCTGCTGAATAATGTTCCCTTGTTAACATATTGAATTCCACCCCTCTATATAGAATGAACTCCCTCAGCTTCATAGAGTCCAATGAAAGCTGCTGAATAATGTTCCCTTGTTAACATATTGAATTCCACACCCTCTATATAGAATGAACTCCCTCAGCTTTATAGAGTCCAATGAAAGCTGCTGAATAATGTTCCCTTGTTAACATATTGAATTCCACCCCCTCTATATAGAATGAACTCCCTCAGCTTCATAGAGGTC
>CM060303.1:1612569-1642569 GCA_030684275.1 Acipenser oxyrinchus oxyrinchus | reverse complement strand
TTTGTTTATTTAGCAGACGCCTTTATCCAAGGCGACTTACAGAGACTAGGGTGTGTGAACTATGCATCAGCTGCAGAGTCACTTACAACTACGTCTCACCCGAAAGACGGAGCACAAGGAGGTGAAGTGACTTGCTCAGGGTCACACAATGAGTCAGTGGCTGAGGTGGGATTTGAACCGGGGACCTCCTGGTTACAAGCCCTTTTCTTTAACCACTGGACCACACAGCCTTCATCAGGGTTCGTTTCAACAAACAGCCCGGATTGAAATCATTTCATAACACCTCCATCTGCATATTAAATAACAGGACCAGTAGCTCCGCCTCTCAATTTTTTTACGGCTCCGATTTGATAAGTCACCCACCAATCAAGTTTGGAAGCTAAAAAAAAAAAAAATATTATTATTATTAATAATAATAATAATAATAATAATAATAATAATAATAATAATTAACCTGTGTATCTCTTTGCTTTTCAGTCATGGATACAGCCAGTCAAATGTCGTACGACAATTACGCCCCAACACACGTCTATCCCCCCAGCGCCACCACGTACGCCCCTACAGGCTGGGTTTCGCAGCCCGCCAATCTGGGAAACATGGAGCGCTTGGACATTCTGGGGCCCGGGTACGAAGGCTTTTCAACGGGAGACGGGGGCTTGGGAAAGTACGGCGCGGCTAACGCACGTTACTCCTCCGCCTCCCAGCACTCCGAGTTCGGGCAGAGACACCAGCAGCGCATGCAAACCCACGTGTGATCGGAAGACGCCACGGTCTCCGAGGGGGGGAAGATCAGGCACCTTGAGAGAAGTGAAGAGACTCTGCGTTCGCGTCTCCTGCTGTTGACGTGACTTCCCGGTAATGCAGGCGTCGTTCAGTCATTGAGCTTTGTTATCCAAAGACTAGGGGGGAGCGGGGGGGTGAACTATGCATCATCATCATCACCTGCTGCTGCTGCAGCTGCGGTCGCTTCCAGTAGGACCTGGTTTTGTTTCGCGGCTCATCCGTTGGTCTGCTAACTTGTTCAGTCGCAAGAGGCTGTTTTTCTCGATTCTTCCCCCGAATAGGAATGCCTCGGACCCTACTCCCCAAATCAAAACTGCAGAAGCAATGGGGTGAAGGACTAAGAGTCTGAAAACGTCCTGATATCATTCATTTTAGTTTTTTTTTATCAATTATTCACATTTTTGTGTACCTATATTATTTGTTTATTTAGCAGATGCCTTTATCCAAGGTGACTTACAGAGACTAGGGTGTGTGAACTATGCATCAGCTGCAGAGTCACTTACAACTACGTCTCACCCGAAAGACAGAGCACAAGGAGGTTAAGTGACTTGCTCAGGGTCACACAATGAGTCAGTGGCTGAGGTGGGATTTGAACCGGGGATCTCCTGGTTACAAGCCCTTTTCTTTAACCACTGGACCACACAGCCTCCCATATATATATATATATATATATATATATATATATATATATATATATATATATATATATATATATATATATATATATATATATATATATATATATATATATATATATATATATATATATATATATATATATATAATCTCAATCACCCTCAGATTGTCTTGAGAAATATACACTGTGTGTGTCACTATATTTCCTATAGCCCTGTACAGAGTCCTTTTCAGCTATTCGATTCAAAACTAGATTCAGAGAGACCTTCGAGGGAGTCAGATGGAACCGCGTGAATATTTGTAAGAGACTGGATTCGCTGTGAGTTCCCCCACTAGTCTGGTAGTACGGATTAAGACCGGGGGTCAGGTCCTTTTTTTTTTTTAAATCAATCTCTGTTTTGAAGTGTAAATAGATATATTTAGCTAGAATATTGTAATTTCCCACAGGAAATGAAAAAAAAGTATTTTTTAAAATATTACATTGTATTTAGAGTTAACGAGCGAGCACACTCACTGAACCATAGGTATTATATATATATATATATATATATATATATATATATATATATATATATATATATATATAAATTACAGCCGTGTGCAAATATATCAGAACACCTCCAGATGTGTCATTGAAATCCTTTATATACCCGCCTGCATGAAAACACCTCCGGGTGAGAATTTCAATCTCCGCCAGTAATCAGTGATATAGAAACAACAGGCTCCTGTGTGTGAAAATGCTTGAGACCGCTTTGTGCTTTAATCAGGAGTCTTACACAGCTTATAAAATTTAGACAATCACTCATTTGCATAACCGTTTTCCAAGACGTTCATTTCCGGTGGTTTTGATTTCACACGCACAGCCAATCAAAGCGACAGAAGCAATGAGGTGTCCTGATAAACGTATATATATATATATATATATATATATATATATATATATATATATATATATATATATATATATACGAACAGGCTTGAAAAATGTTGATGCAATTTTAACTGTTTGCTGGTGAATGGCACCCATGCATTTCAGCTAGTCCAGTTCATGTTTAAATTAGCGGATTAGCGCCCCTGGAGGCACGTACAGGCCACTACAGGCCTGTTAATTAGACATTCCGTTCGAAATGTACGCTGGCGATAAATATGACGCTGTTAGAGTTGGCTTCATATTCTTACATGCAAACTGACAGTTTGAGCATATTTTCTTACAGCTCTGGCCAAAAGTTTGGCATCACCTTTTTAGAACTGAGACATAATTTATTTTTTTTTTTAAAAAAGTATATGAACATAATTTAGATATTTTATTTAATCAAAAAAACTACAAAATGATATTGCGTAAATGTCTATACCGGAAGCCATAATAGTTTTGTTTCATGTTAGATTTCAGAATGTCACATTTTTCAATTCTTGTCTTTTTTTTTTATAAGGAAAAGCTACAAAGCGCTGGTGTGTAATTCAATATGTTAACAGGATTCAGCAGACTTGATAAAGCAGAATTAGTTCATTCTGTATAGAGGGTGACGCTAACCTTTTATCCAGAGCAGTAACATTGCAAGTTTAATGTGTATTTCATTTTATATCTCACTCAGGTAGACAAGATCAATCAATCAATTCTTTTTTTAATCGACCAAAGCCCACAGGTGTGATTAATCAATTAACCATCAATCGATTAAACTCCCTACTAGTAATAATTATTATTTGTTTATTTAGCAGACGCTTTATCCAAGGCGACTTACAGAGACTAGGGTGTGTGAACTATGCATCAGCTGCAGAGTCACTTACAACTACGTCTCACCCGAAAGACGGAGCACAAGGAGGTGAAGTGACTTGCTCAGGGTCACACAATGAGTCAGTGGCTGAGGTGGGATTTGAACCGGGAACCCTCCTGGTTACAAGCCCTTTTCTTTAACCACTGGACCACACAGCCTCCTATATTATTAATAATTATAATAATGAATTCATAGTGTGAATGCTAGGTTAAGGCAGAGAGCCACAAACAGTCCTTATTGTCTGAATGTTTTTGGAGTCTGCTGTCTGTCTACACAGCCCTATGTAATGTTTATTTTATACTAGAATGAACATTTGGTTTATGTGTGTGAATATTTTTTGTATTGCAGGACCAAATTGAAATATTATTATTATTATTATTATTATTATTATTATTATTATTATTATTATTATTATTATTATTTTGTGTTGTTCTTTGTTATTTTCTTGGTACCCTGTTCTCAAAGACAATTCAAATTCTCAAAACATTGACGGCCATGATACTCTTGTGGACCGCAGATAAATTTGTGTCCACGAGAGGTTTATTATTATTATTATTATTATTATTATTATTATTATTATTATTATTATTATTATTATTATTTAGTCGGTACGGGTAGTTTCTTAATGCTTGCGGGACCCATTCCTGAACCGTTGATCTCTGAAGGATTAGGACCATTTCAAAAGACTGACGGGAAACCAGAAATAGTTTTTTTTTAAAAAATGGAAAAAGAAATCTTCCTGTCTCTTAAAACTGTGTCTCTGAGTTTAACAAACCAAAACAACGAACAGCCAGCAGATAATCGCCGAGTTCAGTCCAGAAAAGCTTCTTCCACTGTTTGTCATCATCATCATCATCATCATGATTACTATTATGATGATGATTATTACATCCACATGCTGTGTGTGTATTTATATATATATATATATATATATATATATATATATATATATATATATATATATATATATATATATATATAGCATTCCATTTTTAGAATTCTCATTATTTTTGAATGACGAAGACAATGAACGAAAATGTTGAAGAAAAAACAAAACTGTGTATTGTGTCAAAAATTTATAAGCACTACTATACTTTGATATTATTATTATTATTATTATTATTATTATTATTATTATTATTATTATTATTATTATTATTATTATTTTGTACAATGTTTATTCTTAAGTATTATTCTGTACATTGAAGTTACTGTTATGTATGAATACATTATTATTATTATTATTATTATTATTATTATTATTATTATTATTATTATTTGCTATAAGTGCTATTAATGACGTCTCCCCTATAATAGATATTTTTTTTGGCTGCTCTCTTGGATAATCGATTAATTCTCGTGTAACCTAAGAAAGAGGTCAAATCTGGACGATTTTGCCGCAGCTATAAAACTAAGTTAACAAACGTTATTAATCCACTTTAAAAAACCAAACATTTCCCTGTAGCGCAAGAGAGTTCAAATGTATTCAAAATTAGGGTCCGGGTTTTCAATACAAAAGTTTTCAAGTTATTTATAACATGTTATCGTGAAGTCGAAATCTCCCAAGAGCTGAGGACAATTAAAACGGCCTAATTAAGCGAATGGTTAGTTCAATGAAGGGTCTGGTTAGGTCATTGAGAGCTCAGACACAGGGGGTCCCCAGGACCATGGTTAAAAAGCTCTGGCACCACGCTGTATTTGTAGTTCAAATCCCTGGCATTCACCCCTTACATTGCAGACAGTTATTATTATCCACTGGTATAGAGTGAAGTCTTACCCAGTCCTTCCTGCCTGATTTACAAACTCGCAGTTCAAAGCAATACATAAGACATGACTCAATCCTGAGGTCAGATTATTGTTGTAGTTTGAATTTTAAACTATTTTATTTTTTTAAAACTTGTATCTACAATACCCTTGTAATACAGCACAGTGAGAGCATTGTAAAGCACAGAGAGGTCTGGTAAAACATAGGGAAGCATTGTAAAGCACAGAGAGGTCTGGTAAAGCATAGGGAAGCATTGTAAAGCACAGAGAGGTCTGGTAAAGCATAGGGAAGCATTGTAAAGCACAGAGAGGTCTGGTAAAGCATAGGGAAGCATTGTAAAGCACAGAGAGGTCTGGTAAAGCATAGGGAAGCATTGTAAAGCACAGAGAGGTCTGGTAAAGCATAGGGAAGCATTGTAAAGCACAGAGAGGTCTGGTAAAGCATAGGGAAGCATTGTAAAGCACAGAGAGGTCTGGTAAAAGCATAGGGAAGCATTGTAAAGCACAGAGAGGTCTGGTAAAGCATAATGAAGCATTGTAAAGCACACAGAGGTCTGGTAAAGCATAGGGAAGCATTGTAAAGCACAGAGAGGTCTGGTAAAGCATAGGGAAGCATTGTAAAGCACAGAGAGGTCTGGTAAAGCATATTAATAAACATGGCAACGTTTTAACTAATAACAATATATTTGTGGTGCCGCTGTGTAAGAAATCTTCCACTGTGTCATTTAATAAGAAGAATTTGAAAACTATTTCATTTTTTATTTTTTGTATTATTATTATTATTATTATGATATGATATTGAAGCACTTTTGAATGTTCTGTGTAATTTCACAATAGTATTCCGTACTCCATCGATTATTCCTGCAAGGATCAGTATTTGTTTTTTCTCCAATGTTTTTCAAAATGTATGTAATTATTTTTCCACAATATTATAAATAATAAAATAAACCACTGCTTTCATAAGAAATGGGCCGCCATGATCTGACGTTTTTACTGAGGCGATAAACACAACGCCAAAGGAATTACATTATTTATTATTATTATTATTATTATTATTATTATTATTATTATTATTATTATTATTAATTAGTCATTTAGCAGATGCTTTTATCCAAAGCGACTTGCAGAGACTAGGGGGGGTGAACTCTGCATCATCAACAACTGCTGCTGCTGCTGCTGCAGAGTCACTTCCAATAGGAGCTCGTTTGTTTGACGTCTCATCCTGAAGGACGGAGCACAAGGAGGTTCAGTGACTTGCTCAGGGTCACACACACACACACAGGGAGTCAGTGGCTGCTGCAGAGTCACTTCCAATAGGAGCTTGTTTGTTTGACGTCTCATCCTGAAGGACGGAGCACAAGGAGGTTCAGTGACTTGCTCAGGGTCACACACACACAGGGAGTCAGTGGCTGCTGCAGAGTCACTTCCAATAGGAGCTTGTTTGTTTGACGTCTCATCCTGAAGGACGGAGCACAAGGAGGTTCAGTGACTTGCTCAGGGTCACACACACACACAGGGAGTCAGTGGCTGCTGCAGAGTCACTTCCAATAGGAGCTCGTTTGTTTGACGTCTCATCCTGAAGGACGGAGCACAAGGAGGTTCAGTGACTTGCTCAGGGTCACACACACACACACAGGGAGTCAGTGGCTGCTGCAGAGTCACTTCCAATAGGAGCTCGTTTGTTTGACGTCTCATCCTGAAGGACGGAGCACAAGGAGGTTCAGTGACTTGCTCAGGGTCACACACACACAGGGAGTCAGTGGCTGCTGCAGAGTCACTTCCAATAGGAGCTCGTTTGTTTGATGTCTCATTCGAAGGATGGAGCACAAGGAGGTTCAGTGACTTGCTCAGGGTCACACACACACAGGGAGTCAGTGGCTGAGCTGGGTGATTTGAACCTCCTGGTATCAAGACCCCTTTTCTTTAACCGCTGGATCAGCAATAAAAAACTGTTCAATCCAGTGACTGGAAAATAGTGCCGGATTCGACAGTGTGCTAGATTACAGAGTTACTGGATTAAAATCAAATACTAAATAAAACAAAAACTATTTGAACACTTTAAAAAAACAACTATCACTATACATATGTACACACACACACACACACACACACACACACACACTAATGCTTTAGCGAACTTTAAACACAGCAATGCCTCAACAAAATCTTTGCCTGTTTAAACCATTCCCATAGAAAGATGTTCATTTGATCTTCTGCTGAAATTCAGGTTTTCTCTGTGCTTCTTTACAGAATGTCTGAAGCGATCTATAGCTGTGGCCCTAAGTTTAATTGTAGGATTGAGATATCATTAAAAAAAAAATCATTTAAAAAATACTACATGAACATAATTTACAGCTTTTAGTTAACATCATCATGTAATCAAAAGAAACGACAAAATGATATCGCAAAAAAAGTCTATACCAGAAGCTGTAGTAGTACAGTATTGTCACATTTTTCAATGTTTGTCAGTTTTTTTTCCCGTTAAGTACATGGAAAACTACAAAGCGCTGGGTGTGTAATACAATATGTTAACAAGGGAGCATTATTCAGCAGCTTTCATTGGACTCTATGAAGCTGAGGGAGTTCATTCTATATAGAGGGGGTGGAATTCAATATGTTAACAAGGGAACATTATTCAGCAGCTTTCATTGGACTATGAAGCTGAGGGAGTTCATTCTATATAGAGGGGGTGGAATTCAATATGTTAACAAGGGAACATTATTCAGCAGCTTTCATTGGACTCTATGAAGCTGAGGGAGTTCATTCTATATAGAGGGGGTGGAATTCAATATGTTAACAAGGAAACATTATTCAGCAGCTTTCATTGGACTCTATGAAGCAAAATGAGTTCATTCTATATAGAGGTTGCTAATGCAAAACTTTATAATATGTCTTTTTTTTTTAAACGGTTATGTTACATCATTACAGGGCTGGTGGCTTTGTGGCAGATGTTTCTGGACAGATTCTATTCACACAATAATTTACACATGTATCGTAGAAGGAGATCAGGAAAGAATCTATTTTAGCCTGTATAAAGAAAAATGTTCAGCCAGCACTCTTTTTTCCATCTCTAATCCTTGGAATCAACACCAGCCTAATGTTTTTGTTCTTCATATCCCAAGTACATAAGACTGGAAAGAGCTTCTCATTGGCATTCAACTTATTGATAGAGAATTGAAAGATTTGACATTCTGTCCCAACATTGTAAAAGGAGAGCACACCTTCCTTGCAATCCAGATACACCCCCACCTTCCAGGGCTTCTGTCTCAGGGTAAGGGGGGTCTCGGGGTCTGTGAGTGCGAAGAAACTATCTCCCTTACACCTTATAATCCAGTAACCTTGCTCGGGGGTCATGTCAAACCACCCTTTCCTCTGGGCAGACTCCTTTGTGACTCCTAACCTCCACTCTCTATTTCTCCCCACCTCCACCTCCCAGTATTGTTTCCCTGAGGCGAATCCCTCTTTACCCAGCACACAGGCCCAGCAATCAAATCTCTCTGGATTGTCATGGGTGTCATTTAATTTTCCTCCAACTATCACTTCTTTTCTGTTGTTGCTCAGATTTATAAGGGGGTGCGCTGTATTAGGGTCCAAAGTCATGTCAACTGTGAGAAGAGAATAAGAATATTAATAACAACAACAGCAAAGGGAAAGAGGGAGGAACAGAGAGAGGGGGAGGGAAGTCCAATTATTTAAAGGATTTAACATACCTGCCAAGTTGCAGAGAGCCTTCCATTCTAGAACACAGAAATAAAGAGAGTGTTCTTTTACAATCATTCTTTACGTTGCACGTTTCAGAAGATGTCTGGGACGCACACCCACTGGTTTCTATGTAGAGTACGTACCTGATTTAGGGATATGCTCTATTGTCTCTGCGAAAAGAAGGCAAATGGATTACTTCCTGTGAACACTGTGGTGTAAAAAAAACTTGTCTATATTAAAAATGATTGACCAATGTATCAGCCTACAGC
Source organism: Acipenser oxyrinchus oxyrinchus (assembly GCA_030684275.1). Lineage (NCBI taxonomy): Eukaryota > Metazoa > Chordata > Actinopteri > Acipenseriformes > Acipenseridae > Acipenser > Acipenser oxyrinchus. The sequence continues at coordinate 1,633,643 of CM060303.1, read as the reverse complement.
TACTGCCAACTGTTTTGCATTACCCTATAAAATGAATCAATTCTGCTTCGTCAAGTCAAATGAAACCTGCTGAATAATTTTACATTAACATGTTGAATTACACACCAGCGTTTGTAGTCCCCCCCATATACTTAACAGAAAAAACAGACACAATTTAAAAAAATGTGACATTTTGAAATCGAACATGAAATACTACTATTATGGCTTCCGGTATAGACTTCAATGCGATATCATTTCGTAGTTTCAATCCTAAAATTCTAGGTGAGCAAAACTTCTGGCCATAGCTGTACAACAGGCCATTAATAGGGGTGTGGTGAAATCATATTGTCCGAGTAATTACTTTTAAGAAATTTGAAGTTGTTCCCGCTGCCTTTCACTCAGCCAGATTATCTCAATATGAAGTGACTCCACTCGTATCCTGTTACTCTTATCTCTTATGAACTGGGCATATCTGATTGGACTATGAACTTATGATCACTGCTTCTTTAGAATAAACAAAGAAGTGAAAGATAAGGTTTAACAGCTGCAGTTCACACAAAGTTAAACATTGGTCTGTATTCCAGTATGACCCTCGATATTTTCTTTGAACTAAATGCAATATAAAAGTGTCAGTCAGGTGAACTAAACAACAAGATGACCAGATTAATCCCAGCAGTCCTTAAAGAGTAAGTAGCTGGGTTCCGGTTAAATAACATACCTGTCATCTTTCTCATCATTGTTCACATCCTGACAACTTTTACAAACTTTCAAGTCTGTTTCAAAGCTCTTTTCCAAATGTCTGCTTTTGTCCTCTGGGATTTGAGCTCTGGCCTCAAAATCACTGCAGGAAGAGCGATTTAAAAAAAAAAAAAAACATAACAAGTACTCTGGCTTTTCTGTTCCGTACCACATCCTGGATCGTTCTCGCTGTGTTTGACAATGTGGGCAATAATCCTTCCACTATTAGTGCACTAGAGCGGACATTTTGAAAAGAGCTTTGAAACAGACTTTAAAAGTTGTAAAAAAGTTGTCAGGATGTTAGCAATGAAAAGACAAAAGACAGGTACGTTATTTAAACAGTTGTAGCAACTAACTCTTTAATGGACTGATATGAGATGCTATGGAAACTGGACGAGCGCAAATGTGTCGTTGATGTGAGTCCCCCGGATTTGAATGTTTTTAACACTCTAGTTGTCCCCTAATTACAAAGCGGATGATTTATCAAGAATTAACATATAGATGAAAAGAAATCCATATTATAAATTAAACAGATATTTCCAAACAAAATTCTTACCAAGTTCTTTCCGAAGATGACGAACCGCTATAACAAATAAAAAAAGAGACAGGACAGCTGTGTTCTTACAGGTTCCTTCAGGTTTACAGATTTACAAATATAGAATCCTAGTCGCCAGATCCTTTTCAGTCCACTGCTTCGTGTGATTTCTTTAGAACGAGGAAGTAGCAGTGATCAAAGGGGAGGACAACTAGGATTCTATTATTATTATTATTATTATTATTATTATTATTATTATTATTATTATTATTATTTCTTAGCAGACGCCTTTATCCAGGGCGACTTACAATCATAAACAAAAATACAGTTCAAGAATCACAGTACAAGTATTAATACAATTAAGAGCAAGATAAATACAATGACTTTGGTTCGAGCAAGTACAAGTGTGACAAAATATGATTCAGTAATGGAGCAGACAAGCAGCAAACTTTCTTTTCAGTTTTGGAGCAACAGAACTAAACCACTCAGAATGAAGGAAGAACACATCCTTCATGGATGTGCCAGTTGAGGATTATTTAATTCTGATAGGTTTGCTAGACAGTACTGTATCAGTTAATTAAGTTGTTCACTTACCTGAAAACTCAAGCATTCTCTCAGTTGCTGGAATAAAACAGAGTACAGTCAATGTGCTTGAAGCTTGATTAGGACTTTTTTAATGAACGGATAACAGAATTTGATACATACCATCCATTCTCCTCCATTGGATCACCAGCAAAGGAATGGTTCCAATACTGAGAGCTAAAGTCAAGAAAAAAGCCACCATCCATCCAGAGACTCCTGGGAAAAAATCACCTGGAAAACAACATGACATTAAATAAAAGATCTAAACTATGTTCATATAGTTTTTAAAAAAAATGATGTCTCAATCCTAAAATTCTAAGCAACGCAAAATTTTTGTCCAGAGCTGTCTTTGTTAATATGGTCTGACGAAGGAGAAGCATTGGCAGGAGATTCAAAGCAATTCTCCCAGCAGTAATCAAAGATTATTATTATTTGTTTATTTAGCAGACGCCTTTATCCAAGGTGACTTACAGAGACTAGTGTGTGTGAACTATGCATCAGCTGCAGAGTCACTTACAACTACGTCTCACCCGAAAGACGGAGCACAAGGAGGTGAAGTGACTTGCTCAGGGTCACACAATGAGTCAGTGGCCGAGGTGGGATTTGAACCTGGGGACCTCCTGGTTACAAGCCCTTTTCTTTAACCACTGGACCACACAGCCTCCGAAGATGTGATACTCACTGGATATGTGGAGTTTGGATTCCCAGTCTGGTTTGGGTGTTTTACTTCTGAGCAGACAGGAGAACACGTTGGACTGCTGTTTGATTTTAATGTAGCTGCTGACACTGAGGAACCCCTGACTGTCCCTCAGCAGTGTTGTGCTGGACAGTGATGTCATATCGTTTCCATCCCTGTCTCTCCAGATCACTTCAGGTTCAGGGCTCCACCCCTCTGATCTGCACACCAGCCGGGTCTGCTCTCCTTGTGTAGAGTCCATAGAGATTGAGGGCTGGGTCCCCAGAGCTGTCAGGGAATAGAGACAGTGAGACACACACAGATAGACTGTCAGGGAATAGAGACAGTGAGACACACACAGATAGACTGTCAGGGAATAGAGACAGTGAGACACACACAGATAGACTGTCAGGGAAGAGAGACAGTGAGACACACACAGATAGACTGTCAGGGAATAGAGACAGTGAGACACACACAGATAGACTGTCAGGGAATAGAGACAGTGAGACACACACAGATAGACTGTCAGGGAATATAGACAGTGAGACACACACAGATAGACTGTCAGGGAATAGAGACAGTGAGACACACACAGATAGACTGTCAGGGAATAGAGACAGTGAGACACACACAGATAGACTGTCAGGGAATAGAGACAGTGAGACACACACAGATAGACTGTCAGGGAATAGAGACAGTGAGACACACACAGATAGACTGTCAGGGAATAGAGACAGTGAGACACACACAGATAGACTGTCAGGGAATAGAGACAGTGAGACACACACAGATAGACTGTCAGGGAATAGAGACAGTGAGACACACACAGATAGACACACCAGCCAGGCTTGATAATATAAAGGTGTTTATTTCAGATGAAAACACATTGTAATTGATCACTGACCTCTGACTATCAGTTCAGTCTTTCCTTGTCCATACCAGACTCCATCAGTGGCATAACAGGAATAGACCCCGCTATCAGAGGGACAGAGGTTTCTCAGGTTCAGAGAGAGAATGCCTTTTTTCAGCCCTGCTCTAGACAGATCAGTGCGGCCCCGATAGTCACTGTCCTGAACATCTGTGCGATCGCTTCGATCTTCATATAAATGGACTGGGACCCTGATGTTCTCTCTGTACCACCTCACTTCCATGTCCACAGCACTGAGACGGGGCGTGATGCGACAGGGGAGGGTGACATCATCCCCAGAAGAGGAGATGAGGGGCTGGTCAGAGCCAACGACAGTGCTGCCACCTGAAAATACAAGCCCTTTTCTTTAACTACTGGACCACACAGCCTCCTGAGACCAAATCAAGGTTTGCATACTAATAAAATTGAAAAAGGTATATCTTAAGGCCCCAGGTGTAGCATTCAAAAAGAGAAGCTAATTTATTTATTTATTTATTTATTTATTTATTTATAATGTTATGGCAGGGCAACAACTTGAATCTATATTCACACAGACTGTGATTAATAATGTGTGATCGAAGAGGGGAGGGGAGGGAGGGTGTTTATAATCCGTTTCACCTGTCTGTGTAGAAACAAGCGGAAGGAAACTCAAGCCAATGAGATAAACGCTCCCCAGGAATCTTGCCGTCATCATTTCTCTGTAAAATAACACACGATCATTTCAACAGGCGTCAGACGCAGTGCGCTCAGCGGTTTTGTCGGGGGAGGGTCACCAGCCAAGTTAGCCTTTTAAGTTAGCCCCCAATTGTGTTCTGATTAACACAGCCATGCTCACAAGTGATTTAAGCATATGCGCTATCAGTACATGTTGAAAGGGTAATACCTGGTCACATTTCGCTTTGGATAAAAGCGTCCGGTAAAATTACAAATTCATAATTTTTTCTAAACTGTTTTTTTTTGCACATTTAACATGTTTTGCTATGATGACAATGGGGTAATAATAATAATAATAATAATAATAATAATAATAATAATAATAATAATAATAATAATAATGTTTACGATCTGCAATAAATACACCCGATGTGTAACTTTTCAATTATGATTCTGTTATTTTAACTGCTTGAGAAATTACTTCGGCGTCAAAGAATTGTATTAAACAAAGCAATTGAAACAAAGGAAAATGTATAGCTTTAAAAATAACCTACAGGTTTCTATCGACCTAGCGGCCAAAGGTCCCAATTCTCTATAGGCACCTAGAGGTTTCTATAGCCTACTGACCAAATGTCCAAATTCTCTATAAAGACTTATAGCTTCAATAGTCTATAGGTCTTCTATAGAAATTCTTCATAAGTATATTGGTAACCTATAGGTTATTTTCAGAAGGGTGTGTACAGAATATGATTTAGCATGAAGAATAGATTTAAGAACAAGATTACCTCTTTTTTGTCTTTTATTCTGATCCGACCGCATCGCGGTGGTTGAAGAGAAGAGTTGCAACTTTTATGAAAAAGCCGCAGAAGTGATCTGTTTATATATCCTCAAGACATGCCAGGAGTTCCGTGTGTTTTTTTTTAACCCAGGGAAAACGAACACTTTCGCTTGCGTTGGTTGCAGCGTTCTGACTTCTGAGCTCAACGGGACTTTGCGCTTTCAATTGAAGAATTGGGAGCGGCTGAATTAGGGGCGTTTCAGCAATGCTCCCCTCTTATCTAAGAGTTGTAGCGTCACCACGTGACATTTGTTTTCTCTAGAATTCTACACTATAAGTTAGTACCTTTTACAGCAGTAGTAGTTTTAGCTACTATGTTCTGTATAGTACATAAAGAAACAGTATCATTTAAAAAACTAATGTAATGTATGGTCCAGTGGTTAAAGTAAAGGGCTTGTAACCAGGAGGTCCCCGGTTCAAATCCCACCTCAGCCACTGACTCATTGTGTGACCCTGAGCAAGTCACTTCACCTCCTTGTGCTCCGTCTTTCGGGTGAGACGTAGTTGTAAGTGACTCTGCAGCTGATGCATAGTTCACACACCCTAGTCTCTGTAAGTCGCCTTGGATAAAGGCGTCTGCTAAATAAACAAATAATATTATGTTGCAATAATTCTAGTACTCTATAGAACTAAAGTCATTCTCAAAAATGGTATTTTGTCGTGATTCATGTGTGTTTTGTGACCTGCATGGTGCTATAGACTACCATTATTCATCAAAAGTCTTTATAATTAGTTCAGGTCACTGTGTGACGCAGCGAACGTCAGATACATCAGGTACCCCCGGTGCATTCTGGGACCGTGTACCTGTCTCAGGTACCTTTCACAGCAGGACTACACTTACCAGAATGCTTTGCGATGCGAGTCGCCAAAGCCTGAGCCGTACCCAAACTGTCCGCCTACATACAATGGAGTCATATGGTAATTTGATGGGAAAATAAGCCAGAGAGGGGCGGGGCTAGGAAGTGGGGGCAGGTTGAAGCCACCCGGACGTGGGGCAGGAGGCAGCTGCTGATAGCATGGCGTCGCTTCGCTGTAGAAAAGACCCGTGCGGGTTTATCTGTCTGATACTGACGTATCTCAGCGTTATTTACGCCGATTATGTGATTATTCAATATGTGCTCATCCCGGTGTACTCATATAGGTAAGAAAATAGCTGATAGCGGTGTTCTCCCGGTCACATAGTGTTAATGTGTATTATTATTATTATTATTATTAATATTATTATTATTATTATTATTCTATAGAGCAGGTGACAGCTGTAATGTCTGTAATAAATACTGTTATTTTTTTATATACTCTTTTGGAAACGGTTGGGGTGTGTGTGTCTGTGTTTTTTGAGAATGAACGCATTTTTTTCTCTCTGTGTGTGTTGAGTTCATGTTTTTAATTGACTTGTCACAGCACCATTTCTCACGTCTGTGGTGCTACGAGGCGACTCGTTCATTCACCGTGTCGCGTATCCTTTATTATTTATGTTCATTTATTTATTTATTTATTTGTTTATCTATGTATTTATTTATGTATTACTGTTCTGTGTAAAAATACATTTAAACAACGCAAGTTTACGTAAGACGTCACTCACACAGCGTTAAAATGCATAACCGGCTACAATAATCATACATTAGACCTGGAATAAAATGTGTTATTATTATTATTATTATTATTATTATTAGTAGTAGTAGTAGTAGTAGTATTATGCCCGTTTTGTTGAAATCCCACCGTGTTAACAGCCCTCAAAGGTAGTTGATGATAATTATTATAGAGCCGGAAGTTTACACTGGGAGGAGGAGGGAGGGGAGGGAGGGAGGAGGGGAGGAGGGAGGGAGAGGGAGGAGGAGGGAAGGGAGGGGAGAGGAGAGGGAGAGGGAGGGGAGGGGAGGGGAGGGGAGGGAGGAGGGAGGAGGGAGGAGGAGGAGGAGAGGAGAGGAGAGGAGGGAGAGGAGAGGGAGGGAAGGGGAGGGAGGAGGGGAGGGAGGAGGGAGGAGGGAGGAGGAGGAGGAGGAGAGGAGAGAGGGAGGAGAGGAGGAGAGAGGAGGGAGAGAGGGAGGAGGAGGAGGAGGAGAGGGAGGAGGGAGGGGAGGAGAGGAGGAGGGGAGGGAGGAGAGGGAGGGAGGGGAGGGAAGAGGGAAGAGGAAGGGGAGGGAAGGGGAAGGGGAGAGGGAAGGGAAGAGGGAAGGGGAAGAGGGGTTCATTATGATCGGGTGCGCGGGTTTTAAATTTTTTTATTGTGTGTTGTGTTTTTATTCTTCCAGTTTTTGGTTCTCTTTTCACGGAGTGGTGTTCAATCTCATTTTAGTCCTGCTGTTGGCTTGCCACTTCAAAGCTGTGTTCTCCGACCCTGGTAAGTCTGTGTGTTTGGAGAGAAATTTATACAGTATATATATATATATATATTAATGATGTCGCAAGCCTAAAATGCTAGGTGATGCAAATCTTTTGCCCAGAGCTGTAGATCCAGTATATCGATCGTGTAAGATCCGAGCCCCTCTATTAACCAATAGAAATTCGTTTTCTGCATCCTCCCTGGAGGATGACGCACACGGAGACAGCACAGTGATGTAATGCGCGGTTCTGAAGCCTTTAAGAAGATTCTATAGATGGGGAGGTAATTCTAAGTTTCTATTGGAATCGTAACTGTAGCAAAAACACAGATTTAACCGTCCAGAAAAATCGGGTTAATGTTTTTTTTTTTTTTTTTAAGTGCAGCTTGCTCGGTCATTCAGTCTCTTTGTCTGGCGTCGGTGGGAGGGGGCCGGGGGGGTTCCTACTAAAGTTGAGCGGACTTGCTTTGAAGAGTGCCTCCGCGCAGCCGGTGATTTTGTCTTTTCCGTAACCAGCGCCTCGCTTTAATATCGTAATGCAAACGCGATCGTCGTGTTTGTTTTTGATGATTTTTTTAATTGTCTGTAGGTATGGTCCCGCTACCAGAAGCGGCGATTGATTTCTCCGATCTGAGGTCGCAGTCTTCCAGAAACAACGACAGGGTGAGTCTGGTCTTTCAATGAGGTCCATATCGCATCTCCACGCCTGCGCATTCTCAACCAGGGCTATTGTAAAGCACAGAGCGGTACAGTACTGTATTGTATTGACCTCTCGCATCCCCCACAGTCTCTCTCAGGGCTCGTGTGAAGGCTGGACTCTCACCTCATTGTATTGTATTGTATTGTATTGTATTGTATTGTATTGTATTGATCTCTCAGGGCTCGTGTGAAGGCTGGGCTCTCATCTCATTGTATTGTATTGGATTGTATTGTATTGTATTGTATTGTATTGTATTGATCTCTCAGGGCTCGTGTGAAGGCTGGACTCTCATCTCATTGTATTGTATTGTATTGTATTGTATTGTATTGTATTGATCTCTCAGGGCTCGTGTGAAGGCTGGACTCTCATCTCATTGTATTGTATTGTATTGTATTGTATTGTATTGTATTGATCTCTCAGGGCTCGTGTGAAGGCTGGACTCTCATCTCATTGTATTGTATTGTATTGTATTGTATTGTATTGTATTGTATTGTATTGATCTCTCAGGGGTCGTGTGAAGGCTGGACTCTCATCTCATTGTATTGTATTGTATTGTATTGTATTGTATTGTATTGTATTGATCTCTCAGGGCTCGTGTGAGGCTGGACTCTCATCTCATTGTATTGTATTGTATTGTATTGTATTGTATTGTATTGTATTGTATTGATCTCTCAGGGCTCGTGTGAAGGCTGGACTCTCTGTAATCGCTGTGAAACCTACAGACCTCCCAGAGCGCACCACTGCAGGGTCTGCCAGCGCTGCGTTCGCAGAATGGACCACCACTGCCCCTGGTGAGAGGAACCGGTATTGCACTCTGAGCTTCATAAAATACATACCTGGGAGACCAAAGTGTTGCATCTTCACCCTGTAGAATGAACTCGTTTTGCTTCGTAAAGTCGAACGAAACCTGCCGAAAATAAGTGTAACCTTGTTAACGTATTGAATGACGTTTTTAGCGCATTCGTCGAGAACCGAACTAGTCACAAGAATCTCACTCTAACAAACGCTGTGTTTGAATAGGAAGGTTCATTGCCCGTTTTTTTCTTTCCCTCCTCCAGGATTAATAACTGCGTCGGAGAACTCAATCAAAAATACTTTATTCAATTTCTCTTTACACGGGTGAGGCTGGCTATTAGTATTTATTTATTTATTTATTTATTTATTTATTTATTTATTTAACATTTCTAATTAGCTAAGGACTAATTAAAAAAAAAAAAATTCAGGTTGTCCTGAGATTTGAACTCGGGTCGCTGGATTCAGAGTCTGGAGTGCTAACCGTTACACCACGGAACTGGTACTCGTCAGTGATACGCTGTGGTCCCTGCAGGATTATCCAGTCTGTACTGCATAGCTGGTGGTGGTGACCTGGGTGTGGAGGTTCCGAGGGGAGAGAGAGAGAGGAGGAGAGAGCGAGACCGCGGCCAGCAAACACTTCATCATGTAAGGAGAGAGCCTATGTATCTATCGATCTATCTATCTATCTATCTATCTATCTATCTATCTATCTATCTGTCTCTCTATCTATCTGTCTCTCTATCTGTCTCTATCTATCTATCTATCTGTCTCTCTATCTATGTCTCTATCTGTCTATCTATCTATCTATCTATCTATCACCTGATAGAATGAACTCACTCAGCTTCATAGAGTCCAATGAAAGCTGCTGAATAATGTTCCCTTGTTAACATATTGAATTCCACCCCTCTATATAGAATGAACTCCCTCAGCTTCATAGAGTCCAATGAAAGCTGCTGAATAATGTTCCCTTGTTAACATATTGAATTCCACCCCTCTATATAGAATGAACTCCCTCAGCTTCATAGAGTCCAATGAAAGCTGCTGAATAATGTTCCCTTGTTAACATATTGAATTCCACCCCTCTATATAGAATGAACTCCCTCAGCTTCATAGAGTCCAATGAAAGCTGCTGAATAATGTTCCCTTGTTAACATATTGAATTCCACCCCTCTATATAGAATGAACTCCCTCAGCTTCATAGAGTCCAATGAAAGCTGCTGAATAATGTTCCCTTGTTAACATATTGAATTCCACCCCTCTATATAGTTTTCCCAGATACTTGACATGTGACATTTGACTTTATCTTATTATGCGTCATCAGAGATGGGAATCAGACTCCCACTGCACAGCAGTTTGATCCATTCCTGGTTTCACTGGGAGTTTAATAATAAGACACACCTGAGCTTGTTACCTAGACACACTGGGGCTGATCAAGCTGGTAGCAAAACCTGGACTGGGTGACACTGCTGTGCAACAGGAGTCTTATTCCCTTCCCTGATTGCACAAGCAATCGCTCCCAGGTCTGGTGAAACGATTCTCTCTCCTTTTCAGAGCTCACTACATCATTCTACTGGCAGAGTCCATTCTCTTCGGAGTGTTTGTTATGGTCATCTTTTATGACCAGGTTAGTGACCGGTTCGATTCTTCCGTTTTGTCTCGATGGACCGCGTCTCTCCGACGCTAAATCTGAAAGTGATTTCTTCCAGTCGGCCAGCCATCTTGACATCTTGCAGAGGGAAACACACTCTTTTCTCATCTTCGTTTCGTTTTGCGAGGACAGATGGAAGGTTTGTAGGCAAAAACGTGACAGAAGAGAGTCGGGTGCTTTCTCAAGCAACGGAAAAATGGGGCCAGTGTCTTTACAGAAAGAACAGCAGTTCCTTGTAGGATGGGCTTTTGTTGCGGTTAACGAAACGAGAGCGAGTCGTCATAGCTATGTAGTTATGATTAAGAATTAAGATTATTTATTTCTTAGCAGACGCCCTTATCCAGGGCGACTTACAATTGTTACAAGATATCACATTATTTTTACATACAATTCCCCATTTATACAGTTGGGTTTTTACTGGCGCAATCTAGGTAAAGTACCTTGCTCAAGGGTACAGCAGCAGTGTCCCCCCCACCTGGGATTAAACCCACGACCCTCCAGTCAGGAGTCCAGAGCCCTAACCACTACTCCACACTGTGAAACAATGCCAGGTTTTAAAAAAAAATAAAATGCTCCATACAACTAATATGCGGTTTGTGTGTGTCTCTGTGTGTTTTTGTCGCCCCCTACAGCTAGTGTCTATAATCTCGGACGAGACCCCAATTGAACAGGTCAGGAACCGACTGATGAAGGACAAGGGTGCGAGTCGACCGCACCCCCGCAAACCCACGCTGGCTCTGCTGAGGGAGGTGTTCGGAAGAGGTAACCGCCTGTCTGTCCGTAGGGGAATATTTCAGTAAATAACATTACATCCGATTTCTCAAACCAGCAACAACAATTGCAGAAGCGGTGAAGTCTTACGACAAACAAATGGTGTTCAGTGTTAACAGTGATGTTGTTACCTACCCTATAGGCTCAATGCTGTGTTGGCTCCTCCCACTCCACTCCAGTCCTCCAATGGCTGGAGGAATCATCTACCCGCTCTGCCCGATTATGACGTATAGACGCATTTCCTGTCTGCCGCCGTGAGGTCACTTCCTGTCTCCCAAGGGGTTTGCACTATCCATATCCTGTTTTGTTTTTTACCTCCTGGTGCGACATCACTTCCTGCTTTGTGGGGGGACCGAGGTGTGACATCACTTCCTGTGAGGCAGAATGAACTGTGGGAGGTTTTGGAGTGTCATTTCCTTTTTAAGACGACTCATCGGTGACCTCATTTCCTGTGCTGCCTAGCCGTGGTATTCGATGTGTCGCTTTCCTTTCTGGTATTATATAAATAGACACATTTCCCTTTTTTGAGAGTAATTAATATCCTTCTTGTTTGTATACAACTCCATAGTTCTATGATGTCACTTCCTTACTTGTAGAAATATGACATCATCTCCTTTCTGACAGAATTCTGACCTTTTTTTTTTTTTCTTTGAAAAGCCATTTAGAAGGAAGCTGAACGTTGAAAATGGCTTTTTAAAAACGGCAGGTGTTTCTGGAGCCGATGGGAAAGATGATCAAACAAACGAACAGAAACCACTCCTTTTAAAAGCATTGCATAATTTATTTTGAAGTTGTTGTGTATTTGTTTTTTATTTTTTTTAAATCTTTGCAATGTATTGTATTGTACTGATAACTGTATTTAAATATCGGTGAATAAAGTTTTCATTCAAATGTGTAAGGATGTTAACTGCCAGGAAATAAATTCCGTCAGACTTCTGAGGGACTTAATACCAAATTCAGAACACAAGCTGTATTTATCTATTTATTAACCCGAACCCTACCATTCTAAAAGTTTTCGAGAGAGAGAGAGAGAGAGAAAGAAAGAGAATGATAGAGGGAGAGACAGAGAGAGAAAGAAAGAGAATGATAGAGGGAGAGACAGAGAGAGATGGGGAGGGGGGAGGAGAGAGAGAGAGAGAGGAGAGAAACAGGGAGAGAGACACACAGAGAGAGACACAGAGAGTCCTGTTTTGAGTCCAGTTAGACGCTGTGTTCCTGTAAGCAGGAGAGTGAAATTTCACACCGGCTATGAAGCTCCCAACACAAGGAAATCAAACCACTTTCTCATCACTGTGTGAAGGAAAGAAAAAGCCAAGAAACTGATCATTTTTAGGCTTCACTTTTGTTATTTTATATCGAGGCCTCGTCAAAACTCTGAAGGGCTGGGCGGCGTTTGCAGAATTAATAACAGTTCTGTTCAGACTTGACTCTTGCTGGTTAACAAAACGAGGACTGTAAGTCGCCCTGGATAAGGGCGTCTGCTAAGAAATAAATAATAATAATAATAATAATAATAATAATAATAATAATAACACGAAACTAGTATCATGTGACAGTTGATGCAAACGTGCCTCTTAATAATATATATAGTATAATGTATTGCATTGATTACAATATGTGGATGGACGATGATTATATTTTCAATTATCGATTATCGACTTGTAAATTATCACCATAATCACGATTATCTTTGTTCCGTTTTCAATAGGGCTGTAACGATACCCCTACGTCATCACGATACGAAAGGCTCTCTCTGCCCTTATCTAAGGCGAATGCCATTACTTAAAATGGCTACCTTCATACTACAAACAAAGGAGAGTGAAGCTGGAGAAAACACCCGGATGTTGCGGGGTCGCTGATGCCCTTATCAATGATGGCTACCCCTGTTCCCGTTGACTGTTATGGAGTTGCCCTCACTTGGGCGGGCCACCGTCGTATACAATGAATAGGACGCGAAGCCAAAACGAGTCCCGGATGTTGTTCCTTACGCTGTGTGAGAAAAGATGGCTGCCGTAATGCTGAGGTCGCTTTGCAAACTGAAATGTCCTTCAAGTTTAATTTTGAATAAGCATTTGATCAGTCCTTCTAGCGCAGTGGTGCAAAGCAGGTAAGCGAAAAGGAAAAAGAGAGTTTTTGTTTTCTTTTGTTTGACATTTGGGACGCGTTGCTGTGAAAGAAAAACACGAATTCATCTTGCAAGCCCGGACGCGTATTCTGATTTCAAACGCTGCGGCCACTCAAGTTAAAGACTTTGCCTGTGTGATTGAATTTGGTTTTTATTTTATAACATGCATGACCTATTTTGTTAGGGCATCGCAACAGCTGCGCTTTATAAGAACATAAGAACATAAGAAAGTTTCCAAACGAGAGGAGGTCCCATTCAGCCCATCTTGCTCGTTTGGTTGTTAGTAGCTTATTGATCCCAGAATCTCCTCAAGCAGCTTCTTGAAGGATCCCAGGGTGTCAGCTTCAACAACATTACTGGGGAGTTGGTTCCAGACCCTCACAATTCTCTGTGGATAAAAGTGCCTCCTATTTTCTGTTCTGAATGCCCCTTTATCTAATCTCCATTTGAGACCCCTGGTCCTTGTTTCTTTTTCAGGTTGGAAAAAGTCCTCTGGGTCGACATTGTCAATAACTTTTAGGATTCTGAATGCTTGAATCAGATCACCATGTAGTCTTCTTTGTTCAAGACTGAATTGATAGAATTATTTGAGCCTGTCTGCATATGACATGCCTTTAAATATTCATAATAATAATACTAGACTTCATTGAGGGGAGCTCTGAACCCCAGGACTGGGTGCAGCAGCAGCAGCAGCAGCAGGGCTAGTGTGAGTTTCTAACCCTGCTCAAACTCCTGGCTCCTGATCATTTCAATATTAATAATAATAATACTAGACTTCATTGAGGGGAGCTCTGAACCCCAGGACTGGGTGCAGCAGCAGCAGCAGCAGGGTTAGTGTGAGTTTGTAACCCTGCTCAAACTCCTGGCTCCTGATCATTTCTATATTAATAATAATAATACTAGACTTCATTGAGGGGAGCTCTGAACCCCAGGACTGGGTGCAGCAGCAGCAGGGCTAGTGTGAGTTTGTAACCCTGCGCAAACTCCTGGCTCCTGATCATTTCACTATTAATAACAATAGATTTCATTGAGGGAAGTTATGATCTCTTTCTAAAGGCTTTCTAACCCTGCAACAAAAATAAATAAATAAATAAAACTCGATTCAACAATGCTAGTAAATAAACACCCAGTAAGCTGGTAATCATTGCTGAGAGGTCAGCGTTGTATTTTTCTGTTTTGATTTGTCTTGTCTGTCTCAGGCAGAAGCAGTGGCAGCCCGATGTGGAGTGGGCAGAGCAGTACGCTGGAGCTGTCATGTACCCAAGCTCCATTACTGAGAAGTGGGTTCCCCCTCCATGGAACGGTGAGGCAGTCTGGGGGTTGTGGGGATCAGCCCTTTTTGACCGTAACTCTTTCAGTCCTGGTGGGACCTCCAATGAAAGCTGCTGAATAATGTTCCCTTGTTAACATATTGAATTCCACCCCCTCTATATAGAATGAACTCCCTCAGCTTCATAGAGTCCAATGAAAGCTGCTGAATAATGTTCCCTTGTTAACATATTGAATTCCACCCCCTCTATATAGAATGAACTCCCTCAGCTTCATAGAGTCCAATGAAAGCTGCTGAATAATGTTCCCTTGTTAACATATTGAATTCCACCCCTCTATATAGAATGAACTCCCTCAGCTTCATAGAGTCCAATGAAAGCTGCTGAATAATGTTCCTTGTTAACATATTGAATTCCACACCCTCTATATAGAATGAACTCCCTCAGCTTCATAGAGTCCAATGAAAGCTGCTGAATAATGTTCCCTTGTTAACATATTGAATTCCACACCCTCTATATAGAATGAACTCCCTCAGCTTCATAGAGTCCAATGAAAGCTGCTGAATAATGTTCTCTTGTTAACATATTGAATTCCACCCCCTCTATATAGAATGAACTCCCTCAGCTTCATAGAGTCCAATGAAAGCTGCTGAATAATGTTCCCTTGTTAACATATTGAATTCCACCCCTCTATATAGAATGAACTCCCTCAGCTTCATAGAGTCCAATGAAAGCTGCTGAATAATGTTCCCTTGTTAACATATTGAATTCCACACCCTCTATATAGAATGAACTCCCTCAGCTTCATAGAGTCCAATGAAAGCTGCTGAATAATGTTCCCTTGATAACATATTGAATTCCACCCCCTCTATATAGAACGAACTCCCTCAGCTTCATAGAGTCCAATGAAAGCTGCTGAATAATGTTCCCTTGTTAACATATTGAATTCCACACCCAGCGCTTTGTAGTTTACAGAAAAAAAACTGATAAATATTGAAAAATGTGACATTTTTTTAAAATCTAACATGAAATATTACTGGACTGCTATTATGGCTTCCGGTATAGACATTTTTTGACGATATCATTTTGTAGTTTCTTTGATTTACATGATGTTAAATTAAAAGACCCAAATTATGTTCATATAGTTCATATGGGCAGCAGTGTGGAGTAGTGGTCAGGGCACTGGACTCTTGACCGGAGGGTCGTGGGTTCAATCCCAGGTGGGGGGGACACTCCTGCTGTACCCTTTACCTAGATTGCTCCAGTAAAAACCCAACTGTATAAATGGGGAATTGTATGTAAAAAATAATGTGATATCTTGTAACAATTGTAAGTCGCCCTGGATAAGGGCGTCTGCTAAGAAACAAATAATAATAATATAGATTTATTTTTTAATTTTAATTCTGGCTCAATCCTAGCTTTCTAGGATTTTTGGCTGCAGCTGTGATCTCCAGTATAATACAGAGAGAAGGGGATGGCTGTAGATTTCAGGTCTCTGCGCGGCGCACCAGGCAGGGAGACTTGGGGTTTGATCCAGCAAACCTCAAACTAGGTCTCCCGTCGGACGGGGGTCTCCTGGAATCGGGTTTCAAGCCCCCCGCTGTTTCTGAAGAAGGGGCTTCGCGTTCCTCTGTTTTTATTTTGTGTTTTTTTTTTCGTTTTGATTCAGACAAGGACCCCCCGGCTGAGAAGGACGTGTCGAATCTGACGATCAACTTCGGACCCCAGCACCCAGCGGCACATGGGGTCCTCCGACTGGTTCTGGAGCTGAGCGGGGAATCGGTGAAGAAGTGTGACCCTCATATCGGACTTCTGCACCGCGGCACCGAGAAACTGATAGAGTACAAGACCTACCTGCAGGTGTGTGTGTGTGTGTGTGTGTGTGTGTGTGTGTGTGTGTGTGTGTGTGTGTGTGTGTGTGTGTGTGTGTGTGTGTGTGTGTGTGTGTGTGTGTGTGTGTGTGTGTGTGTGCATGTGTGTGAGGTACCCATCTGGAGCTGTGTGTGTGTGTGTGACCTATGCTGTAGTGTGTGTGTGTGTGTGTGAGACCCTCATAGAGAAACTGATAGAGTACAAGACCTACCTGCAGGTGTGTGTGTGTGTGTGTGACCCTCATAGAGAAACTGATAGAGTACAAGACCTACCTGCAGGTGTGTGTGTGTGTGTGGGACCCTCATAGAGAAACTGATAGAGTACAAGACCTACCTGCAGGTGTGTATGTGTGTGTGGGACCCTCATAGAGAAACTGATAGAGTACAAGACCTACCTGCAGGTGTGTGTGTGTGTGTGGTACCCATCGAGGCTGTGTGTGTGTCTACCTGTGCGTGCATGCCTGTGTGTGTGTGTGTGTGTGTGTGTGTGTGTGTGTGTCTCTGTGAGACTTAATAACGTTGCTTTCTGATTCTCTTCTCCCTGTGTGTGTGTGTGTGCGTGCGTGCATGGTGTGTGTGCGTGTCTGTCTCCCTGTGTGCGTGGTGTGTGCGTGTGCGTGGTGCGTGGCGTGCGTGTCTCTGCGTGTCTCTATTCTGAATCCAGGCTCTACCGTATTTCGACCGGCTGGATTACGTGTCGATGATGTGTAATGAACAGGCTTACTCTCTGGCAGTGGAGAAGCTGCTGAACATCAGACCACCTCTTCGAGCGCAGTGGATCAGAGGTAACAACCACATCACTGTTACTGTGATCATCCTCCTCATCATCATCATCATCACCGAGTCATTTAGCGGAGGCGTTTATCCAAAGCGACTTCCACAGACTAGTTTAGATCTTTTATTTAACATTGCATATATCAAAGAAACAGCAAAATGACATTGAGGGTGAAAAAAAAGTCTGTACCGGAAGCCATAATACTCGTACAGCAGCATTTCATTTTAGATTTCAAGAAATGTCCACTTTTGTCAGTTTTTGTGTTACGAAGTATCTGGGAAAAACTACAAAGTGCTGGGTGTGGAATTCAATATGTTAACAAGGGAACATTATTCAGCAGCTTTCATTGGACTCTATGAAGCTGAGGGAGTTCATTCTATATAGAGGGGGTGGAATTCAATATGTTAACAAGGGAACATTATTCAGCAGCTTTCATTGGACTCTATGAAGCTGAGGGAGTTCATTCTATATAGAGGGGGTGGAATTCAATATGTTAACAAGGGAACATTATTCAGCAGCTTTCATTGGACTCTATGAAGCTGAGGGAGTTCATTCTATATAGAGGGGTGGAATTCAATATGTTAACAAGGGAACATTATTCAGCAGCTTTCATTGGACTCTATGAAGCTGAGGGAGTTCATTCTATATAGAGGGGTGGAATTCAATATGTTAACAAGGGAACATTATTCAGCAGCTTTCATTGGACTCTATGAAGCTGAGGGAGTTCATTCTATATAGAGGGGTGGAATTCAATATGTTAACAAGGGAACATTATTCAGCAGCTTTCATTGGACTCTATGAAGCTGAGGGAGTTCATTCTATATAGAGGGGTGGAATTCAATATGTTAACAAGGGAACATTATTCAGCAGCTTTCATTGGACTCTATGAAGCTGAGGGAGTTCATTCTATATAGAGGGGGTGGAATTCAATATGTTAACAAGGGAACATTATTCAGCAGCTTTCATTGGACTCTATGAAGCTGAGGGAGTTCATTCTATATAGAGGGGGTGGAATTCAATATGTTAACAAGGGAACATTATTCAGCAGCTTTCATTGGACTCTGTGAAGCAAAATGTGTTAATTCTATAGGGTGATGCAAAACTTTTGGTCATAGACAGATAGATAGATAGACAGACACACAGCAGTAAAGTGATGTGTCTCTGTTGTTGTGACAGTGCTGTTCGGAGAGCTCACTCGCATCCTGAATCACATCATGGCGATCACAACACACGCGCTGGACATAGGAGCCATGACCCCCTTCTTCTGGATGTTTGAGGAGAGAGAGAAGGTGAGAGCACGAGAGAGAGAGAGAGAGACAGAGAGAGACAGAGACACAGAGAGACAGAGAGATAGGTTAAGAATTAGACAATTTTATTGCAAATTTTACTGCTACCAGCTTGATTAGCCCCAGTGATGGTAATCAGACTCCTATTCCACAGCAGTGTGATCCAGTCCAGGTTTCACTACCAGCTTGATCAGCCCCAGTGTGTCTAGCTAACAAGCTCAGGTGTGTCTGATTATTAAACTCCCAGTGAAACCAGGACTGGATCGCACTGCTGTGCAGCGGGAGTCTGATTCGCGTCTGTGCTCAGCCCCAGTGTGTGTCTGTATTAAATGGTGTGTTGTTTTCTCTGCCCTGTCCAGATGTTTGAGTTTTACGAGCGGGTGTCTGGGGCTCGGATGCACGCGGCCTACGTGAGACCGGGGGGGGTGCATCAGGTCAGTATTATTATCATCAGCGCTGTCTGTAAACCGCACTGTGTTTAAATATGAAGCTTGCATTGTAACCCTGTCTGTGCTGCCCTGTGACTCCTGTGTGAGTCGCCTGGGATAAAGGGGTCTGTCAAATACATAATAATAATAATATTCTCTCTCTCTCTCTCCCTCCCTTTCTCTCTCTCCCTCCCTCCCTCCCTCTCTCTCTCTCTCCTCCTCCCTCTCTCCCCTCCCTCTCTCCCTCCTCCCTCCTCTCTCTCCCTCCCTCCTCTCTCTCCCCTCCCCTCTCTCTCTCCTCCCTCCCCTCTCTCTCCCTCTCCCCTCCTCCCTCTCCCTCTCCTCTCTCTCTCTCCTCTCTCTCTCCCTCTCTCTCCTCTCTCCTCTCTCTCTCCTCTCCCTCTCTCCCTCCCTCTCTCTCTCTCTCCTCCCTCCTCTCTCCCTCCCTCTCTCTCTCCCTCCTCCCTCTCTCTCTCCTCCCTCCCTCTCTCTCCTCCTCCTCTCTCTCTCCTCCCTCCCTCCCCCTGTCTCTCTCTCCCTCCTCCTCCCTCTCCCCTCTCCTCTCTCTCCCCTCTCCTCTCCCCTCTCTCTCTCTCTCCTCTCTCTCCCTCTCTCTCTCTCCCTCCTCCTCTCTCTCCTCCTCTCTCTCTCCCCCTCCTCTCTCTCCCCCTCCTCTCTCTCTCCCCCTCCTCCCTCCCTCCTCTCTCTCTCTCCCTCCCTCCCTCTCTCTCTCTCTCTCCCTCCCTCTCTCCCTCTCCCTCCCTCCCTCCTCCCTCCCTCCCTCTCTCTCTCTCTCATGTTCAGGACATGCCTCTAGGTCTGATGGATGACATTTATGAATTCTGTAAGAATTTCGTTGAGAATCGACGAGGTGGAAGAGGTGGGTCAGAGCTTTTCAACGGGGGCGGGATTTCAGTCCTGGCGGGACTCCAAGGGTCTCACCTGAGCTCCATTTGGGGGTGGGGGAGTGCCACTATAAAACATCTTTAAAAAAACACTTAGTGTGTCTGATTTTCCAGCCACTGTTTCAAGGCGGATTTAAAGAAAGGGTTTGTTTTTGGGGGTTGGTTGACTGCTTTATAAGAACCCCCTTGCCCTGGCTGAACACACGCAGTCGGCGAGACCGCCCCGTCCTGTCTTACCGTAGCGCCGCACTGAATTCTGGGACCCCCGTCCCCTGCCTGCCTTCCTTCCAGATGCTGACCAACAACCGAATCTGGAAGAATCGGACCGTGGATATTGGGGTGGTCACTGCGGAGGAGGCTCTGAACTACGGCTTCAGGTGAGGGGGACGCGGGGGTCTCTGCGCTTTGAAAGCAGATCCGCGGATTTTAAATGGACAAAAAATTAATAATTGAATCACCTTGTCGTGTGTGAAAACAGCGGCTTCTTTTACCTTCGTAGCTTTTACACGGGAGAGAGAGACGACCCCCCCTCATCATGCGTTTGCTCGCTAGTTTATTAATAATAATACATTAAAAAAACTTTATAAACCATTAGCACTGTAAAAAAGCAAGGCTGGAAATAGCATTATTATTATTATTATTATTATTATTATTATTATTATTATTATTATTTATTTCTTAGCAGACGCCCTTATCCAGGGCGACTTACAATTGTTACAAGATATCACATTATTTTTACATACAATTACCCATTTATACAGTTGGGTTTTTACTGGAGCAATCTAGGTACAGTACCTTGCTCAAGGGTACAGCAGCAGTGTCCCCCACCTGGGATTGAACCCACGACCCTCCGGTCAAGAGTCCAGAGCCCTGAGCACTACTCCACACTGCTGCCCTAAAATCTCACATTACAGAATATCCTAATACAGATGAGAGCAGTAATGAAAGTATAATGAAATTCAAATAAGAGCAAACTAAAGCACACAGTAAATAATTACATGTAAGAGCAGGTTCAGCTGAGAGCAGTTAACTTATATTGAAAAGGTTTGCTTATATGAGTAAAGTCCAGTAAGAGCACGCAGTGAGTACGATGAATGGATGAGAACGATTTCAAATAAGAACAATTACAAAAAACATGTCCAGAGCCCTAACCACTACTCCACACCGCTGCTCCACACTGTAATAGACTTTTTAGTAATTTATTTTTGTAGTGTCTTTGATTACACAATCATAAAGAAAATACAGAATTATATGGTCTCGATTCTGAAATTC
>CM060303.1:1597569-1610069 GCA_030684275.1 Acipenser oxyrinchus oxyrinchus | reverse complement strand
GACGAGGGGAGGGGAGGGGGGAGGGGAAAGGCGAAAGGGGGTAGGGCAGTTAACTTTCGGAACAAGACTCCTACTGCACAGCAGCGTCACCCGGTCCAGGTTTTACTACCAGCTTGATCAGCCCCAGTGTGTCTAGCTAACAAGCTCAGGTGTGTCTTATTATTAAACTCCTTGTGAAACCAGGACTGGATCACACTGCTGTGCAGCGGGAGACTGATTCCCAGCTCTGGTATTCAGTCCATGAGTAAAACTCAGTTTGTTTTTTTTTCAGGCTGGACTTGACAAGATGGCAAAGGGTCACATGCTGGCAGATGTGGTGGCTATTATCGGTAAGAAACCGTTTTTAATAAAAACGCTTTTGCGACGTCACAGCGAGATTTCTCCTCCAGCCTTTTGATGAAGTCCCGACTCTCCTGAAGCAAATGTTTATAATGTGCATTATAAATATCATATGGGAGATACTGAAATTGAAGAAGGAATCTATGAAAAAGATCTAGGAGTTTATGTTGACTCAGAAATGTCTTCATCTAGACAATGTGGGGAAGCTATAAAAAAGGCCAACAAGATGCTCGGATATATTGTGAGAAGTGTTGAATTTAAATCAAGGGAAGTCATGTTAAAACTTTACAATGCATTAGTAAGACCTCACCTAGAATATTGTGTTCAGTTCTGGTCACCTCGTTACAAAAAGGATATTGCTGCTCTAGAAAGAGTGCAAAGAAGAGCGACCAGAATTATCCCGGGTTTAAAAGGCATGTCGTATGCAGACAGGCTAAAAGAATTGAATCTGTTCAGTCTTGAACAAACGCGGCGATCTGATTCAAGCATTCAAAATCCTAAAAGGTATTGACAATGTCAACCCAGGGGACTTTTTCAACCTGAAAAAAGAAACAAGGACCAGGGGTCACAAATGGAGATTAGATAAAGGGGCATTCAGAACAGAAAATAGGAGGCACTTTTTTACACAGAGAATTGTGAGGATCTGGAACCAACTCCCCAGTAATGTTGTTGAAGCCGACACCCTGGGATCCTTCAAGAAGCTGCTTGATGAGATTCTGGGATCCGCGCTCCGCAGATTTAGACGCAGTCTCTAGTCAAGGCGCTTTCCTATTATTATTATTATTATTATTATTATTATTATTATTATTATTATTATTATTATTTGTTTATTTAGCAGACACCTTTATCCAAGGCGACTTACAGAGACTAGGGTGTGTGAACTATGCATCAGCTGCAGAGTCACTTACAACTACGTCTCACCCGAAAGACGGAGCACAAGGAGGTGAAGTGACTTGCTCAGGGTCACACAATGAGTCAGTGGCTGAGGTGGGATTTGAACCGGGGACCTCCTGGAACCACCTTCTGAACCACTGGACCACACAGCCTCCGTTTCGAAACGCAGACTGTAACTCTGATTCTAATACCAGGGGACTGGAGATTTAGAGTCAACTCTACTTAGTGTGGCTATTGATGATCTGACTCTCTTTTTAAAGTGATATTAAAGAATTTTTTTTTTTTTTTTTTTAGGTACTCAGGATATCGTGTTTGGTGAAGTGGATCGCTGAAGTTCAAAGAAATTTTTTTTTTTTAATTTAATATTTTTTTGCCTGTAGTGTTGTTTAAAGTGAGAGTGACGCTTCTCTTCTCTCTCTCTCAATGTAACTCTAATATGAAAAATAAAACATGGCGTTTGAAAGCGAATATCAAGCTCTACTTTTTTCTCGTTTTGTTTGTTTGTTTTGTTTTCAATTACCATTCCTTTTTCAAGTCTTTAGGTCGGCCTGGGTGTCCTCGGCTCACTGCGGCACCAGCGCCCCCCTGTGGTCTGGCTGGGCTCCTGCAGGCTTGCCTGGGTGTCCTCGGCTCACCGTGCACCAGCGCCCCCCTGTGGTCTGGCCGGGCTCCTGCGGGCTTGCCTGGTTGTCCTCGGCTCACCGCGCACCAGCGCCCCCCTGTGGTCTGGCCGGGCTCCTGCGGGCTTGCCTGGGTGTCCTCGGCTCACCGTGCAGCAGCGCCCCCCTGTGGTCTGGCTGGGCTCCTGCGGGCTTGCCTGGGTGTCCTCGGCTCACCGCGCACCAGCGCCCCCCTGTGGTCTGGCCGGGCTCCTGCGGGCTTGCCTGGGTGTCCTCGGCTCACCGCGCACCAGCGCCCCCCTGTGGTCTGGCCGGGCTCCTGCGGGCTTGCTTGTAAGCTTTCCGCAGAGCTGCGTTGTCCTTCGACGGCTGTAGCTCTGAGGCGGCTGCGCGGTGAGTCCGCAGCGTGGAAGGAAGGAAGCGGGCGGCTGACGTCACACGCTTCTCGGGGGACAGCGTGTGTTCGTCTCTTGCGGGGTGGGGGCGGTGAGGTGAGCCTAAAAAAATATCGGATATGCCAAACTGGGAGAATTATTTAAAAAAAAAAAAAAAAATTGTATTCGCAAATAATTTAACGGCTTTTTATTCACAAATCCTGGTCTAAAAACACATCACGATTTTATAATACAGAGAGAGAGATACAGAGAGAGAGACAGAGAGAGAGAGAGAGAGAGAGAGACAGAGATAGAGAGAGAGAGAGATATATATATAGAGAGAGAGAGAGATACAGAGAGAGAGATATAGAGAGATATAGAGAGAGAGATACAGAGACAGAGAGATACAGAGATAGAGATACAGAGATAGAGAGAGAGAGAGAGATAGATAGAAATACAGAGAGATACAGAGAGAGAGAGATATAGAGATACAGAGAGAGAGAGAGAGTGAGATATACAGAGAGAGATATATAGAGAGAGATATAGAGAGAGATACAGAGATAGAAATACAGAGAGATACAGAGATAGAAATACAGAGAGATACAGAGAGAGAGATACAGAGAGAGAGAGAGATAGATAGAGATACACACACACACACACACATTTGTTTTGTCTCAGTCCTAAACATTTTAATCTTTAGTGCCATGGCTGTCGCTATTTCGTTTTTTTTGGGGTTTTTTTTAACACAGCAAACGTTCTGAAACTCGAGCAGAGGAACTTCTTCTGAAATGAACAGGAAGTGAGCTGGCGTGGCGTGTTTTGCCCGCAACGCTGTTACAGCTGGACATGTCTGCGAGGTTTCCTGCTGCAGCGAGCGAGCCAGTGGACTCTGAGATACTCGGAAACTCATTCGAATCAGTGAGGCATTTTCACAACCAGAGATTTATACCATGCATTCGGAGAAATGCACAAGGGTACTGAATCACAAAATACTTTAGAATTACACTTCATTTCAGAGGGCTGGATCGCATCAATATCAGGGTCTAGTGCTGTGTATTATAAAGACATTTCAGAGGGCTGGATCGCATCAATATCAGGGTCTAGTGCTGTATATTATAAAGACATTTCAGAGGGCTGGATCGCATCAATATCAGGGTCTAGTGCTGTATATTATAAAGACATTTCAGAGGGCTGGCTCGCATCAATATCAGGGTCTAGTGCTGTATATTATAAAGACATTTCAGAGGGCTGGATCGCATCAATATCAGGGTCTAGTGCTGTATATTATAAAGACATTTCAGAGGGCTGGATCGCATCAATATCAGGGTCTAGTGCTGTATATTATAAAGACATTTCAGAGGGCTGGATCGCATCAATATCAGGGTCTAGTGCTGTATATTATAAAGACATTTCAGAGGGCTGGATCGCATCAATATCAGGGTCTAGTGCTGTATATTATAAAGACATTTCAGAGGGCTGGATCGCATCAATATCAGGGTCTAGTGCTGTATATTATAAAGACATTTCAGAGGGCTGGATCGCATCAATATCAGGGTCTAGTGCTGTATATTATAAAGACATTTCAGAGGGCTGGATCGCATCAATATCAGGGTCTAGTGCTGTATATTATAAAGACATTTCAGAGGGCTGGATCGCATCAATATCAGGGTCTAGTGCTGTATATTATAAAGACATTTCAGAGGGCTGGATCGCATCAATATCAGGGTCTAGTGCTGTATATTATAAAGACATTTCAGAGGGCTGGATCGCATCAATATCAGGGTCTAGTGCTGTATATTATAAAGACATTTCAGAGGGCTGGATCGCATCAATATCAGGGTCTAGTGCTGTATATTATAAAGACATTTCAGAGGGCTGGATCGCATCAATATCAGGGTCTAGTGCTGTATATTATAAAGACATTTCAGAGGGCTGGATCGCATCAATATCAGGGTCTAGTGCTGTATATTATAAAGACATTTCAGAGGGCTGGATCGCATCAATATCAGGGTCTAGTGCTGTATATTATAAAGACATTTCAGAGGGCTGGATCGCATCAATATCAGGGTCTAGTGCTGTATATTATAAAGACATTTCAGAGGGCTGGATCGCATCAATATCAGGGTCTAGTGCTGTATATTATAAAGACATTTCAGAGGGCTGGATCGCATCAATATCAGGGTCTAGTGCTGTATATTATAAAGACATTTCAGAGGGCTGGATCGCATCACTATCAGGGTCTAGCGCTGTATATTATAAAGACATTTCAGAGGGCTGGATCGCATCAATATCAGGGTCTAGTGCTGTATATTATAAAGACATTTCAGAGGGCTGGATCGCATCAATATCAGGGTCTAGTGCTGTATATTATAAAGACATTTCAGAGGGCTGGATCGCATCAATATCAGGGTCTAGTGCTATATCTTATAGACGTTTCAGAGGGCTGGATGGCATTCACATCAATAGCGCCGCCTACCGTTTGTTTGTTTGTTTCATTTCTAGCACAAAAGTGTACAGCATGTAAACAGTTAAACATCAGTTTGGAGAGAGTGGGCGTGGCGTCCCTGTCACGAGAGAGGCATTCGACGATATGACGGCATCAGTGATGATGAGCGAGCTCGAGGCAGACGTTTTCATTCGGACAACATCCTGACGTTCGCGTTTCATAGCAACGTCCCCGCCCGAGACTGTGTTTATAAGATTGAGATTTATAAAAATATATATTTAAATTTAAAAAAGACATGTTTTAATACGCTGGACGTTCAACAACACTGTTGTTTTTTTTAAAAGTTTGTTTTAAACAATATATATATATATATATTTTTTTTTTGGAAAAAAAAGGGGAAAAAACGGTTTAAAATGTTTCTATCAGGGAAGATGGAAGTCTTTGGGATTTTAGTCCTGTGCTGTTGCAATTTTGGACAAGCTGGTGAGTTTAAGAGTTTTTATTGTCATTTTTTTAAAGATTTGAGTGCGTGTTTTCTTGTAGAAAACATTTGTACACTGTAGCGTCCCCGCATTAGTGTTGCGGGTTTTTATGCTTAGAAATAATTTCGGTTTTCGGTTTGAACCCAGCAAAACGCCATCTCAACCATATATATATATATATATATATAAGACGTTGTTAATAAACAGTTTAACATTTCACAAACCTGTAAGAACATGGCTTTGAATATTTCATTTTTACCCGCTGTTAATTTCTCTGTATTGTATCAAAGACACGCATGTCTCCCACAAATAAAAACGAGGCGAACTGTCTTATTTTTCAAGTCCGCGATAAACAGGGTTTCAAATCCCAATTCTCAGTGTCCTTTTGATTATATATATATATATATATATATATATATATATATATATATATATATATATATATATATATATATATATTTTAGCTCAAAGAGCCAGCTGCCCTATATATATATATATATATATATATATATATATATATATATATATAGATAGATAGATAGATAGATAGATAGATAGATAGATAGATAGAATCACAAGGACACTGAGAATTGGGATATATATATATATATATATATATATATATATATATATATATATATATATATATATATATATACACTCGAGTCCCCGTCTCTCAAATGGATGTTATTATTAAGAAAAATACAGTTTGGACAACAGTCGCACAGTTTCTTGTGTACCTTCAAGGTTTAAACGGTTCAGAGTCAGATCAGAGTGAGGTTTTAAAAAGGGGCCTATCTGTCAGATTTTAAGCTTTATCTCGGGATGGGAAAACTAGCAAATAACCTCCCCATGTTGTCGCTTTATATAGAGATTATGAGAACCACTAAGATCTAATCGACAGAAGTCACTCAAGCTTTAAAAGGGAACGCGGCGCTTTTGAAATGAAAAGCTGAAACTGAGAGGTACCTTTTGCAAACGCTTTTTTCTTATATTTAACTTGGTTTTTGTTTTCTTATTGTTTTATTGAATTTGAAATAAGTTCCTTTGTTTTAATACTACACGCTCAGATTAATACCGCACACCTGTGATAACAGGTCAATAAAATAACACTAGGTCATTTAAAATTAACAAATATAACACGTTATATATCAATTTAAATAAATAAAATAAACAGCCAATAAAAAACATATATATATATATATATATATATATATATTTTATTTGGCTAACATTATATATATATATATATATATATATATATATATATATATATATATATATATATATATAGTACTGTGCAAAAGTTTTAGGCAGGTGTGAAAAAATGCTGTAAAGTAAGAATGCTTTCAAAATAGACATGTTAATAGATTATATTTATCAATTAACTAAATGCAAAGTGAGTGAACAGAAGAAAAATCTAAATCAAATCCATATTTGGTGTGACCACCCTTTGCCTTCAAAACAGCATCAAGCATCAATTCTTCTAGGTACACTTGCACACAGTTTTTGAAGGAACTCGGCAGGTAGGTTGGCCTAAACATCTTGGAGAACTAACCACAGTTCTTCTGTGGATTTAGGCAGCCTCAGTTGCTTCTCTCTCTTCATGTAATCCCAGACAAACTCGATGATGTTGAGATCAGGGCTCTGTGGGGGCCATACCAGAGAGAGAAGCAACTGAGGCTGCCTAAATCCACAGAAGAACTGTGGTTAGTTCTCCAAGATGTTTAGGCCAACCTACCTGCCGAGTTCCTTCAAAAACTGTGTGCAAGTGTACCTAGAAGAATTGATGCTTGATGCTGTTTTGAAGGCAAAGGGTGGTCACACCAAATATGGATTTGATTTAGATTTTTCTTCTGTTCACTCACTTTGCATTTAGTTAATTGATAAATATAATCTATTAACATGTCTATTTTGAAAGCATTCTTACTTTACAGCATTTTTTCACACCTGCCTAAAACTTTTGCACAGTACTGTGTATATATATATATATATATATATATATATATATATATATATATATATATATATATATATATATATATATATAATGTTTTTTTATTGGCTGTAATATAGCCTATATATATTATAGGCTATATTATATATAGCTTTATGAAACTATAGGCTGAAACTATCTATTTATCTATCGATAGATATAGCCTATAGTTTCATGAAGATAAGGAAATGCTTTTTGTGTTTGTAAGAACGCTCTGTATTAGTATTTTCATCTCATCAGTAATTGTCCCTATTCAAAAACGTACGTGGGTCGTTTCCAAAGACAGTGATCATTATTTCTTAGCAGAGGCCCTTATCCAGGGTGACTTAGGTTACAAAATATCACAAATTTAGAAAATTGTCTTTTTTAATTATTATTATTATTATTATTATTATTTCCTGGCTCTCGTTGGCTAGTAGGATACCATCAGGGTACATTAACTTTCAATTGATGACCGGGAAATAATCAATAATAATAATAATAATAATAATAATAATAATAATAATAGTACCGGCATGCGCCTTTTCACCTGGACAGAGATCCTTGAGCCACTTGCTAAGCAAGTTTTAAAACTACAAAACTGGTTTCTGTCTTTCGTAACAGCTGACCAGGGTGAGCGATATTGGGGAATACAGGGATCTTCCAGGGGGGGGTAAGCCCCTCATCCTGCGGGGTCGGACCTCGAAACGCCGAATACGACCCACCTATACTGCTTAATGAATGAACTGTTCTGTCCGGGCTCGACCGGCAATAATAACCGAGCTTGTCAAATGATTTATTTTCCTTTTTAATCTCTGTATTGGAAGTCGCTCACCTGTATTCAGAGAACAACAGCGAACCGGACGTGCGTAGACTTCAACGGCCATTTATTTATTTTTTTATTTGACGGGGACAACGTACATTTTAATTGTATTTATTTATTTATTTATTTATTTATTTATTTATTTTACATTTCTGACATAAGAGGCCTTGCACGTCAGATTTAGATGCGAGTTCATTTTCACGGGCAGTCCCCGGACACACACACACAAATAAATACAAATAAAGTCACATTACATAAGGGAATGTGATCGGACATCGTATAACTGTAAGATAGAATAAAAGAAAATAGAAAAAAAAAAAAAAAGAGAGAGAGAGAGAGAGAGAGAGAGAGAGAGAGAGAGAGAGAGAGAGAGCTGCTATTAGCGGCTGTGGTGTTGCTGCTGTCTCATGCATTTTGCGTTTTCCACTGTGTTTAATGTATTATGAGAGAGAGAGACACGGCAAGACCTATAAAAGCACACGGAGAATTATAAACATTTAAAATACACAACACAGAAACAAGACCCCAGAATTTGCAATGATGCCGTTTCTGTTTCAATGAGAATTGAAACGCAACAAAACTTTGGTTTTCTGCTCCTTCGGTATGACGTACCCTATAGAATCAATCAATCAATCAATCGACCAATCTTTATTTTATATAGCGCCTTTCATAGCGGACCACCATCACAAAGCGCTTTACAAGATACAGTAACACCAAGAAAATCCATCATACTTTAAATACAGAGAAATGCACCGTACATGATATTAAAAACAATGCATAATACATTAAATACAGTGGGAAACGCGTAATACATGAAACAGCAACACAGCTGCTAATAGCAGATATCAGGTTTGAAGAGCATGGAGAGCAAGCGAGAACAGGCGGGTCTGGAGAGCTGATGCAAAGCGAGCGATGTGCGGGAGCGTCACGCATGGAAGCCGGGAGAGAGTCCCAAAGAGCCACGCAAGTCTAGTTGAGTATTATTCACCTGCAGCTGTCGTGTTTTTTTTGTGGCTGCCTCTATAACCTCGACAGTCGCTTCTAGCGCGATTTTGTTGTTGTTGTGGTGGACCACTTTGCTATAATTGTCACGGCAGAATTGTATAAGCGCCGTTGCTTACTGGCGTTTGTTATCATATATATATATATATAAATAAATTTAGTATAACGTTGACTCGTTGAGCTTTTAAGAAAGCAGACGTTTTTATATGTAAGCTGAAAATATCATTTCAGCTCTCTTTTTTTTAAACCGCAAACACTCAACGCTTTTCTCACGCGGGTTATTTATACTAACAGAAGGCTCGAACCAAGCGCTTAAAAAAAACCCAAAAAGAAACACCTTGGTATTTTTCTGTATCTGTGTTAATTCTATTTCTGCTGCTTTTGGTTTTTTTTTTGTCCTGAAACTTGTTTCGTTTCACATGAATAACGCGTTCTCTCTCTTTACCGACAAGCCCATTCAAAATCCAGTTTTAATCTATAGTCTTTCTCACTGTTAAACTTGTAAATGACTATCGATTTTCGTTTTCCCGCAATAAAAAAAAATAAAAAATAAAACATTATTTGATTTAAAAAGTGCTTTATTACACTGTGCTTTTACTGTGGGGAACTTGTATCAAGGTTAAACACCCTGTTTTTCTTTTTAATATGCTTTACCAGACCTCTCTGTGCTTTACAATGCTTCCCTATGCTTTACCAGACCTCTCTGTGCTTTACAATGCTTCCCTATGCTTTACCAGACCTCTCTGTGCTTTACAATGCTTCCCTATGCTTTACCAGACCTCTCTGTGCTTTACAATGCTTCCCTATGCTTTACCAGACCTCTCTGTGCTTTACAATGCTTCCCTATGCTTTACCAGACCTCTCTGTGCTTTACAATGCTTCCCTGTGCTTTACCAGACCTCTCTGTGCTTTACAATGCTTCCCTATGCTTTACCAGACCTCTCTGTGCTTTACAATGCTTCCATATGCTTCACCATGCTTTATGCTTTTTTACATTTTGCTGTGCGTTTACTATGGGACATGGTTATCAGGGTAGACTTGGGAGACAGAGAGAAGCAGACACTTCTTCACACAGAGGGTGGTGAGGGGATGGAAGGGGCTGCCCAGGGTCTCCCGGTCATGCTGTCGAGGCAGAATCACTGGGATCCTTGAAGAGCCGTCTTGACAGAGTGTTGAATTGTGTTCCGTTGTCGTTCTCTCTCGGCCCCTCCACAGCGGCTCTGCAGGCTCCTGAGATCTGCTACGTCCTGGATGGGATTCTCTTTGTATACGGGATCGTCCTCACTGTGCTGTACTGCAGACTGAAGGTAACGGGTTCTGCTCACTGCGCGTGTGTGTGTGTGTGCGTGTCTCTGTGTTCATGTGTGTCTCTGTGTTCATGTGTGTCTCCTTGTTTGTGTGTCTCCGTGTTTGTGTGTGTCTCTGTGTTTGTGTGTGTCTCTGTGTTTGTGTGTGTCTCTGTGTTTGTGTGTGTCTCCGTGTCTGTGTGTGTCTCCGTGTCTGTGTGTGTCTCCGTGTCTGTGTGTGTCTCTGTGTCTGTGTGTGTCTCTGTGTTTGTGTGTGTCTCTGTGTTTGTGTGTGTCTCTGTGTTTGTGTGTGTCTCTGTGTTCGTGTGTGTCTCTGTTTGTGTGTGTGTGTCTGTGTGTCTCTCTTTGTTCGTGTGTGTGTCTCTGTGTTTGTGTGTGTCTGTTTGTGTGTGTGTCTCTGTATTCGTTTGTGTCTCTGTGTTTATGTGTGTGTCTCTCTGTGCTTGTGCGTGCGTGTGTGTGTGTGTCTGTGTTTGTGTGTGTGTGTTTGTGTTTGTATGTGTGTCTCTGTGTTTGTGTGTGTGTGTGTTCAAAAGTTTGGCAAGACCGGTTTCACAGTAAGACCAGGGCTGGGGATGGCATTGCCCACGTCTCTCACTCAGACCTGTGACTTCCTGAATACCCGGATATCTCTGAACAGATAACAGTCTCCTCTTTAGAAATAAGTGAAATATTTGAATCTCACAAGTAGAAAGATCCCCTGACATGTTATTATTATTATTTGTTTATTTAGCAGACGCCTTTATCCAAGGCGACTTACAGAGACTAGGTTGTGTGAACTATGCATCAGCTGTAGAGTCACTTACAATTACATCTCACCCGAAAGACGGAGCACAAGGAGGTTAAGTGACTTGCTCAGGGTCACACAATAAGTCAGTGGTTGAGGTGGGATTTGAACCAGGGACCTTCTGGTTACAAGCCCTTTTCTTTAACCACTGGACCACACAGCCTCCGACATGTTCTCCTCAGGAAAGCAGTACAGCTGAGGATGGGGAGTGGGTTGCTGGATAACTTCACAGACTGTTTGCTCACTAAATATCTTGGTATCTATGAATAGATAACCGTCTCCTCTTTAGAATTATGCTCAGGATTTTAATGAAACGTCTCTCCCACTTTCCAGATGATGTCCGACAAACCTCCTGTGCAAAAGGGATCAGCGGTAAGAATCGTACCAGAAACTCTCTTCACAGAGTAACACTCTCCATTAAGAGTTTCTAAGTTTGCATAGTAGTTACTTAGGAAATACAGGTGTGTGCTTACACATCATTATCATGTTATTATGCAGAGTTACAATGCACGTAACCTGGAAATATTTTTTGCATGATATATGTAAGTTTCATCTTAAACAGCTTCTAAAAAGTCTCCTGCGTTTGACCGCGTGTGGCTCCCTGTTCTTTTTCTGTGACTGTTTGAAATCGTATTTTATTTTATTTTATTTTAAAAATATAAGTCCTTAGTTGCAACAGAATTACAAGGCTGTCTGGTTTTCTACTTGTGATAAAACAGAAAAAAAACAGGTTGTCTGATTTCTGGGAAGCTAACAAGCAGTTTCTTTTCTGTTTTTGAGTTGCGTCTCAAAAAAAAAAAGGGAAGGAAACCCAAAAATAACTATGTCACTGTGAGAGAGGAAGAGAGGAAAAAGAGGGGGTAATGAAGGCGAGAAAAGAGAGGGCTGGATCGCATCAATATCAGGGTCTAGCGCTGTATATTATAAAGACATTTCAGAGGGCTGGATCGCATCAGTATCAGGGTCTAGTGCTATATATTATAAAGACATTTCAGAGGGCTGGATCGCATCACTATCAGGGTCTAGCGCTGTATATTATAAAGACATTTCAGAGGGCTGGATCGCATCAACATCAGGGTCTAGTGCTGTATATTATAAAGACATTTCAGAGGGCTGGATCGCATCAATATCAGGATCTAGTGCTGTATATTATAAAGACATTTCAGAGGGCTGGATCGCATCAACATCAGGGTCTAGTGCTGTATATTATAAAGACATTTCAGAGGGCTGGATCGCATCAATATCAGGGTCTAGTGCTGTATATTATAAAGACATTTCAGAGGGCTGGATCGCATCGATATCAGGGTCTAGTGCTATATATTATAAAGACATTTCAGAGGGCTGGATCGCATCACTATCAGGGTCTAGCGCTGTATATTATAAAGACATTTCAGAGGGCTGGATCGCATCAACATCAGGGTCTAGTGCTGTATATTATAAAGACATTTCAG
>CM060303.1:1587569-1592569 GCA_030684275.1 Acipenser oxyrinchus oxyrinchus | reverse complement strand
GTGGCGTGTGTGTGTGTGTGTGTGTGTGTGTGTGTGTGTGTGTGTGTGTGTGTGTGTGTGTGTGTGTGTGTGTGTGTGTGTGTGTGTGTGTGTGTGTGTGTTTGTGTTTGCTGTGTTTGGACCTTAATGTAAAATCGAGGTTCAATCAATCAACGATTCAATTCGGTGCGTTGAAAAGACTTTACATTGGGGGAGGGGTTGTCCAAAGCAGCCGAAATCGTGGCTGTAGATGTGTTATTTATTTTAAACCTCATTTGATTGCCTGTATTTTTGTTTAATAGAAGTGGGGAAAGCCGCATCGCTGTTTAAACAGGCTGACTGGTTGTGTGTCAGACCGTTATAAACCTTTTTGTGTGTGTGTGTGTGTGAATTGTTTTTATTATTGTAAATGTCATTTATATTAGCTCTGTATTGTAAAGGGTTGACCTATGTGAATAGCTTATTAACTATAATTCAATATAATCGCTTTTTGATGTCTTGGCACACACACACACGAGACTAAACCGAGGAGCCTATATTTGCAACGTATCTACAAACAGAAAAGCGTCAAACTGAGAGACTAAGGCCGAATATTTGGTGTTTTTTTTTTTTTTCTGGGTGGGGAAAATTAATGAAATGTCAGTGTGGTCTCTCTCTTCTCTCTCCAACCGCTGTGAGAAATACAAAAAAACAACTTCCTCTCTTGTCTCCATGACAACCTGGCAGCGATGACCACTGACTGACCGCACCTCACTTCCCGTTTCAAGAAACTACTACTATTATTATTATTATTATTATTATTATTATTATTATTATTATTATTATTATTTATTTCTTAGCAGACGCCCTTATCCAGGGAGACTTACAGTCGTAAACAAATACATTTCAAGAATCACAGTACAAGTAATAATACAATTAAGAGCAAGATAAATACAATGACTTTGGTTCTAGCAAGTACAAGTGTGACAAAATACGATTCAATAATACAGCAGATAACAGTGTCAGTGATACTTACATCAGGATATGATTAAATACAAAATACTACAGATTAAACACTTGGCAGATTATAGTAGCAGGGGAAGTAGCAGTGATCAAAGGGGAGGGCAACTAGGATTCTATTATTATTATTATTATTATTATTATTATTATTATTATTATTATTATGATTATGTATTTCTTAGCAGACGCCCTTATCCAGGGCGACTTACAATCGTAAGCAAATACATTTCAAGTATCACAGTACAAGTAATAATACAATTAAGAGCAAGATAAATACAACGACTTTAAAACAAACAAACAAACAAAAAGAACTTAACTTCCTGCTTAATAAAGTGAAACTAAATTGTATATCTGAGAAAGACTCTTCTTGAGAAGACGGAATGGCTTGTCAAGGGTAACCAAGCCGCGTTGTTGAGGCAGAATCTGATCTGAAGGACTTGACAAAAGTTTGTGGAGATCAGTCAGCTGTTATGGGAACCGGACGAGCATTGAAAACCACGTCACTTGCAGATAATCGTATAAACTGTACGTCTGTCTGTCCGCCTGAAGCACGTCGTTTTTAGCGAATTAATTTATGTCAACGTCTGCCTCTGTTTCGGGGTTTAGAGAAGTCAATTGGTTTTGCCTGCAGTTCTGGTCGATGGCCACTAGATGGCGGTACAAGAACAGTTTTAGATTTTCTAAATCTAAAACTC
Organism: Acipenser oxyrinchus oxyrinchus; assembly: GCA_030684275.1. Lineage (NCBI taxonomy): Eukaryota > Metazoa > Chordata > Actinopteri > Acipenseriformes > Acipenseridae > Acipenser > Acipenser oxyrinchus. The sequence goes on along the minus strand of CM060303.1, from coordinate 1,590,896 downwards.
CTTTCTGTCTGTCCTCTATATTTCTGATCATCAGGCAAAAAAAAAAAACTATAACTACCAAAAGAAAACTCAACCAAATTAGTCCTTTAGAACTTTTTTTATTTTTAAAGTTTTGATTTATTTTATATCTGCCGATTTAAAATACTACTTAAAGGCAATGCCGACTACCAGTACTGTGCAATGACCAACTAAAAATGCACAACAATAGAATGGGGGGGGGCAGGATGTTTATGTCCTAAAACCTGCTTAACCTGTTACTTTCTCCCCCCGTTAATTTGTTCAATTAAGTCAGGAGTGGTCGGCTCTTTGTGGGGTTTCTGTTCCAAAATTATCTCTAAATGACTTAATTGAACAAATAACTACTTACATTGAAAGAATTACCGCTTAACTAGATCAAATTAAATTGTGGCAAGTCTTCAGAAACTGATGATCAAGGGTTATCTATAAAACCTGCTGGATTTTGTCTCTCCACGACTGGACACCCCCTGTGTTAACTTAAAATTATTCAGCGGGTTTCCTGCGACTTTATGACGCAGAATCAGTTCATTCTATACAGAGGGTGATGACGCAAAACGTTTGTCCACAGCTGTAGTTACGTAGCGTAGCAGAGGATTAAAAACCGGGATCCGGTTTAGGTGTCCCGGGACACCTTCCTGAAAACCAGGGAAAACTGGGCGAGGTAGCAACACGAACGCCGGCGTATCATTCCTCTTTCACTGTCAGCAGTAGTTGCGGCGAGTTTGTTATGCGTGTGGGTCTGTGAGTCTCGCACGGTGTTATGCGTGTGGTTCTGTGAGTCTCGCACGGTGTTATGCATGCGGATCTGTGCGTCTCGCACGGTGTTATGCGTGTGGTTCTGTGCGTCTCGCACGGTGTTATGCATGTGGTTCTGTGAGTCTCGCACGTTGTTATGCGTGTGGTTCTGTGCGTCTCGCACGGTGTTATGCGTGTGGTTCTGTGCGTCTCGCACGGTGTTATGCGTGTGGTTCTGTGCGTCTCGCACGGTGTTATGCATGTGGTTCTGTGCGTCTCGCACGGTGTTATGCGTGTGGTTCTGTGCGTCTCGCACGGTGTTATGCGTGTGGTTCTGTGAGTCTCGCACGGTGTTATGCGTGTGGTTCTGTGCGTCTCGCACGGTGTTATGCGTGTGGTTCTGTGCGTCTCGCACGGTGTTATGCGTGTGGTTCTGTGCGTCTCGCACGGTGTTATGCATGTGGTTCTGTGCGTCTCGCACGGTGTTATGCGTGTGGTTCTGTGCGTCTCGCACGGTGTTATGCATGTGGTTCTGTGCGTCTCGCACGGTGTTATGCGTGTGGTGACAGGTAGTCCTATACTGTCGAGGAGGGAGGGAGTTTTGCGGCCCGACAGCTTAACGATACCTTTTGTTTCAGGGAATGTAGGCAGACTTGAATTCCCACCAGATTCCTGATAACGTCGAGTTTCACCGCAGAACAAAGGTCGGAGGAGGGACGCCCGCTGACGTTTTCACATGATTTTTTTTTTCTTTTTCAGCAGTGTTGTGTCGGTTATAAACACTGACACTAAATCGACGTGAAACCAATTGCTGTGTGTTGATCAGTCGACTATTAGACAAAAATAAGTTTACTTTTAAGTAAACGGTAATTTGATTTGTTATAGTCAGTTATGTGTGTGTGTGTGTGTATATTTTATATATATATATTATATATATATATATATATATATATATATATATATATATATATATATATATATATATATATATATATATATATATATATATATATATATATATAGCTCAAAGAGCCAGACATAGAGAGAGAGAGAGAGAGAGAGAGATTATATATTTTATTATTCTGTTTTTAATTCGAAACATACGGTTCATGAATATTTCTCGCCTGTCGGTCAAAAAAAGCGTCTGTGATCTCCATGGCGATACGTCACACATTAACCCTTTGGTGTATATTATTTAACTTGGCACCACCGTTCATTAAACGTAAGTATTCTAGTCAAACACGCACAGCGTCACAAAAAGTATTTAACTTTGAAAACCGGGTTCAGTACCTGAAATAGACTCGACTTGTCTTTCCAAAATAGCTGCTGAGCTGACAGTTTTAGGAGCCTTACCCACAACAATAATTGTCAGATCGGAGACAGTATCGTCTGTGTGGAGGCATTGATAATCACTTTAATAAAGGCGTGCTGTTTTTCTGTTTAGGTTTCTGGGAGGGGATCTGTAGGCGGAAAGCCGTTTTTTTTCCCCAGCGGCAGTCCTGTTTTAAAACAACTAATTATCCGCCGTTCCAAAATAATTTGTTTTTCAAAGCCGGAAGGACTCGGGTTACAGAACAACCGTCGGTCTGTTTTCGTGCAGGACCGCCTTTTTCAGAACCCGGACGCTGCAGCGACACAGATAAAACCTTGCATCTCCTCCAATTAGATTTAGTAAAACAAAAACTAAACTAAAAAAAACAACAACAAAAAAAACAAACAAAGCCAGGGCTTCTAAGGTTATGTAACTGAAGTCATTAGCGTGTCTGTGGCAACGATTTGTAACATATTTCCTACCCCACTTAGACAAATATTTACTTGGAGCGACATTTATAGTGTTAGTTTACCCTGTTGTTAAATATGCTTTACCAGACCTCTCTGTGCTTTACAATGCTTCCCTATGCTTTACCACACCTCTGTGCTTTACAATGCTTCCCTATGCTTTACCAGACCTCTCTGTGCTTTACAATGCTTCCCTATGCTTTACCACACCTCTCTGTGCTTTACAATGCTTCCCTGTGATTTACCACACCTCTCTGTGCTTTACAATGCTTCCCTGTGCTTTACCACACCTCTCTGTGCTTTACAATGCTTCCCTACCTCTCTGTGCTTTACAATGCTTCCCTATGCTTTACCAGACCTCTCTGTGCTTTACAATGCTTCCCTATGCTTTACCAGACCTCTCTGTGCTTTACAATGCTTCCCTATGCTTTACCAGACCTCTCTGTGCTTTACAATGCTTCCCTATGCTTTACCAGACCTCTCTGTGCTTTACAATGTTTCCCTATGCTTTACCAGACCTCTCTGTGCTTTACAATGCTTCCCTATGCTTTACCAGACCTCTCTGTGCTTTACAATGCTTCCCTATGCTTTGCCAGACCTCTCTGTGCTTTACAATGCTTCCCTATGCTTTACCAGACCTCTCTGTGCTTTACAATGCTTCCCTATGCTTTACCAGACCTCTCCGTGTTTTACAATGCTTCCCTATGCTTTACCACAACTCTCTGTGCTTTACAATGCTTCCCTATGCTTTACCAGACCTCTCTGTGCTTTACAATGCTTCCCTATGCTTTAGCA
>CM060303.1:1522569-1582569 GCA_030684275.1 Acipenser oxyrinchus oxyrinchus | reverse complement strand
GCATTGTAAAGCACAGAGAGGTGTGATAAAACATAGGGAAGCATTGTAAAGCACAGAGAGGTCTGGTAAAGCATAGGGAAGCATTGTAAAGCACAGAGAGGTGTGATAAAACATAGGGATGCATTGTAAAGCACAGAGAGGTGTGGTAAAGCATAGGGAAGCATTGTAAAGCACAGAGAGGTCTGCTAAAGCATAGGGAAGCATTGTAAAGCACAGAGAGGTCTGGTAAAGCATAGGGAAGCATTGTAAAGCACAGAGATGTATGGTAAAGCATTTAAAAAAAAACTGGGTAAACTAACCATTATATATAAAAAATGTATTAAGCACAGCAAAGCACTGCAAGGGAAGTAGTGTGGGATGGGGGATGGGGGATGGGGAGGGATGGGGGATGGGGGATGGGGGATGTGGGGGTGGCTTTAGCGTCCTAATTTTAGAAAAAAAGTATTTTTTCTACTTTTTTCCTGGCGCTGAAGATTACCTGCCTAATCCACGTGTCCAAAGGAGCTTCCTCCGTTAAGACCCGACTCGAGAGCGCAGCGGCACACAGTGCGGTTTAATTATTGTTTTACCAGGTTAAATTGCCCTTGTTTAGTTGAAATGGGACACCCACGGAGACAAGAGCTATTAAAGCTGCAGATTCTTTCATGATTTAGGGAGATGTATGTAGTTGTTTTAGTAATTACTCAGAGGTGGGGGTCACGGTTAAAACAAAGAAAAAGGCTTTTTGTTCACATTTCACTGTCTAAAAATAGGTATTTCAAGGTGCTCCACGGTTTTAAACATCCGTATTGAAGCAGGAAAAAAAGGAGGGTTGTGACTTTTAAAAATGTGTCGTTCTTTCTAGGGTCATTGTACCACACGCGTTCCTGAATATTTAAATGCTTATCTGAAAAAAAACAGTAAATGCTGTATTGTAGAATATTCGTTTTTTTTTTTTTTTTATCTAACCCTTTTCAATTTTTACCATCATAGCTTCTAACCCCCATTCACGGTGTAGTTTATAAATGCCTCGTTTTAGGATAGATTTCCGTTTGCAGACATGTTGTAGCACGCGCCGCTATAGGGACCAAAGTCTTTTGCCTCGCCTGGAAACGTTTGTCGTTGAATTTACACTGAAGACGCTGAGAAAGACTTCTACTGGAAACGTTAGTCATTGAATTGACATTATTAATGAGTCATTTAGCAGACGCTTTTATCCAAAGCGATTGACAGAGACTAGGAGGGTGAACTCTGCATCATCAACAACTGCTGCTGCTGCTGCTGCAGAGTCACTTCCAATAGGAGCTCGTTTGTTTGACGTCTCATCCTGAAGGACGGAGCACAAGGAGGTTCAGTGACTTGCTCAGGGTCACACACACACAGGGAGTCAGTGGCTGCTGCAGAGTCACTTCCAATAGGAGCTCGTTTGTTTGACGTCTCATCCTGAAGGACGGAGCACAAGGAGGTTCAGTGACTTGCTCAGGGTCACACACACACACACAGGGAGTCAGTGGCTGCTGCAGAGTCACTTCCAATAGGAGCTCGTTTGTTTGACCTCTCATCTCTCCTCTCCATACCTCAGTATTATACACAGGGTGATTCAGAAAGTAAGTTCACCCCCCCTGTAAATTACTCCGTGGTGTGCAAGAGATCCGATCTCCCCCTCTTTCCTCTCCTCTCTCCACTGTCTGCCCTCAAAAAAAATGGGTGTGGCTTACTGTCGGCCAGTGGTGTCCAATCACAGTCCAGGAGGGCCAAAACTGCACTCCGGGTTTAACAGGTAAAATGAGATCATGCATGACGTCAGGGTCTAGGTGGAGGTTTATTGTGTTCAATGAAATCATTTAGAACAGGGTTGGAACAAAGACCAGGAGTGGAGTATGGCAATTTTTGGCCACGCAAAAAACGCTGAAAGCTCAGAGTAGAGAAAGAGTTAATGGAAGTGTTTGTTATGTATTCAGCTTTCATGTTCAACGCCAGCTGTGTTTATGCCAGCAGTGCGATTGCATACAGGATAACACGCGGCTATTATACTTCGGGTGGGCTGCGACAGTACAATATAGAGTAACATAACTTTAAGTGAACACAGCGTGACTTTTAAAATATACTCACAGCTTTCTGTTCCAACCTGCATTTGTTATTTTGTGGTGTTAAGCATTTATTTTCAGACAGGCCGTTTTCCCGGTATTTGTTTTTAGGGTTATTTAGTGAGAGAGGCGCGTGTCTGTCTGCTCTGATTCCTAACAACCGTGCATTTAATATGGATGAGACACGATTGTTGTTCGATTATCTGGGATTCGAGGTCTTTGTTTGTATTATCAGGTATTATCTGGCTGATTCACGAGTGGCGAGACAGCTGCTTGGGGTTTGTGTGGATCGCTGTTCTCTCCAGAGTCTGAAGAAAAGCAGCGATCATTTTTACATAACGTTTCTACAGCGTGCTATGGCCCAAAGTTTTGCATTACCCTATAGAATGAACTCATTTTGCTTCATTGAGTCGAATGAAGCCTGCTGAATAATGTTACGTTAGCATATTGAATTGCACGCTGCTTGGTATAGTTTTTTCCATAGACTTAACAGTAAAACTGTCAAAAATTGAAAAATTTTACATTTCAAAATCTAATATGAAATACCGCACTACTGTATAAATATTATGGCTTGTTTGTTTGTTTATTTAGCAGACGCCTTTATCCAAGGCGACTTACAGAGACTAGGGTGTGTGAACTATGCATCAGCTGCAGAGTCACTTACAACTACATCTCACCCGAAAGACGGAGCACAAGGAGGTGAAGTGACTTGCGGCATACTCTCTCTCTCTCTCTCTCTCTCTCTCTCTCTCTCTCTCTCTCTCTCTCTCTCTCTCTATATATATATATATATATATATATGAAGTTGTAGTTTTTTTGCATTACACGATGTTAAATAAAATATCATTTATTTTCATGTATTTTTTTTTCAGTTTTAGTTTTGTTTTTAAATTAGATCTCAATCACGAGATTCTAGGTGATGCAAAACTTCTGTCCACAGCTGCGCATGGTCACAGACACGAGCTTCAGTTCGGGTGTGTTCGCACGCTTGACCCAGCCTTAAAAAGACAAAACCTTTTTAAGAAACAAAAATTCTGTAAAGAAAACAGTCGTTGCCCAGAACTGAACACCATGTGACTGGCCGTTAGCCAATCACAGTCATCAATAAGCTGGTAACGATGGGTGGTGTACCTCATTGAGCTTCGGTGAATCATGGCACGCTGTTTTGGGATAGAGGTGTGTGTTTTTTCTAGACAAAAGCCCTGACTTGCATCCTGTGGTGGTCGAATTTACCTCACAGGTGTCTACTGGACTAATTAATCAACCTCGCGGGGTAGTTTGGTGAACGCATTAATTACTGCATTTCACACCGCCTTAGTGTGGGAAAACAAACACAGCCACATTCCAAACGAACGAGTCTTTTAATTACCTCATGTCATGCGTCTAAAGACGTGCTTTTACTGTGGGACACTTTTAAAAGTGTTAATTTACCCCGTTTTTTAATTGGCTTTACCAGACCCCTCTGCTTTACAATGCTTCCCTATGCTTTACCACACCTCTCTGTGCTTTACAATGCTTCCCTATGCTGTACCAGACCTGTCTGTGCTTTACAATGCTTCCCTATGCTTTACCAGACCTATCTGTGCTTTACAATGCTTCCCTATGCTTTACCAGACCTATCTGTGCTTTACAATGCTTCCCTATGCTTTACCACACCTCTCTGTGCTTTACAATGCTTCCCTATGCTTTACCAGACCTATCTGTGCTTTACAATGCTTCCCTATGCTTTACCAGACCTCTCTGTGCTTTACAATGCTTTTGTCTGCTTTACCACATCCTCTCTGTGCTTTACAATACTTCCCTATGCTTTACCACATCCTCTCTGTGCTTTACAATGCTTCCCTATGCCTTCCCATGTGTTCACTTTGCTGTATTACACTTTGCTGTGTTTGTACTATGGGACACGTTTCTGAGGGGTGTGTGCAGCCCCTCATGTTTTGGATATTGAGCCCCTGGGTTTTGCAGGGATTCCCATGGTGTCTGTGTTTCTTACCCTGTGTGCAGGGGCAGGACGGTGTTTTTTAGTTTGTCTGTTCCAGTCTTTGGCACCGAACTGGAAAGGTTTGCGTGAGGAGAGCTTGGAAAACAAGTGTGACCGCATTGCAACACTCGTTCATCTCCTGTGTGTCATGATACCTGAGAGAAGACTCCCTCCCTCCCTGTCTCCCTCTCTGTCTCCCTGTCTCTCAATACCCGTGGGGAGGAATCAGGATTAACTTTCTATGCACTGGCTGTTTTACAGCTGGGAGTGCTTTTACAGAGTTAGAAACTCACACTAGCCCTGCGCTGCTGCACCCAGTCCTGGGGTTCAGAGCTCCCCTCAATGAAGTCTAGCATTATTATTATTAATATTGAAATGATCAGGAGCCAGGAGTTTGAGCAGGGTTAGAAACTCACACTAGCCCTGCTGCTGCTGCACCCAGTCCTGGGGTTCAGAGCTCCCCTCAATGAAGTCTAGTAGTATTATTATTAATATTGAAATGATCAGGAGCCAGGAGTTTGAGCAGGGTTAGAAACTCACACTAGCCCTGCTGCTGCTGCTGCTGCACCCAGTCCTGGGGTTCAGAGCTCCCCTCAATGAAGTCTAGTATTATTATTAATATTGAAATGATCAGGAGCCAGGAGTTTGAGCAGGGTTACAAACTCACACTAGCCCTGCTGCTGCTGCTGCTGCTGCTGCACCCAGTCCTGGGGTTCAGAGCTCCCCTCAATGAAGTCTAGTATTATTATTATTACATTTTTTCAATTTGTCAGTTTTTCAGTTAAGTATATGAGAAAACTACAAAGCCCTGGTATGTAATTAAATAAGTTAACGTCACATTATTCATCAGGTTTCATTTGACTTGAAGCTAAATTTGTTTATTTTCTCTCCCTCCACCCTCCCCTCCCCCAGCCCCTTCTCTCTGCAGTTTCTTGGAGCCCCCCACCCCTGTGTTCTCCCTCACCGCTCTGGAAGAAGGGGTGGCTCGACTGCCCTGTCGATTCGAACCCGAGTCAGAAATACAGACTAACAGCTCCAAGGAGGTGATTCAACAAGTCGCCTGGTTCAAACTGCACCCCAACAATGAGGGCCCTGCGAATCGAGAGCAGATCATTCTCTTTCACAGAACGATGGGACAGCATGGTATGAGAACGAGTCTATTATTATTATTATTATTATTATTATTATTATTATTATTATGATGATGATGATGATGATGATGATGATGATGATGATGATGATGATGATGATGAGGCAGTGCGGTCCAGTGGTTAAAGTCCAGGGGCTTGTAACCAGAAGGTCACTGGTTCAAATCCCACCTCAGCCACTGACTCACTGTGTGTGACCCTGAGCAAGTCACTTCATCTCCTTGTGCTCCATCCTGCGGATGAGATGTTAAATCAACATCCTATTGTATGTGACTCTGCATATAATGCACAGTTCCACAGCCTGCCTCTGTAAAGCGCTTTGTGATGGTGGTCCGCTACGAAAGGCGCTATATAAAAATATTATTATTATTTAGCAGACGCTTTTATGTAAAGCGACTTCCAGAGACTAGGGGGGTGAACTCTGCATCATCAACAACTGCTGCTGCTGCAGAGTCACTTCCAATAGGAGCTCGTTTGTTTGACGTCTCATCCTGAAGGACGGAGCACAAGGAGGTTCAGTGACTTGCTCAGGGTCACACACACACACAGGGAGTCAGTGGCTGCTGCAGAGTCACTTCCAATAGGAGCTCGTTTGTTTGACGTCTCATCCTGAAGGACGGAGCACAAGGAGGTTCAGTGACTTGCTCAGGGTCACACACACACAGGGAGTCAGTGGCTGCTGCAGAGTCACTTCCAATAGGAGCTCATTTGTTTGACTTGCTCAGAGTCACACACACTCACACACACACAGTGAGTCAGTGGCTGAGGGGAGATTTGAACCTCCTGGTTTCAAGCCCCTTTTCTTTACCCGCTGGAGCAGCGAGCCTCCAATTATAGCAGAATTATTTGCTAAAATTGCAATTCCAGTTCCAATGCTGTTGTTTCCCATTGCAATCACAGTTACAATTGGGTTTCAGTAATTACAATTTCACTGAAAAAGACTAACGCACTCAGACAGCATGACCTTTCAACTTGCCCCCCCAGTTATAGCCCTGAGTGCTTTAATAAAACTCTTCTCTTCCAGTTTTTGACAAGTACAAAGAACGAATCTCCTTTGAGAAGGCAGAGCCTATCGCAGACTCCGCCCTCCTGATCAGAGGCATGACGCTGGAAGACCAGGGGGAGTACGTGTGTCAGGTGATCACCTTCCCATCTGGCAACTTCGAGACCACCATCGAGCTGACTCTACTGAGTGAGTATTTCATGACCCCCACCGACCCCCACAAATCATTTAGACTGGCCAAAGTTAGTCCTGTTTACACTCTATGGTAAAGCATAGGGAAGCATTGTAAAGCACAGATAGGTCTGGTAAAGCATAGGGAAGCATTGTAAAGCACAGAGAGGTCTGGTAAAGCATAGGGAAGCATTGTAAAGCACAGAGAGGTCTGGTAAAGCATAGGGAAGCATTGTAAAGCACAGAGAGGTGTGATAAAGCATAGGGAAGCATTGTAAAGCACAGAGAGGTCTGTAAAGCATAGGGAAGCATTGTAAAGCACAGAGAGGTCTGGTAAAGCAATGGGAAGCATTGTAAAGCACAGAGAGATCTGGTAAAGCATAGGGAAGCATTGTAAAGCACAGAGAGGTCTGGTAAAGCATAGGGAAGCATTGTAAAGCACAGAGAGGTCTGGTAAAGCACAGGGAAGCATTGTAAAGCACAGAGAGGTCTGGTAAAGCATAGGGAAGCATTGTAAAGCACAGAGAGGTGTGGTAAAGCATAGGGAAGCATTGTAAAGCACAGAGAGGTATGGTAAAGCATAGGGAAGCATTGTAAAGCACAGAGAGGTGTGGTAAAGCATAGGGAGGGATTGTAAAACCTGGAGTGGAATAATAGCCCTCCAGGACTGTGATTGGTTGATTGGACACCCCTGGTTTAAACAGTGGGGGGGGGGGGGTTGCAGAATACAAGTGTAGCGAGGTTATGCTAAGATTATACAATGCCTCAGCCAAAGGGCAGAGCACAAGGAGGTTCAGTGACTTGCTCAGGGTCACACACACACACACACACAGGGAGTCAGTGGCTGAGCCGGGTGATTTGAACCTCCTGGTATAAATTCTTTCTCCTAACAGGCCTTCCAGTCTCTAGTCTTGACCCCGCCTCCCCACCTCTCCTGGAAGGTTCCGTGGTCGCCGTGGCGGCGGTCTGCACTTCCTGGGGAGTCGTGCCCCCCACGGTTGCCTGGGAGACGAGCCTAGAAGGGTCAAGCCAGCTTAATCAGGCGGCTGGAGGCAAGGTCACAAACAAGTTCTGGGTGAAACCCAACCGGGTGATGAACGGAGAGAGGCTGGACTGTTTGATCACGCACCAGAGTCTTAAAGAACCGAGGAGGATTCCGTACACCGTCGTGGTGCACTGTGAGTAAATGACGTGTGCCTGACGCTTTAAGTTTTGGCGTGTGTAGGGTTCAAATTGGGCAGCAACGGTTTTGCAGTAAGACCAGGGCTGGGGATGGTGTTGCCCGCGTCTCCTCACTCAGACCCCTGACTTAATGAATACCCAGATATAAACTCAATAAATCATCGTCTCCTCTTTTTAAAAACACGAGCTGAGGATTTTACCAAGCCAGACAATGTCGACCCAGGGGACTTTTTTTGACCTGAAAAAAGAAACAAGGACCAGGGGTCACAAATGGAGATTAGATAAAGGGGGCATTCAGAACAGAAAATAGGAGGCACTTTTTTACACAGAGAATTGTGAGGGTCTGGAAGCAACTCCCCAGTAATGTTGTTGAAGCTGACACCCTGGGATCCTTCAAGAAGCTGCTTGATGAGATTCTGGGATCAATAAGCTGAACCAAACGAGCAAGATGGGCTGAATGGCCTCCTCTCGTTTGGAAACTTTCTTATGTTCTTATCTCGTTAGGAGAATGATCCCCCCCCCGAAATGTTCTCCTGTTTCTAGGAAAGCGGCAGAACTGGGAACAGGGAGTTTGTTGCTGGATAACTTCACTCAGACTAAATATCTTGGTATACCTGAATAGACAACTGTCTCCACTTTAAAATGAAGTGAAGGGTTTTAATGAACAGTCTCTCCCTCAAATGCTGCGTTTTCCCAAATGTGATCCTCTTCCAGCCTGGTGTGCCTGACGGATATGCTTCTCTGTCTCAGATCCCCCGGACGTGTCACTCACAGGCTATGAAAATGATTGGTTCCTGGGGATGGAGGGCGGGGCTTTGAAATGTCTGGGGAAAGGGAACCCAGAACCAAACCACTTCACGTGGACAAGGTAAAGAACATCCACGTCGCAGCTTCAGAATCTGTCAAGAACACTGGTTTTAAAGCCTTGCTTATTTTAGTTAGTTTTTTTTTTCTGTTATTATTTCTTAACAGACACCCTTATCCAAGGCGACTTACAATTGTTGCAAGATATCACGTTATTTTAAATACAATTACATTATTTTTTACACATTATTTTTACATACAATTACCCATTTATACAGTTGGGTTTTTTACTGGAGCAATCTAGGTAAAGTACCTTGCTCAAGGGTACAGCAGCAGTGTCCCCCGACCTGGGATTGAACCCACGACCCTCCGGTCAAGAGTCCAGAGCCCTAACCACTACTCCACACTGCTGCCTGTTAAGAAGTATATGGAAAAAAATCCACAAAGCGTGTAATTCAATCTATTAACGTGACATTATTTGGCGGGTTTGGACTTGGTCAAGCAGAATGGGTTTGTTCTGTAGAGTGATGCTAAACTTTCGCCCGAGGTCTGTGTGTGTGTGTGTGTGTGTGTGTGTGTGTGTGTCAGTGTGTGTCAGTGTGTGTGTGTGTGTGTGTGTGTGTGTGTGTGTGTGTGTGTGTGTGTGTGTGTGTGTGTGTGTGTGTGTGTGTGTGTGTGTGTGTGTGTGTGTGTGTGTGTGTGTGTGTGTGTGTGTGTGTGTGTGTGTGTGTGTGTGTGTGTGTGTGTGTGTGTGTGTGTGTGTGTGTGTGTGTGTGTGTGTGTGTGTGTGTGTGTGTGTGTGTGTGTGTGTGTGTGTGTGTGTGTGTGTGTGTGTGTGTGTGTGTGTGTGTGTGTGTGTGTGTGTGTGTGTGTGTGTGTGTGTGTGTGTGTGTGTGTGTGTGTGTGTGTGTGTGTGTGTGTGTGTGTGTGTGTGTGTGTGTGTGTGTGTGTGTGTGTGTGTGTGTGTGTGTGTGTGTGTGTGTGTGTGTGTGTGTGTGTGTGGGGCTGTGGTGGTGTGTGTGTGTGTGTGTGTGTGTGTGTGTGTGTGTGTGTGTGTGTGTGTGTGTGTGTGTGTGTGTGTGTGTGTGTGTGTGTGTGTGTGTGTGAACGAGGGTGGCAAGGTTACTGGTTAAATCTTCTGCAGGATTGAAGGTTGTTTTTGAAGAAACTCGCTGCCACTCCCACACTGCTGAAAGCTTGGGAAAAAAATGATTTCAGGAAAACCCAATCGAAGAGATGAGGCAATACGAGGCAAGTCTGCTCTTGTAGCTGGAGAGCTAAAGAACGAGAGAACTGTCACCCAGAGTTGAGAAACAGGCAGGAGAGAAGGATGGGGGAGGGGGGAGGGAGAAAGGTAGCGAGAGGAAGCAAAAGAGACTGCAGCTGAAGACATAAAAGTACAGTGCAAGCTTAACAAAGCATTATTATTATTTATTTCTAAGCCCTTATCCAGGGCGACTTACAATTGTTACAAGATATTACATTATTTTTACATACAATTATCCATTTATAGAGTTGGGTTTTTACTGGAGCAATCTAGGTAAAGTACCTTGCTCAAGGGTATAGCAGCAGTGTCCCCCACCTGGGATTGAACCCTCCGGTCAAGAGTCCTAACCACTACTCCACACTGCTGCCCATGCTTTATCAGACCTCCCTGTGCTTTACAATGCTTCCCTATGCTTTACCAGACCTCTCTGTGCTTTACAATGCTTTCTTATGCTTTACCAGACCTCTCTGTGCTTTACAATGCTTCCCTATGCTTTACCAGACCTCCCTATGCTTTACCAGACCTCTCTGTGCTCTACAATGCTTCCCTATGCTTTACCAGTCCTCTCTGTGCTTTACAATGCTTCCCTATGCTTTACCAGACCTCTCTGTGCTTTACAATGCTTCCCTATGCTTTACCAGACCTCTCTGTGCTTTACAATGCTTCCCTATGCTTTACCAGACCTCTCTGTGCTTTACAATGCTTCCCTATGCTTTACCACACCTCTCTGTGCTTTACAATGCTTCCCTATGCTTTACCAGACCTCTCTGTGCTTTACAATGCTTCCCTATGCTTTACCAGACCTCTCTGTGCTTTACAATGCTTCCCTATGCTTTACCAGACCTCCCTATGCTTTACCACACCTCTCTGTGCTTTACAATGCTTCCCTATGCTTTACCACACCTCTCTGTGCTTTACAATGCTTCCCTATGCTTTACCACACCTCCCTGTGCTTTACAATGCTTCCCTATGCTTTACCAGACCTCTCTGTGCTTTACAATGCTTCCCTATGCTTTACCAGACCTCTCTGTGCTTTACAATGCTTCCCTATGCTTTACCAGACCTCTCTGTGCTTTACAATGCTTCCCTATGCTTTACCACACCTCTCTGTGCTTTACCAGGCTTTCACTGTGTTGTATTACTCTTTGCTGTGTTTTTACAGAGGGAATCTTTATTTTTTTATATATATATAAGAGTATGCTTTTTCTAAGGTAACTATGATAAAGTGAAACACGTCGCTGTTTCTGTTACTGAGACGTAAATGTGAATGAATCAGCCTTTCTTAAATGATGACATCACGTGCTAGTAATGCAACACTCATCTCTGTTTTGTTTCACACGGTAATTAACGGCGTGACTAATTAAGAGCTTAAACTGAAACATTCCTGGCAGCTGATCGAATTCGTATTTCGTTACACAGGGTAAACAAACCGATTTTATTCGATTTACTCGGACGGAGCGCTCCACGGACGAGGGTCGCCGGTGCCGATCGGGATGACTTTACCCTTCAGAGCGAAACGAGCGGAGAAACGGCTGCTTGGGTTTTAATTGATCGATCGCTGCTTTTCTTCAGACTCTCTGGACAGAACAGCGATCCACACAAACCCAATCCCAGCCCGATCGACACCAGCGACCCTCGTCTTGATTGACAGCCCCTGATTTTCTGTCTAGAGCCCCCCCATCCCGATAATCCAATAATGGGTTCGTACAACGCTACAGTGGAGTGATTCTCATCTCTCTCTCTCTCTCTCTCTCTCTCTCTCTCTCTCTCTCTCTCAGGGAGAACTCCGCTCTCCCGGATGGAGTGAGTGTTGTTAACGACTCTCTCTCGTTTCCTCGCCCTCTGGAGCTCTCTGACTCGGGCGTTTATATCTGCAGCTCGTCAAACAGAGCTGGTATCAGGGAGGCGAAGCTGGAGATCAGAGTGTCAGGTGATTTTGAAGTGCAGCGTGATTCGAATGTATTTTATAGAAATGCATTATATATATATATATATATATATATATATATATATATATATATATATATATATATATATATTACCCTGGCTATTGACTGCATCGTGTTTGCATGCATGCAACAGCCTTCATCATTCAACCTTGTCACCGTCACAGCAACACTTAATGGATGATGACTTTTTGTGTTCATGGTCAAGTCTGCCACCTTGTGTTCACACCAAGTCATTACAA
The DNA here is from genome assembly GCA_030684275.1 of Acipenser oxyrinchus oxyrinchus. Lineage (NCBI taxonomy): Eukaryota > Metazoa > Chordata > Actinopteri > Acipenseriformes > Acipenseridae > Acipenser > Acipenser oxyrinchus. The sequence goes on along the minus strand of CM060303.1, from coordinate 1,570,759 downwards.
CCCTGTTCTATAATGTTTCAAAGTATTTTTTTTTTAAAGGCAAATTAGATATTTATTAAAACTATTCGAGACTGTGCTTGAGAAAAGAATACCGCAGTCATTTTGCACTTTCCCCCTTGGCTAGCTTCGAGCTTCAGAACAGAAAATAGGAGGCACTTTTTTTACACAGAGAATTGTGAGGGTCTGGCACCAACTCCCCAGTAATGCTGTTGAAGCTGACACCCTGGGATCCTTCAAGAAGCTGCTTGATGAGATTCTGGGATCGATAAGCTACTAACAACCAAGATGGGCTGAATGGGGCTTCCTCTTGTTTATTTAGCAGACGCCTTTATCCAAGGCGACTTACAGAGACTAGGGTGTGTGAACTATGCATCAGCTGTAGAGTCACTTACAACTACATCTCACCCGAAAGACAGAGCATAAGGAGGTTAAGTGACTTGCTCAGGGTCACACAATGAGTTAGTGGCTAAGGTGGGATTTGAACCGGGGACCTCCTGGTTAAAAGCCCTTTTCTTTAACCACTGGACCACACAGCTTCCTTTCTTATGTTCTTATGTTCTTATGTTCTTAAGTTCTTAAGTTCTTAAGTTCTTATGTTCTTACCCGCTCTGTGCTTTCCTCAGAGACCGCAATCAGGAAAGCAGACTTCAGCTCCGTGGTGATGATCGCCGTGGGAGCGGTTGTCGCGGTGCTGCTGGTTACCCTGGTGATCGCCGTGCTGTTACTCAACCGACATCACAAGCGAAGGAACACGGAGCTGGAGAGGGCTTTGAACATGAAAACGTGAGTCATGGAGAGCTCCTGCCTTCAAGGAGTAGCTCTTGTGTTGAATGGATAGATTTTGTATTGAATGGAGAGATCTTGTATTGAGTGGGGAGCTCTTGTATTGAATGGTGAGCTCTTGTATTGAATGGTGAGCTCTTGTATTGAAGGGCGAGCTCTTGCATTGAATGGAGAGCTCTTGCATTGAAGGGTGAGCTCTTGTATTGAATAGAGAGCTCTTGCATTGAAGGGTGAGCTCTTGTATTGAATGGAGAGCTCTTGTATTGAATGGAGAGCTCTTGTATTGAATGGGTAGCTCTTGTATTGAAGGGCGAGCTCTTGTATTGAATGGAGAGCTCTTGTATTGAGTGGATATATTTTGTATTGAATGGATAGATTTTGTATTGAATGGTGAGCTCTTGTATTGAATGGAGAGCTCTTGCATTGAAGGGTGAGCTCTTGTATTGAATGGGTAGCTCTTGTATTGAAGGGCGAGCTCTTGTATTGAATGGAGAGCTCTTGTATTGAGTGGATATATTTTGTATTGAATGGATAGATTTTGTATTGAATGGGTAGCTCTTGTATTGAATGGAGAGCTCTTGCATTGAAGGGTGAGCTCTTGTATTGAATGGAGAGCTCTTGTATTGAATGGAGAGCTCTTGTATTGAATGGGTAGCTCTTGTATTGAAGGGCGAGCTCTTGTATTGAATGGAGAGCTCTTGTATTGAGTGGATATATTTTGTATTGAATGGATAGATTTTGTATTGAATGGTGAGCTCTTGTATTGAATGGAGAGCTCTTGCATTGAAGGGTGAGCTCTTGTATTGAATGGGTAGCTCTTGTATTGAAGGGCGAGCTCTTGTATTGAATGGAGAGCTCTTGTATTGAGTGGATATATTTTGTATTGAATGGATAGATTTTGTATTGAATGGGTAGCTCTTGTATTGAATGGAGAGCTTTTGCATTGAATGGAGAGCTCTTGTATTGAATAGAGAGCTCTTGCATTGAAGGGTGAGCTCTTGTATTGAATGGGTAGCTCTTGTATTGAAGGGCGAGCTCTTGTATTGAATGGAGAGCTCTTGTATTGAATGGGTAGCTCTTGTATTGAATGGACAGCCATGTTTTTAAAAGCATTTTTCTTTCTCTGCCTTCGCAGTGAGGAGCTCTCTTCCTTATCCAGACAGACCTCTTTCAGAAGACTGAACTCCTTCAACACCAACCCCCCGTCTCAGGTACCAAAACCACCGTAGCTCTCAATTTAATAACTCCGGTAATCCTAACTCTTGTGCCCGACTTGGGGTCTGCAGTGTTAACACAGCACGTGGCTAACCTGAAACTCGTTGTTTTTTTCTTTTTTTTTTGCTCCTTTGCAGACGGACGAAAACATCCCTCTGCGAGAAGAAGCCATCGCGAGACACAGCCTGGGTTCCCTAGCGGTAAGGAAACGGTTTGCCAGAAACCGAGCCCCATTGCAAAGCTGGGGCAGATGCCAACCCAGTCTTACCCAGGCAATGACCAGCAAGCGATTTTCTTACACAGCCTGCGTTGTTTGATTTTATTACAGTAACTGTAACTCCTTTCTGTTTGAGCGAGCGTCAGCAATGCCTTGACATCAGGGCAAACCATCTGCAGTTTAGCTGCGCTGTGACAGAATGCACGACTGTCTGTAAAGTTTGAGGTTTAAGTTTTTAAGGCAGCTTGGTGGTCCATTGGTTAAAGAAAGGGGCTTGTTACCAGGAGGTTCCTGGTTCAATCCCGGCTCAGCCACTGACTCATTGTGTGAACCTGAGCAAGTCACTGAACCTCCTTGTGCTCCGTCCTTCGGATGAGACGTCAAACAAACGAGCTCCTATTGGAAGTGACTCTGCAGCAGTTGTTGATGATGCAGAGTTCACAACCCCCCACCCCCGTGAGTCGCTTTGGATAAAAGCGTCTGCTAAATGATTAATTAATAATAAGTTAACTGCTTTGTTGAATGCATTTTCTGCTCTGTTTTGCCACCTGGTGGCAGGACCGATGAAGTGCAGCTGATTCAATGCTGAATTTATTATGCCAGGGAGATAACGGATCAGTCCTACATCCATGTATTTGGAAGTACAGCTACGCCCAGCAGTTTAGCATCGCCCTATCGGATGAACTCCTTCTGTTTCAGGATCATTCCGCTCGCAGTCGGGACAGCCACTCCACGCTGTCGACGGTGCGGGGCGTGTCAGAGTTCGGGCCCCTCCTGTGCGGGACGATGAGAGGGAGGAGGAGGAGGACGACGAAGAGCTCCGCAGATCCAGGCTGAGAGTCGAGTCGTTTGTCAGGAGCAGCACCAGGTCACTGCGGGTGAGGGGCACTGCCTGGTTATTAATCAAAGGCTTGAATTCATTTTTATTTGATTTATTTACGTATCCTTCTTCTTCATATTATTCTTGCTGTTACAGGTATACTCTGTTGCACACGTGTTTTTATTTTAAAAACATGATATCTGGTACTAAATTAGGATCAAGATGCCATGCTTTATTCTCTTCATAGGGATTATTATTATTATTATTATTATTATTATTATTATTATTATTATTATTATTATCCTCAGCTGATGCACTATACTTGCACTATTGCACTGCTAATCTGTCACTGTAGATCTAACTCGCTGTGATCCTAACCTAACCTCCTGGTTCATATTGTATTCTAGCAGTGTTATTATTATCAGCACTGTCTGTAAACCGCACTGTGTTTAAATATGAAGCCTGCATTGTAACCCTGTGCTGTGACACCCGTGCGAGTCCCCTGGGATAAAGGGGTCTGCCAAATAAATAATACGTTTTAGAATAAAAAAAATAATAATGTTCATCTTCCTAGGAGCCTGGACTCCGCCCCCCGCTGAACCCCTCCCTCCTGAGAACCTCCTTGACCCGCTCCCTGCCCCGCTCCCTGCCCCGCTCCCTGCCCCGCGAGAGAACCAACGGCAGCGCCCGGCACCTGACCGAACGGAAACTCCGGGACTCCTCGCTGGGATCCCAGGGGGAGGAATCTCAAGAGAAGGACGAGTCCTACGATGAGCTGAGCGAGGAGGGGGAGAGAGAGGCACAGGGAGAGGGAGAGGGAGAGGGAGAGTTGGAGAGAGAGTCCATTACCGAAGCCCTTTCCCAGCACTTCCACATGGACAACGGGACCCTCCGACCGAAACCGACCGCCAATGGGATTTTCATCCATCCCAAGGCGCATTTTGTGTGACGGGATTTGACCTGCAGGAAATGTTGGGATTAGATTGAACTGAACTGTAGTGTAATTGGGAAACAGTGACATCTGGTGGTCTGATAGGTGTATTGCAGCCCTCCTCCCTGGGGATAAAAAAAACACAAAAACTTGAAACTCTAACCCTGTCAAGTGTACCAAAAAAACAGCGCCATCTGTTGTCTGATGGATGTATCGCAGCCAATTTTATAAACCCAGGTAAAACTACAGCCAGCAGCTACACCAATGGGATTGTGACTGACCTGCCCTCTGGATTAAAAAAAAAAAAATACTGTAAACTGGAAGGAAAAAGCGCCACCTGTTAGGCCAAAATGTGGTATTGCAAATTCGGGTCAAACTACAGCAATGTACACCATTGTGATTTGGATTCACCACAAGGCTGTACTAAACAGCATTCAACTGTGCTGAAATGGTGTACACTGGAAGAAAATAGCGCCATCTGGGGTACCAATGGGGGAACTGCAGGCAACTATACCAAATTCTACCAGACTGGATTAGACATTAAACTTCACCGGGCAAAACCGGAAACTAAACAGCGCCACCTGTTGGTCTAAACGGGAACTGCGCCTGCATAAAACCCTGGCAGCAACTTTACCAATTGGACTAAAACAAAGTATGTGTTTGGGGGAAGGAAGTAAGACCAGGGTGTGAGGTCATTTCCTGTTTTTCCAAAACCAATTACTCAGTTCCCTTTTTAAAATCAATTCCCGATTTCCGGTACCTTTTTTTTTTAATCAATTCCAATCATTGATCAAAATTTGCAATCTGCTGTATTCTGTTAAAACGAGCTTCTCATTTTCAGCGGCAAAAAAATGACTTCCATCGAAGTTGTTTGTTTGTTTGTTTGTTTGTTTGTTTGTTTGTTTGTTTGTCAATTAAATTGGCTTCAAACGAGCATGAATATTACCACTTCTCTCAAATATCAATTCCGATTCCTTAGAAAGGACTTGGAAGTGGAATTAGGAATTGATTTTAAAAAGGAAACGGATTTGAAAAACAGGATTGAGTCCGAACCCTGGCAATGGTATTATTTTAACTGCAATTCATCTCAGCTGTTATTTGTTTTTCTCATAGCTTTGTGTTTTCTATTGAAATGACGGTATTGTAAAATTGTAAATTACTGTTTTAAAACATTGGAACTTTTTGAGAAAACCGCTAAGTCGTTAAGAGTCTCTAATTACAGTCAGTGCCGCCTAATCGGGATCCTGATAACTTGGATCCTGATAATCGGGATTGCTGTTTAAATGAGACAGAACTCTGGGAGATGGTTCTTCCCAATGCGGTTCCTGTCGCTTAACTGGGACGTCCCTTCGTTTTAATTGGGATACAGTATTTTCAAATGGTGAACGGAGATCGCTTTTCAGAGCAAGACCGGTTCGAGTAGCACAGAGAGGTGAGTGCGTGATTACGCTGTGACTTGCGTAAACCACTTCGAACTCTTGAAGGAGCTGCTGGAGTCTCCTGTGGTTTCTCAGGCTGTTGTTGCAAAGAAAGTTCAACATCAACATCGCAGTGGGGGACACTGCTGCTGTACCCTTGAGCAAGGTACTTTACCTAGATTGCTCCAGTAAAACCCCAACTTTATAAATGGGTAATTGTATGTAAAAATAATGCGATATCTTGTAAAAATTGTAAGTCGCCCTGGATAAGGGCGTCTGCTAAGAAATAAATAATAAGAAGATGTGATTTAATTTCTTTCAGCAGCTTATGCAGGATATTTTTCCATCTCCCCAAGGAGTTACGATAAAGCGTTGCCAACTATACTGTGTATGTACATATAATTACAATGTTATTATGTATGGTTACTAGATTTACTGTGTGTTTATAGTGTTATCTTCTGGTAACACTGTCTGTTAAGTGTCTGTAATTGCTGTGTGTTTATAGCAGTTAGTAAATACTGTGTGCTTACACATCAATACAATGTTATTATGCCAAGTTACTGTTCCATTTAAATGTTAAGCAACAAGGTGGAACAAATTTAATGACATTGTTTAGGGAGCAAAGTTTGGGAGTATTTTGTATGTTTGTTCATAATATGTAAATATAATGTCATGTTTTGTTTTAATGTTTTTATATGCAACCTGATACGATCTGCATAATATGGCTACATATTAAGATATGTATTTCGTGGTGATGTTCAGTGTTGTCTTAAGATTAAACATAATGAAATATGACAGTGTTTCTGTACCGTATTGTAAAAATGACTACGTTCTTTGTAGAGTTTCACCTGTTCCAGGTCAACTGGCTTTAAATCGGCCTGTGTTTTTCATTCACAAGCAGAGCGGGCAAACGAGATCGCAACATGTTAATAAGCGACTTTATTGAAGCTGGCATGAAAAAGCAGAAGCCGTAGATATAAGGAACCGAGATCCCAAGTTAGCCCATTATTAATCTGGTATAAGAATATACAGAGGCAGTAGGGCTTGGAGGAAGGTTAGTCATTCAGCCCCATGCTGCTGCAGAACTGCTTCTCTCAAGCAGATTAGCGGATGTGGGTTGCGATTTAGAAGAGGACAAACAGAGAGACCGCGATAGAGGGAAGGGGGAGGAGAGTGAGAGGAGAAGGGCGTGGGGAGGTGTCAAAAACAAATAGCTCTCGGTCTTCCTTGTTGCTGTGGAAACTGTGTTTTTTTATTTTAAAGTGCTGTTGAGCAAGAAGCTAGATGTCACACCGATTCACTTGCACAACATCTTGTGCTCTGTAATCTCTCCCTCCCTCCCCCCTCTCTCTGTCTCTCTGTCTCTCTCTCTCTCTCTCTCTCTCTCATCCTCCTCTCTCTCCCTCTCCTCCCTCCCCTTCTCTCTCTCTCCCTCCCCTCTCTCTCACCCTCCCTTCTCCCTCCCTCTCTCTCCTCTTCCTCCCTCCCTCTCTCTCCCTCCCTCTCTCCCTCCCTCTCTCTCCCTCCCCTCTCCCTCCCTCTCTCTCCCTCCCTCTCTCTCCTCTCCCTCCCTCCCCTCTCTCCCTCTCTCTCCCTCTCCCTCTCTCTCCCTCCCTCTCTCTCCCTCTCCTTCTCCCTCCCTCTCTCCCTCCCTCCCTCTCCCTCCCTCTCTCTCTCTCTCCCTCTCCCTCCCTCTCTCTCTCCCCCTCTTTCTCTCCCTCCCTCTCTCTCCCTCCCTCTCTCTCCTCTCCCTCCATCCCCCTCTCTCCTCTCTCTCTCCCTCTCTCTCTCCCTCTCTCTCTCCCTCCCCCTATCTCTCTCTCTCCCTCTATCTGAGGATACTGGGGGCTGTCTGTCTGTCTATCTGTCCGTACATCCGTCTGTCTGTCACACTTGCATGTAATCCCTATATCTGGAGAAGCGATTGTCTGGAAACTTGGTATAAACATGATTTAGCAGAAGGTATTGAGAGCATCAGATTATAGGGATCTGGTGTCCGTCTGTCCGTCTGTCCGTCTGTCCGTCTGTCTGTCTGTCTGTCTGTCTGTCTGTCTGCGTCACACTGTTCCATTCCGTCCGCAGCTTTTAGCATTATTCATTTTCAGAGTTACAGGAATTTCAGACTTCCGCACAGCCTCCCTTCCCAAGGTGTTTGTAACTCCCAAGGCTCTACTGCAAGTAGATCGCACTTGTGTATGTAGACACTTGGTGACTCCCTGGCAGGTTCTGGGTATGTACGTGTGTCTCTGTGCTTTATTAAAACCTGTCTCGGATATCTGTGTTTCCTGTGAAACACTAGCACAGAGGCTGCACGCGATTGTGGGAAGACTAATGCAAGTTTCTCCGTGCCTTGTATGTGTAACACCCTCTGCCCCTCCTCCTCTCCTCTCCTCTCAATTTTGCAGACTAACCTCAAACTTCCTATTTCAGAGTGCGTCGAAAGTAAAAGCAACACAGATGCACGATGCCGTCCCCTTCGCCATCGCTGTTTCTATAGATCTGTAGAGAATCCAATCACACAATGGATATTACAGGAGGAGCAAGTCTTCCCGTAGTTCCATTAAAGGTGATGCAGCTTCCATGGGAAATATTTGATTTTTGTCAATGTTTTAGACTCACTGTCCTTTTGAATAATGATGATGGCAATAATGGGTTTCAAAAAAAAACACAACTATTGAAAGAATGTTATTAAATGTATAAGAAAAAGATTAATGATTAATTATAGGAAATATAAAAGGGATGAAATATACAGCTGTGGCCAACAGTTTCGCATCACCTAGAATTTTAAGATGGAGACATAATTAAAAAAAGAAAGAAATATATATATATATATATATATATATATATATATATATATATATATATATATATATATATATATATATATATAATTTAGATATTTTATTTAACATCATGTAATTAAAGAAACCACAAAACAATATCACAAAAGTCTATACCAGAAGCCATAATAGTAGTATAATATTTCATGTAGATTTTATAAATAATGCATTTTTCAATTGTCAGTTTTTTCCGTATATGGGGGAAAACTACAAAGCGAGTGAGGGAGTTCATTTTATATACAGGGTGTGGAATTCAATATGTTAACAAGGGAACATTATTCAGCAGCTTTCATTGGACTCTATGAAGCTGAGGGAGTTCATTCTATATAGAGGGGGTGGAATTCAATATGTTAACAAGGGAACATTATTCAGCAGCTTTCATTGGACTCTATGAAGCTGATGGAGTTCATTCTATATAGAGGGGGGGAATTCAATATGTTAACAAGGGAACATTATTCAGCAGCTTTCATTGGACTCTATGAAGCTGAGGGAGTTCATTCTATATAGAGGGGGTGGAATTCAATATGTTAACAAGGGAACATTATTCAGCAGCTTTCATTGGACTCTATGAAGCTGAGGGAGTTCTTTCTATATACAGGGGGTGGAATTCAATATGTTAACAAGGGAACATTATTCAGCAGCTTTCATTGGACTCTATGAAGCTGAGGGAGTTTATTCTATGTAGAAGGTGTGGAATTCAATATGTTAACAAGGGAACATTATTCAGCAGCTTCCATTGGACTTTATAAAGCTAAATTAGTTCATTCTATAGGGGGATGCAAAACTGTTTGTCGGAGCTTTATAGAAATCTGTTTTGGTGGTCGATCTCTCTGTCGAATATGGATTATAAAATGCCTGCTAAATTACTACATCAAGACCGGAAACACAATTGCCTCCTTCCTGCCACTCAGAAACATTGGGTATCGCAGCAACATTAGGCAGTGTATGGTGATACCATGTCCTATAAGAATTCATTCAGTATTTCAACTGCTGCATGGCCAGTCTTGGTAGATAAATAAGGTACTTCTTAATTTCAGAGTGTTAGAAGTATTTGCAAAAGAACAAAACCGTTCAAGAAAACAATACATTGTAAAGTAATAGTAACTTATCAGCAAGGGTTAGTTTACCATGGTTTGTTTTTTACAATGCTTTACAATACCTCTCTGTGCTTTAGAATGCTTCCCTATGCTTTACCAGACCTCTCTGTGCTTTACAATGCTTCCCTATGCTTTACCAGACCTCTCTGTGCTTTACAATGCTTCCCTGTGCTTTACCAGACCTCTCTGTGCTTTACAGTGCTTCCTTATGCTTTACCAGACCTCTCTGTGCTTGACAATGCTTCCCTATGCTTTACAGTGCTGTCACTGTGCTGTATCACTCTTTACTGTGTTTTTACTGTGGGGAAACTTCCATAATGGTTATAGAGAAAATAAATGATGACGTTATAAGCAGCGATGCTAGAAATCGGCTGGATGCAATGGGGATTGATGGTCGTACATTTTAAAAATAGATTCTGTTGCATAAGATTTCTGATTTTCATGGTACCTGTTTTTAAAAGGGGAGGGAGAAGAGACTTGTAAACTAGAGAGAGACACACAGGAAGTCAGCTACGGATGTAAGAAGCTTGCGTCATTTCTGCTGGCTGCTGAGGTAAGATGAGCTGTACGTTTTTTCTTGTTGATTTATTTCACTTTAAAATGTTTTTTCTCAGAGGTTATTTCAAAGTTTGCGAATTGCATATTCCGCTGGTGCGATTTTTGGAGGAGAAGTCTTTTGGCAGGTGGCTGGGGTGGGGAGAGAGAGAGAGACAGAGACAGAGAGAAGACGGTGTCTTCCGGTATATCAACGCCCTTTCAATCAGAGAGGCCTTGATTATAAAGTGTGGGTAGAGGGGCCCGGCTTCATACACTGTTGAGGTTCAGCATCCGTTGTTTTGCCATAAGTTCAGTTATGTATAAAACATGTTCTTTTCAAGCTGAAGCATTACTTTCTATGTGAATTGCTTATACAGTATCTCTCCTGTTCTGGTAGAGTATGTCTCTTGGCCATTTTAAAGATTGAAACACCTGAGTTTTGATATATACTGCATAGATAAATTATTCCACTTGTTAGCGTGATACAACTGTATCAACACAGATTTTTAGCTTCTAAGGAATTAGTTAAGCCTCTTTTAAAATGTATTTTTATTTTCGTCTTATTGGTCCTTTTCAGTATTAGTCAAACGGGTTTGAAAGATTAAAGTTATGTGTTTCTCTTATAACAGTTTCCTGTGATATGTCTGCAGTTTTCCCCCATCGCTATATTATACATTGATCATAGTTTTACACTGGTATGCCATGTTTATTAATATGCTTTACTGTACCTCCTCTGTGCTTAACAATGCTCCCCTATGCTTTACCAGACCTCTCTGTGCTTTACAATGCTTCCCTATGCTTTACCAGACCTCTCTGTGCTTTACAATGCTTCCCTATGCTTTACCAGACCTCTCTGTGCTTTACAATGCTTCCCTATGCTTTACCAGACCTCTCTGTGCTTTACAATGCTTCCCTATGCTTTACCAGACCTCTCTGTGCTTTACAATGCTTCCCTATGCTTTACCAGACCTCTCTGTGCTTTACAATGCTTCCCTATGCTTTACCAGACCTCTCTGTGCTTTACAATGCTTCCCTATGCTTTACCAGACCTCTCCGTGCTTTACAATGCTTCCCTATGCTTTACCATATACCTCTGTGCTTTACAATGCTTACCCAGGCTTTCGCTGTGCTTTATTACATATTGCTATGCTCTTGCTAACTTTTATAAGGGTTTACCGAGAACGTTTTATACAATCAAACCTAAATTAAGCGCTCCGGAATTTCAATCTGTTTTAGGATGCATTCTATCTGCAGTCAGTGAGTTTTTTTAAAATCTATCATGATTCTTGATTTAGAATCCCCTCACCGCTCTCTGTGTGAAGAAGTGTCCCCTTCCTTCTGTCTCCTCAGTCTGTCTCCGCTTCCACACTGTGTGTCCTCTGGTCCTGGTTTCTGCGCTGCGCTTTAAGTATTGGTTTGGGTTGACTCTGTCAACTCCTTTTTAAGAGCTTAATTCAGCCTGCTTGATTCTATAAATCCCTATAGTATTATATTGCATTGCATTGTATTGTATTTGTCAGACTACTTCCCATTTCATGTTTAATAAATATCTTTGCATTCCTGAATAGATTATCTTACCAGGGGTCACAAATGGAGATTAGATAAAGGGGCATTCAGAACAGAAAATAGGAGGCACTTTTTTACACAGAGAATTGTGAGGGTCTGGAAGCAACTCCCCAGTAATGTTGTTGAAGCTGACACCCTGGGATCCTTCAAGAAGCTGCTTGATGAGATTTTGGGATCAATAAGCTACTAACAACCAAACGAGCAAGATGGGCTGAATGGGGCCTCCTCTCATTTGGAAACTTTCTTATGTTCTTAACTAAACTGATCAAGCAGAGCAGCCAAACTGACCGTCTTTCTGTTTATCTCCAGGTCTCTTCTTTCACAGCGAGGTGTCCTCTCGATCGGAGCTGACGACGGCACGGATTTAGCCGTCGGTCTGACCTGGTGAACTCTGACCCCACTCCAGGCTCCAGCCCTGACTGACCCCCCCCTCCTGGGCGGGGAGGTCGCGATCCTTTTTGGAGAGCGATGAAGGGGCGCCAGAAAGGGAAACGGAAAGGGGGGAACAAAGACCGGGTTTTTGGGTGTGACCTTCTAGAACATCTGAACGCAACGGGACAGGAGAGTAAGAACAGAACCCAAATCACAGCAGAGATAATCCTCGTTTTATTTGAACATTTCCGTTTCAATTTCGCTGTCCCTTCGAAGAAATTCTGAAATTCATATTTAAGAGACATCATAATAATTGTTGTGATCGTTCAGCTGCTTTTTCTATTGAAGGCAGTTTAATTGACTAAGTCAACAGCGACTTCAACTGAAGTCGTTTGTTGCACTGAAAATGAGAAGCTGATTTTCACAGAATACGGCTGACTGCAAATTTCGATCAGTGATGACGCGTGGGAATTGATTTGAAAGGGAACGGAAATCGGAAATCGATATTTTAGAGACGTAATAATTGTGGTTGCGATCGTTCAACTGCAGTTCAAGTAACATGTTGCCACTGTTCTTGAGTTGACTGGTAAGACAGTCGGCTTTTGAAGTGTATGATTTGATCCATGCCCCATTCAATTCAATGGGTTTAAATGCCAATTCATTACATGCAGCTCAAGCATATGCAGAGCTGGCTCCCAGGAAAGTCAGGCACAGAATCTAGCTGTTAAATGAAGGTCTGTTAATTATTTGTTTATTTAGCAGACACCTTTATCCAAGGCGACTTACAGAGACTAGGGTGTGTGAACTATGCATCAGCTGCAGAGTCACTTACAACTACGTCTCACCCGAAAGACGGAGCACAAGGAGGTTAAGTGACTTGCTCAGGGTCACACAATGAGTCAGTGGCTGAGGTGGGATTTGAACCGGGGACCTCCTGGTTACAAGCCCTTTTCTTTAACCACTGGACCACACATTTCATTTATTATTATTATTATTTATTTCTTAGCAGACACCCTTATCCAGGGCGACTTACAATTATTACAAGATTTATTTTTACATACAATTACCCACTTATACAGTTGGGTTTTTTACTGGAGCAATCTAGGTAAAGTACCTTGCTCAAGGGTACAGCAGCAGTGTCCCCCACCTGGGATTGAACCCACGACCCTCCGGTCAAGAGTCCAGAGCCCTAACCACTACTCCACACTGCTGCCCATTGCACTTTACATAAACAGCAACGTCCATAGAGTGAACCCTAACCCTAACCCTAACCCTCTCCACTCCCTCACACTCTCTCTCTCTCTCTCTCTCTCTCTCTCTCGCTCTCTCTCTCTCTCGCTCTCCCCCTCTCTCTCAGTCCCTCTGGTTTTGCGTGCCTGCAGTAGTTTTGTGGAGGAGCACGGTGTTGTCGATGGGATTTATAGACTGTCTGGAGTCTCATCTAATACACAGAAACTCAGGTAATCTGCCTGTCTGTCTGTCTGTCTGTCTGGAGTTTTCTAGACAGAAATTCTGGTACGGTGTTGTTTGTGTGCCTGAGTTTAGCAAGCCAGTTTTCTTTCTGTTTTGAATTCTTTTTATACTTTTTTTTTTTTGCGATTTATCATTTTGTAGTTTCTTAGATGTTAAATAAAATAAAAGATGTTGATGTATAGTTTTATTTTTTTCAATTAAGTCTCAATCCTAAAATTCTAGGCGATGCAAAATATTTGGCCACAGCTGTACAAGCAACTCTCTCTCTCTCTCTTTCTCTCTCTCTCTTTCTCTATCTCCCTCCATCCCTCTCTCTCCCTCTCTCTCTCTCCCTCCCTCTCCCTCTCTCTCTCCCTCCTTCCCTCTCTCTATCTCTTTCTTTCTTTATTTCTCTTTCTCCTCCTTCCCTCTCTCTCTCTCTCTCTGTCCCCTCCTTCCCTCTCCCTCTCTCTCTCTCCCTCCTTCCCTCTCTCTCTCTTCTCTCTCTCTCCTCCTCTCTCTCTCTCTCTCTCTCTCTCTCTCTCTCTCTCTCTCTCTCTCTCTCTCTCTCTCTCTCTCTCTCTCTCTCCCTCTCTCTCTCTCTCTCTCTCTCTCTCTCTCTCTCTCTCTCTCTCTCTCTCTCTCTCTCTCTCTCTCTCTCTCTCTCTCTCTCTCTCTCTCTCTCTCTCTCTCTCTCTCTCTCTCTCTCTCTCTCTCTCTCTCCTCCTCTCTCTCTCTCTCTCTCTAGGAACGAGTTTGACTCAGAGACGTCTCCGGATTTAAACCGGGACGTGTACCTCCAGGATATCCACTGCGTCTCCTCGCTGTGTAAAGCCTATTTCAGAGAGCTCCCCAACCCACTCCTCACCTACCAGCTCTATGATAAATTTGCAGTAAGTTTTCTTTCCTTCTCATTCATCAATAACACATCACTAAACTGACCTTGACCATAACTTTAATTCACTATAAAGGTCTCCAAACGTGAAGTATTTTTTTTATGTATCTATTATCTGCACCTGTGAAAGAAATGCCACGAGCGAGGAAGATGCATTTACATTTGCCCCTCCCCTCTACTTCCTGTTCCTGTGCAGGACGCCGTGGCGATACAGCTGGAAGAAGAACGATTGGTCAAAATCAAGGACGTGCTCAAAGAACTCCCGGACCCTCATTACAGGTCTGTCTGACTGTCTGCCTGCCTGCCTGCCTGCCTGTCTGTCTGTCTGTCTGTCTGTCTGTCTGTCTGTCTGTCTGTCTGCCTGCCTGCCTGTCTGTCTGTCTGTCTGTCTGTCTGTCTGCCTGCCTGTCTGTCTGTCTGTCTGTCTGCCTGCCTGCCTGTCTGTCTGTCTGTCTGTCTGTCTGTCTTCAAGATTTTAGATATTTAAGCCATTTCTTGTATTTTCTAGTAAATGTGCTCATATCTCTCCCCCTCTTCCTCTCTCACTGCCCTCCTCTCTCTCTCTTTCCCTCCCTTTTATTCTTCCTCCTCTTTCTCTTCATCCCCCATCCATCTCTACCTCTCCTCCCCTTCCACCTCCTTTTTCACTGTCTCTGCCTCTTCACCTTCCTCTCCCTCCTCCTCATCTACCTCCCCTATCTCATCCTCTCTCTCTCTCTCTCTCTCTCTCTCTCTCTCAGGACTCTGGAGTTTTTAATGCGACACCTGATTCGAATGGCCTCGTTTTCATGTGAGACCAACATGCACGCTCGCAACCTGGCCATTGTCTGGGCACCTAACCTGCTCAGGTAGGACCCCAATAAGACCTTTATTTAGGGTGACCATGTGACTCGAAGTACTCTAGGACAGTTTGGAACAGTTCAGACTTTTCAACTCACACACCCCTAATGCATTGCATGTGGTGTGCAGGGGGGGAGTCACACAGTCAGGGGAGCGCAGGGGTCCCCGAGGGTCTCCCCTGGTAAAGGCACGGCCGCGTGGTGTGCGGGGAGGGGGGTTTTGGCTGTGTGAAGTCACCGATCTTCGCTGCCGGCATCCAGTGAGCTCAGAGCGGACGCCTGCAGGGCTGGCCTTTGTCCTCCAGGGGGCGGTAGCTCGCTGACATTCCTGGGTGTAGAAGAGGAAAGTGGCTGCCTGACAGTCTGTTGTTTTCTGGCTGAAAGGTCGAAGGATATTGAATCCGGGTTCAACGGCACAGCGGCGTTCATGGAGGTCAGGATTCAGTCCATCGTGGTGGAATTCATACTGATGCACGTGGAACAGCTCTTCAGCGATGCCTCTGGGGGTGAGTCCTCGGTCTGAGTCTGTTGAGCTTCTGTAGAGTTTCAATGACAGCAGAAAGGTCTGGTAAAGCATAGGGAAGCATTGTAAAGCACAGAGAGGTCTGGTAAAGCATAAGGAAGCATTGTAAAGCACAGAGAGGTGTGGTAAAGCATAGGGAAGCATTGTAAAGCACAGAGAGGTCTGGTAAAGCATAGGGAAGCATTGTAAAGCACAGAGAGGTGTGGTAAAGCATAGGGAAGCATTGTAAAGCACAGAGAGGTCTGGTAAAGCACAGGGAAGCATTGTAAAGCACAAAGAGGTGTGGTAAAGCATAGGGAAGCATTGTAAAGCACAGAGAGGTGTGGTAAAGCATAGGGAAGCGTTGTAAAGCACAGAGAGGTCTGGTAAAGCATAGGGAAGCATTGTAATGCACAGAGGGGTCTGGTAAAGCATAGGAAAGCATTGTAAAGCACAGAGAGGTGTGGTAAAGCATAAGGAAGCATTGTAAAGCACAGAGACGTCTGGTAAAGCATAGGGAAGCATTGTAATGCACAGAGAGGTCTGGTAAAGCATAGGGAAGCATTGTAAAGCACAGAGAGGTGTGGTAAAGCATAAGGAAGCATTGTTTCTGGGTTTTTTTTCAGATTACCACGACCAACGACCCAAGTCCCTCCCCTCACCGACTTTCCTGCCCAATCAGGAAGAGGCGTACTTCCGAGCACTTCCCTTCAACATGCCGAGCGCGCTCAGCCCCGGAGACGGTCCTCCGCAGATGAGACCGTACCACGCCATCATTGAAGTCACTGACACCAAGTGAGTCCGTCCCTCTGTCAGACTGCCCTGCAGCTCTGCGCTGCCCTACCAAGACTGAAATCCTGAAGGCATTCCTATAGGAAAAGCACAGTGATGTGTAATAAAGCACAGGAGAAACATGGGAAAGCATGGGGGAGCATTGTAAAGCACAGAGAGGTCTGGTAAAGCATAGGGAAGCATTGTAAAGCACAGAGAGGTCTGGTAAAGCAGAGGGAAGCATTGTAAAGCACAGAGAGGTCTGGTAAAGCATAGGGAAGCATTGTAAAGCACAGACAGGTCTGGTAAAGCATAGGGAAGCATTGTAAAGCACAGAGAGGTCTGGTAAAGCATAGGGAAACATTGTAAAGCACAGAGAGGTGTGGTAAAGCATAGGGAAGCATTGTAAAGCACAGAGAGGTGTGGTAAAGCATAGGGAAGCATTGTAAAGCACAGAGAGGTCTGGTAAAGCATAGGGAAGCATTGTAAAGCACAGAGAGGTATGGTAAAGCATAGGGAAGCATTGTAAAGCACAGAGAGGTCTGGTAAAGCAGAGGGAAGCATTGTAAAGCACAGAGAGGTCTGGTAAAGCATAGGGAAGCATTGTAAAGCACAGACAGGTCTGGTAAAGCATAGGGAAGCATTGTAAAGCACAGAGAGGTCTGGTAAAGCATAGGGAAACATTGTAAAGCACAGAGAGGTGTGGTAAAGCATAGGGAAGCATTGTAAAGCACAGAGAGGTGTGGTAAAGCATAGGGAAGCATTGTAAAGCACAGAGAGGTCTGGCAAAGCATAGGGAAGCATTGTAAAGCACAGAGAGGTATGGTAAAGCATAGGGAAGCATTGTAAAGCACAGAGAGGTCTGGTAAAGCATAGGGAAGCATTGTAAAGCACAGAGAGGTGTGGTAAAGCACACTAAAAAAAACATGGTAAACTAACCCTTATAAAAGTTTCCCACAATAAAAGCACAGCCAAGTGTAATACAGCACAGCGAAAGTACAGTAAAGCACAGGTAAAAATGAATCAATAACAGAACACCTCTATAGAAAGCAATAGGACAGCAGTGTCTGGTTGTCGTATCTTTTTTTTATAAAGAGCTTGTTTGGCTTGATATCGTCCTCGCCTGTCTGAAGATGAATTCGCTGATCGAGACGGAGGGATTTTATTCAGCAGTGGCACAGGGAGAGAAGCTGGCAGTCCCATTTCAAAACCCGTTTCATCTCAGCCTGCCCGCAGACGGAAACAAGTGGGACTGGTTTCTGAGCGTTTCCTAGCAGCTGTTACTAATAATGATGATAACGGAGTCGTTTTTTGGGTCTCGCGCAGGAGGAAAGGGTCTCTGAAGGTGAAGAAATGGAAGTCGATTTTTAACCTGGGGCGATCACACAACAACGACAAGAGAAAAGGCAAGGGCGAGGGCAAAGGTAGGACAGAAACGCTCTTCAGTTTTGTTGTGTTATTAAAATAATCGAGAGAACTCCTGTACAATGCAAAAGAGCTGGGCTCCTCTGCATTCGTGGTCTTCAGAGCTTTTAACCTCATCTCACCCGTCACCAACACCTGTTATAGTGGCTTCCCAACTGACAATTGAATTCATGTTTCTCCTTACAGATAAATCGAAGGCTCATATGAGACCAGCCAAGAGCATGGACTCTCTCAGTTCCTTGCCGTGTGCTTTAGAAGGTGATTCTGAAAAGTGTTTACTTATTGTGCTTGTGAACTCCGTTATAACTTGGGCTTCTGTGTTTTACACCCAGAATTCTACTAGCCTTTTAAGAATTCAATTGATCCCTGTTGAGAGGTTTGTGTATTTCAATCACAGCTGAGAAACGCGTTCGTAGTAAAATTTGCTTTCAGTTGTTTGTGAAACAACTCAATGGGCTTTTAAACCATAAGTCTGACTTTTTTTCATTTCAAAGCGAATCTTCTTTATTAATATGAATACAGTCGCGCATAACCACTAGGGTAAAGTGTGTCCGGCAGAAAATGTAATTTTTCACGCACGATCGCTTTAATAAAAGAGGAGCCTCTTATTAACACGTTGTGATCTCGTTTGTACAGATGTCTGCTTGTAAATGAAAAATGAAGACTTCCGTTTTAAAAGCCTGTTTAGTTGTTTCACAGCGGGGGGAAAAAGCAATTAAATGAAGTCAATTTTACTATTAACGCGTTTCTCAGTGTGTGGTTGAGAAACATGATGTTAAATTAAAAAGATCTAAATTATGTTCATATAGTTGTTTTTTTTTTCCTAATATTGTCTTGGGCTAACTTTGATCTATACCATTTAGGATTGCTTAGTCCTAATAAACTCTAATCCCCAGACCTTTCTTCTTCTGATTCAGTTAACCAGCGGAGCTCTGCTCGAACCCCAATTCGCCACGAAAGCTTCGGACCCTCCGAACAACAGCCCAGTTCTCTCCCCCCCTCGCCCCTGACCACGCACTCGATGGGCGCAAATTCAGGGCTAAAGGCTCCCAAGGCTATGCCGTGACCTATCGCCGAGGGGGCGGGGCCAGCGTCAGCGTGGTGGGCGGGGCCGTGGGCGGGGCAGAGGCGGGGCTTGGCAGCTCTAGCTTGGACAACTTGTCTTCGAATTCTCCGAAGGGTCGCAGTAACCGCGCAGAGAGATGCTGGGGTTCACATTTCGGACCTTTTCAGTGACCGTGCCGCTGCATATCACTTCCGGGCTGGCTTTAGGGGTTTTACAGGGAGCTAACGGCGACAAAGGGGCTGGAAAAGCAGGGGAAGAGAAGAGGATGACAGCGGAGGACTCCACAGATCTCGGAGCGAAAGTCCAACAGGAAGATGAAGGTGAGTTGTGTAGGGGGTGAGGAGGGACTGTAGGCTGAGGATTTATTTTGTAGTGTCTTTGATGACATGATGTCAAATAAAAGATGTTTTATACAGTTTTTTTTTTTAAATTTAATTTAATTTTTTTTAATTGTCTCAATCCTAAAATTCTATTGGTTGATGCACAACATTTGGCCCTAGCTGTACCAGCCTGTAAAAATAATGCAAGTTTTGAAATCTGAAGTCACACTGCTGAGTAGACTGTGGCTAATACTAGACAGTGAACTACACTATATTATTATTATTATTATTATTATTATTATTATTATTATTATTATTTCTTAGCAGACGCCCTTATCCAGAGCGACTTACAATTGTTACAAGATATCACCTTATTTTTTTACATACAATTACCCATTTATACAGTTGGGTTTTTTACTGGAGCAATCTAGGTAAAGTACCTTGCTCAAGGGTACAGCAGCAGTGTCCCCCACCTGGGATTGAACCCACGACCCTCCGGTCAAGAGTCCAGAGCCCTAATCACAAGGTAATTATTTTT
Organism: Acipenser oxyrinchus oxyrinchus; assembly: GCA_030684275.1. Taxonomy (NCBI): domain Eukaryota; kingdom Metazoa; phylum Chordata; class Actinopteri; order Acipenseriformes; family Acipenseridae; genus Acipenser; species Acipenser oxyrinchus. Next base: position 1,551,155 of record CM060303.1, on the reverse strand, counting down.
CGCCGCTACAGAGAAGAACGAAAGCGACGTCCCCTTGTCGCAGGAAGAGGCGGGGCTGCAGGAAGCTGAAAGACAGGAAGTAAGGGAGACGGACATCGAGGTTGAAATGGAGGCTGCGGGAAGTGGTCATAGTGGGCGGGGCTCCAGTATCAGTTCAGAGGAAGAGGAGGAGCATCCGGAGGAAGAGGAGGAGGAAGAGGAATACATGGGTGAGTGGAAACGAGGGAGAAATCCGGGGAGTGTCAGGGGTAGCACTCTCCATTAAGAGTCTCTAATGACTGTGTGTTGGCATAGTAGTTACTTAGTAAATACATGTGTGCTCACATGTCATTACAATGTTGTTATGCAGAGTTACAATGTACTTTATTATTATTATTTATTTCTTAGCAGACGCCCTTATCCAGGGCGACTTACAGTCGTAAACAAAAATACATTTCAAGAATCACAGTACAAGTAATAATACAATTAAGAGCAAGATAAATACAATGACTTTGGTTCTAGCAAGTACAAGTATGACAAAATGCGATTCAATAACGGAGCAGATAACAGTGTCAGTGATAGTTACATCAGGATATAATTAAATACAAAATACTACAGATTAAATAACACTTGGCAGATTACAGTACTCTAAAGTACAGGATTAAATGCAGTAAAATAGGGGGCAGATAAGAGCAAGTAAAACGCATTTACTTCCTGTCAAAATCTTTTTGCACGCTACACACAGTCATTAGAGAACTGAGTTTGATATCGCTTTAAAACTTACCTTCACATTCATTCTGTCTCTGCGTTTCTACAACATAAATAAAATGCTCGTTGATGTCTCACACACGTACTTGGCACTATTTTGAAAAAGCACTGCCCTTAGTGAATTCAAGTGGAAATAAGGTAGAATATATTAGATCTTTGAAGTACTGGACTTGCATATGACTGGGTGAATCACAAGCCCCATAGAGAGCTCGATACCTGATTATATTCAGCAGAGATTTTGTTACTAAAAAGTTTTTAATGGGCTACAAACAGATAGCTCAGAAAAGGGTTAGGGTCATTGGTAGAGTTAGAGTGAGAGTTAAGGTCTTGATAGCCCAGGAAAGGGTTAGGGTTTAGGCTTAGGCTTACATCATTAAAAAAGATTTACACTTTTTAAGTTGTACTAGAAATAAGAGAAATGTCTCATCATCTTCTTCTTGTTTTGTTTTTGAGACATGCGAGGGGACATCGAGAGACCTTCAGAGCTGCCCCTGGACTTTTTAGACACTTTCGGCTTCCTGGACGATGACATGATGGACACGGGAGAGGGGGCGGCACAGGTCTGTCTGTCTGTCTGTCTGTCTGTCTGTCTGTCTGTCTGTCTGTCTGTCTGTGTGTCTGTCTGTCTGTCTGTCTGTCTGTCTGTCTGTGTGTCTGTCTGTGTGTCTGTCTCAACCACTCGGTTTCTTACTTAGCAAATACGTTATGTACAAATTAACCCTATCCCTAACCCTTTTCTGATACAGTTGTGTGCTTTACATATATAGTGGAAAAAGATGTAAGTGTTAAGTGTATTGTAACTATGCATGTTAACATTGCAATATGATCATGTATTTACTAAGCGGGTTACAGTGGTTAGCCCTGTAATATGCTGTGTTCTCTCGTACTGACAGTTTGAAGAATTCTCGGTGGAGCCCCCTTGCTACGAAGACGAGGACTGCTGCAGTTTCAGCAGCGAGATGTACAAACCACCCCCCAGCCTGCCCTCCCAGATAAACCAGTTAAACCAGTTCAAAACGGAAAGCGACAGCGACGAAGACGTACAGTTCTACAGCCTACCGGACTACCTGGACCGTCCCGACCTCAGAATCTGGGAGACGGACACGCCCGTGGCTGCCCGAATCGACCACGAAACTGACCAACTCGAAGACACCGGCGACCCTGCCGAGGAAAACGACCAGACAGCTCCTCCTGACACGCTGGACCTCCAAGCCAGCAGGGGGCAGTCAGACGAAGGGGTGAAACCTACTTCTGGACCGGGAGACGAGGGTAGGGGGCAGTGTGCTGGAGACGCGGCCGCGGGTACGCCAGTGCAAGACAGCGAGACCAGCTATACCTGCGGTGAAATGCGGGCAATTGATCTTAACTCGAGGGATCCGCCGGAGGAACCCAGTGATGCGTCGCTTCTTCTTCGCTCTACGGAAACGTCGGACATGCAGAGCTTCGTTGAAAGCAGCCGGGGCTGTCCCACAGAAGCCCAGATTGAAAGCGTGGCTGGTTTAGAGTCGGGGAGTCCGCTCTGTTCCACGGACGTCCTGCAGCTTGCTCAGGATCCGGATGCGGACCTCCAAGGCGATTCCACCGCTGTCTTGGAAGCGTCTGAGATGCCTGCAGAAGGAAATACGGACGGCAAGCAGCTCCGAGTGGAACCGGAAGGTGTAGTGCAGCCGAAGGGATCCGGGGTTGACGAAGGACCGATAGGAGATCCGGAAAAGCTTTTAGGGAACCAGGAGGCACTCCCGGAAATTCTTCAAGATGATGAAACGGGTGGAGTTTGTAAGGAGGACGAAAAGCAAGCAGTGGCTTCTTATGAAGATTCGAAAGATGGTTTGTCAAAGGTTAGGGTCTTCGTCCATTCTCTGGTAGACCATTGTCTGGCCTCTATAGAAACCCACGGGAAAAATGCATGCAGTGAGATGGGAAGCGTTTTGGTGGGAAAGACGGAAATACTCGGGAATGAACTGAGCCTCGCAGAGGCAGATCCAGTTAAACAGATGGATGTGGAAGTAGATTCTGTTGAGGAGGTTATAATGGAGGAGGGGGGAGGTAGCGAGGCGGAGGGTGTAGACGGGACTGGCGATCATGAAACGGGTGGAATGGTGCAGGAGGTTGGAGTTGGGGGTTCGAGTGACGGGAGGGGAGATGCTGAAGAAATTGAAGAGGGTTTCACGAGGGAGATGAAAGAGGCAGCTGGAAAACCAGAGGGCTTGGGTGAGGCAACGGAGGTAGAAATGAAAGAGAGTGGGGGTGCGGGCGGAGAAATGGGGGTGGCGAGTGCGAAGGTGGGAGACGATCAGACGGGAAGCGAGAAAGAAGGGGTGGAGGGAGATGGGTCGAAACACAGCAGAGAGAGGGAAGATTCGGAGATCCAAAGCGAGGCAAGATTAGAAGGAATGGAAGGCGCACGGATGCAGGTCGTAGCATCCACGCCGACTAAGCCGCGGCCAAAACTTTACCAGGCAAAATCGGTACCCGTTGTCGCCCCGAAGCCTCAGTTTTCAAAACTGCCCCCGGCGTTGAAGATCAAGCACCAGCTTCACCAACAGGAGCTCCAGTCGCAGCTGCCAGGGAGCGAGGGAGAGAGCGAGGGCAGAGGGAAGAACAGGTGGAGCTTCGGGGGAAGGGAGGGAGAGGCGGAAGGGGAGGGGGAGCGAGGGAAGAGGAACGGGGCGTCTCCGGGAGCCAGTCGCTCTTTCGACGAAGCCGTAGCCAGGGCTAGGGACAGGCATTGCACTCTGAAGGTGTGGAGGATTCAGGCGTGCGGGGAGCAGAGCTCCCTGCAGGCTCTGCCCAAACAGCTCCGCCACTCCCACTGTGACCTCACGGGACAAGCCCCGCCCAGTCACAATCCCCGCCCCTTCCCCAGAGGAGGCGAAGCCAAGAGAATGAGCTTGCCCAGGATTGGTCAGAGAGCAAGCTTGCCTGAAACTGAAGAGATAATTCAACAGAGAGGCTATTTTGCGTCTCTGGATAGTCACAGAGATAAGGAGAGGGAGAGTGAGTGAGGGAGGGAAAGATACATAATTTACTTGCACATCAATTGTACTAAAGCTGGTCGCTTTGGATAATGGGACCTAGTGCGTTTCAAATAGAATTATTATTATTATTTTTTAATCTTTGTTCACGGGCCTGTTCAGATTGCTAGCGTTGCCTCTCTTGTTTCGTTCATTGTGACTTCAGATGCTGGATTCAATGGAGGAGCGCAGCACACTGTACCAGACCGTGGTAGCTTCATTGATACAGCGTTCTGAAGGGTACCAGAGTTTCAGGGAGCTTTACGAAAATACACAGCGAATCAAAAGAGCTCTGAACGGCTCTGCTCGCGAAAAAGGCCATCTGTTTTATCCGAAGCAAATTGCTGCCAAGTTCATATCACGTTATTCACTTATTTCAGTTTACTTTTGAGTTTTTCATTGGGTTGTTTTGTTGTCTTGCTGTTCAAATGAAAATGCAGTTCGAAAACAAAATGACTTTTTAAATGGTGTAAAAAATTCCACATTAATAAATATATAACATTTAAATAAATAAACAAAATCCGTTCAAAAGTTGTGCATGCTGATGCGCTGGGACTGATCCTCAGAGCCAGCATTGCAGGATATAATAAAAATATAAATTTATATAAAGCAATGTTAATTAGAATTAATACAGATTCAAAGATAGAAGTAAAAGTGACGTCACAATATATAGAACAGCATGACATCATGTAAGAATAAATCATGGATTTGAATGTAAACAATAACAAGTAGCTGTCATGACGTCAAACACCTAGAAATACCTCCAATGTTTTGATTCAAACACAGGCTCCCTTGAGAAAGATACTTACAACATATCGAAACGCTGGGCAGCTGGCTCTTTGAGCTAATATATATATATATATATATATATATATATATATATATATATATATATATATATATATAGACCCAATGTTTCATTTTTAAATTACGATTCTGTTATTAAATACTTTTTAACTGCTTCAGAGTTGCTACAGCTTCAATGAATTGAAGAAAATAAAAAGTCCGATAATTCTTTCATAAGCAGAACAGACGAGACAAGAAACGCAGCGACTAGAATATCATTCAGATAAACTCGATTCCAATTGCACGTGTCTTTTATTTTAAACCAGTATAGAACCATTAATAAATACGTCTCGTTTGAAATGGGGATCCTGGAAAGAGAAAGGGTTCGGCAAGAAATAACGTTTTAAAAAATCAACGGCAAAAAAACCAGGATGACAGTTAAAAATATCATTAAAAAAAAACAAAACAGTGATTACAAAATAAAATCATCGATAAAATAAAACGATTGCAATGTTTGATGGCATCCGTTTCATAGCCAGTAGGCCTGTTTATAGGATTCTCAATACCCTGCTCCGATTTAAAAAGAAATATTTATTTCTGAGCGATTATTAAGGAGATGTTGTGAACAGGCAGTTTTTTTAATGCGGGAAAGGCAACGAGTCTCGCTTGCTCTGCGAAGTCATGTTCGCTCACAGTGTGAGATCTCAGCTGAGGGATTTTAGAAGCGTAGAGCTGCGTGTCTCTGAAGCGCCCCCATCCTCTCCCTTGTTTAGCCCTTCGTGTATGTATATGTAATATGTTTTTTATTAAAGCAGGGTGCCTCTGCTGTAGGCTGCTTTCATTGTGTTGCCCAACGATGGTTTTGTAAATGAGATGTATTCTCTGTGGCACGTGATGTAACTTGGGCTGTATTGTGAATTAAAAAATAAAATATCAAATTTTCTTTTTCATTGATTGTTGCTCTTGGATTTATAGTCATACAAAGTGAGACACTTTTTTTAAAATTGAAAATGCATGTTTGTTTCTTTCAAAACTGATGAACGTCTCTGGCCAAAAGTTTTGCATCATCACCCTCTATATAGAAAGAACTCGCTCAGCTTCATAGAGTCCAATGAAAGCTGCTGAATAATGTTCCCTTGTTAACATATTGAATTCCACACCCTCTATATAGAATGAACTCCCTCAGCTTCATAGAGTCCAATGAAAGCTGCTGAATAATGTTCCCTTGTTAACATATTGAATTCCACACCCTCTATATAGAATGAACTCCCTCAGCTTCATAGAGTCCAATGAAAGCTGCTGAATAATGTTCCCTTGTTAACATATTGAATTCCACCCCTCTATATAGAATGAACTCCCTCAGCTTCATAGAGTCCAATGAAAGCTGCTGAATAATGTTCCCTTGTTAACATATTGAATTCCACCCCTCTATATAGAATGAACTCCCTCAGCTTCATAGAGTCCAATGAAAGCTGCTGAATAATGTTCCTTGTTAACATGTTGAATTCCACCCCTCTATATAGAATGAACTCCCTCAGCTTCATAGAGTCCAATGAAAGCTGCTGAATAATGTTCCTTGTTAACATATTGAATTCCGCCCCTCTATATAGAATGAACTCCCTCAGCTTCATAGAGTCCAATGAAAGCTGCTGAATAATGTTCCCTTGTTAACATATTGAATTCCACACCCTCTATATAGAATGAACTCCCTCAGCTTCATAGAGTCCAATGAAAGCTGCTGAATAATGTTCCCTTGTTAACATATTGAATTCCACCCCTCTATATAGAATGAACTCCCTCAGCTTCATAGAGTCCAATGAAAGCTGCTGAATAATGTTCCCTTGTTAACATATTGAATTCCACCCCTCTATATAGAATGAACTCCCTCAGCTTCATAGAGTCCAATGAAAGCTGCTGAATAATGTTCCCTTGTTAACATATTGAATTCCACCCCTCTATATAGAATGAACTCCCTCAGCTTCATAGAGTCCAATGAAAGCTGCTGAATAATGTTCCCTTGTTAACATATTGAATTCCACCCCCTCTATATAGAATGAACTCCCTCAGCTTCATAGAGTCCAATGAAAGCTGCTGAATAATGTTCCCTTGTTAACATATTGAATTCCACCCCCTCTATATAGAATGAACTCCCTCAGCTTCATAAAGTCGAATGAAACGTGTTGGGATAATGTTACGTTTACATATTGAATGACCTACCGTCTCTTTGCAGGTTTTCCATATGCTTAACAGAAAAAAAATTAAAAAATGAATGTACACATGTCAAAATCTAACATGAAATACTACAGTACTAATATTGCGATATCATTTTGTAGTTTATTTGATTTTTTTTTTTTAAATGTCTCAATCCTAAAATTCTTGATAATGCGAAACCTTTGACCAGAGCTGTACAATACAGGCTGAACTTCTCGTAAGGTCCGCTAGATGTCGCCCTTTCACTCATTTGTGATTAGAAATTTCGGACACTTCATACATCGATTCGCTTTCAGGGGAATGTTGCGAAGCCAGACCACGCCTACGTGCACCTGTGGAGCTCCGGGATCCAATCTGGGGGACGGGTTTGTATAGAGCAGGGTGTCCAACCAATCACGGTGCTGGAGGGTATGGTAAAGCATAGGGAAGCATTGTAAAGCACAGAGAGGTCTGGTAAAGCATAGGGAAGCATTGTAAAGCACAGAGAGGTCTGGTAAAGCATAGGGAAGCATTGTAAAGCACAGAGAGGTCTGGTAAAGCATAGGGAAGCATTGTAAAGCACAGAGAGGTCTGGTAAAGCATAGGGAAGCATTGTAAAGCACAGAGAGGTCTGGTAAAGCATAGGGAAGCATTGTAAAGCACAGAGAGGTCTGGTAAAGCATAGGGAAGCATTGTAAAGCACAGAGAGGTCTGGTAAAGCATAGGGAAGCATTGTAAAGCACAGAGAGGTCTGGTAAAGCATAGGGAAGCATTGTAAAGCACAGAGAGGTCTGGTAAAGCATAGGGAAGCATTGTAAAGCACAGAGAGGTCTGGTAAAGCATAGGGAAGCATTGTAAAAGCACAGAGAGGTCTGGTAAAGCATAGGAAGCATTGTAAAGCACAGAGAGGTCAAGAAAGAAAGAAAGAAAGAAAGAAAGAAAGAAAGAAAGAGCGCAGTTCTGTGTTCCGTTATTTGCTGTCATCCGCTTCCTGTGCTCTCGCTTTCCCCTCTTTTCATCCTTTTCCCTTCTCCTTTAACCCGGCCTCATTCTGTCTCTTCTTGGCTCGCTCTCTCTCTCTCTCTCTCTCTCTCTCTCTCTCCTCTCCCTCCCTCCTCTCTCTCTCTCTCTCTCCTCCCCTCTCTCTCCCCTCCCTTCTCCCTCCCTCTCTCTCCCTCTCCTCTCCTCTCTCTCTCTCTCCTCCCTCCCTCCCTCTCTCTCTCTCTCTCTCTCTCTCTCTCTCTCTCTCTCTCTCTCTCTCTCTCTCTCTCTCTCTCTCTCTCCCTCCCCTCTCTCTCTCCCTCCTCTCTCTCTCTCTCTCTCTCTCTCTCTCTCTCTCTCTCTCTCTCTCTCTCTCTCTCTCTCTCTCTCTCTCTCTCTCTCTCTCTCGTGTTTTAAAATACAAGTCCAGCTTGTTTTTAGTTTTTTTTTAACTTGAACTAAGCACCTCGTCTTTATAAAACACAAAACAACAGCCGACAGCGGCTTTCACGAGGAAAAATAATCGTCTTGTTGAAAATAGTGGCGTTTCAGCTCGGCACAGCAGTGTTCCGGTGTATTTAAGAGGTCTTGGCTAATGATGTCCCGGGACTGGAAAGATGCCACGATACAGGGAATCACACACAAAAAAAAAAAAAAAATCAATTGTGTAAAATAGTTATTATTAATTTCTCAGCAAACGCCCTTATCCAGGGCGACTTACAATTGTTACAAGATATCACGATATTTTTTCATACAATTACATGATTTTTTACATACAATCACCCATGTCGCCCTGGACAAGGGCGTCTGCTAAGAAATAAATAATAATTATACAGTTGGGTTTTTACTGGAGCAATCTAGGTAAAGTACCTTGCTCAAGGGTACAGCAGCAGTGTCCCCCCCCACGTGGGATTGAACCCACGACCCTCCGGGCAAGAGTCCAGAGCCCTGCCCGCTACTCCACACTGCTGCCCCTAAATAGTTGATTTTCAGTATAATTGTTTTGGGGGAAAAAAATGGCAGGAAGAAAACTGAAACCAGGAATGGCACAAACTGCTGTGCAACGAGAGTCTTATTTCCATCGCTGTGAAATATATATATATATATAATTGTTAAAAGCGTTTTTTTTTTAAGTGAAGACACCGTGTGTTTAAATAAGGAATCCACGCGACACGCGGGTTCATTCACAGAGTTTCTCTCCAGAGCTCATGGTTTGGATGGTTTGAATTCCTTTTCCTCCTACCGTTTTCCATTGTGGCGTTGTTCCTCCAGCCAGTATAGTAGAGAGGGTGACACTGGTCTTGAAACCCGCTAAATAAAAACAGTGTGGGTTATAATCGGGGGTTCGTTTCAGAGGATTTGAGAATTAAACCGTTTTCAAATTATTATTATTATTATTATTATTATTATTATTATTATTATTATTATTATTATTATTATTATTATTATTATATATAATAATTCATCACAGAGACGTACAGAGACAACTATAGTGAGCCTCGTCTCAGCCAAAGGACGGAGCAGAAGGAGATTAGATTGCTGAAGATCACAGTGTCAGTGGCTGAGCGCAGGTATAGTAAAACCACAAATAAAACCAGAATAAAAGCACACACACACACACACACACACACACACACACACACACACACACACACACACACACACACACAGCTCACACACACACACACACACACACACAGGCTCACACACACACACACACAGGCTCACACACACACACACACACACACACACACACACACACACACACACACACACACACACACACACACACACACACACACACACACACACACACACACACACACACACACACACACACACACACACACACACACACACACACACACACACACACACACACACACACACACACACACACACACACACACAGGCTCACACACACACACACACACACACACACACACAGGCTCACACACACACACACACACACACACACACACACACACACACACACACACACACACACACACACACACACACACACACACACACACACACACACACACACACACACACACACACACACACACACACACACACACACACACACAGGCTCACACACACACACACACACACACACACACACACACACACACACACACACACACACAGGCTCACACACACACACACACACACACACACACACACACACACACACACACACACACACACACACACACACACACACACACACACACACACACACACACTCTGAAGTCTAACTGCTCTTTGTCAAACTCGCCCTCAAATGTTTACTGTGTTCTTTATTTTGCTCTTGTATGAATTTGATTTTTTTTTTACTGATTTTACTGGACAATAAATAAAAACTAACAAATAATAATAATAATAATAATAATAATAATAATAATAATAATAATAATAATAATAATAATAATAATGTGATACTTTTTATTGTGATATTTTATAACAACTGTGGTTCACCCTGGATAAGGGCGTCTGCTAAGAAATTAATAATAATAATAATAATAATAATAATAATAATAATAATAATAATAATAATAATAATATATCATGAATCATTTTTTAAAGCTCGCGGCCTGTAAAAAGATATATCCGTGAAAAACTGCGGTAAACTTATTTGAAATCAACTACTTCAAAATGCTGAATGCATCGGTAAAATGTATTGTTATTATTATGAAGAGGCTGTGTGGTCCAGTGGTTAAAGAAAAGGGCTTGTAACCAGGAGGTCCCCGTTTCAAATCCCACCTCAGCCACTGACTCATTGTGTGACCCTGAGCAAGTCACTTCACCTCCTTGTGCTCCGTCTTTCGGGTGAGACGTAGTTGTAAGTGACTCTGCAGCTGATGCATAGTTCACACACCCTAGTCTCTGGTCTCTGTGAGTCGCCTTGGATAAAGGCGTCTGCTAAATAAACACATTATTATTATTATTATTCTTAGTAGTAGTAGCAGTATGGTGACTGAGTCTAGTACTGGAGATTTGGTTTCTCAGTGTATTGTTGCGTGCGGTTAAAGTACTCGGGTAGTGTGTCACAGTGTGTTGTGCGTTGGGTGTAATTGCTTTGGCAAAAACTTAAAGTATAATCTTCACATGAAAGCCAATAAAACGCTTTTGAAATCCAGAGAGAGAGAGAGAGAGAGAGAGAGAGAGAGAGAGAGAGAGAGAGAGAGAGAGAGAGAGAGAGAGAGAGAGAGAGAGAGAGAGAGAGAGAGAGAGAGAGAGAGAGAGAGAGAGAGAGAGACGCACTGAACAGATTTATTTTATTCTTGCAACAAACTCTCTCGGCGCAGCAGTGGCAACAGCAATGAATGAAAACGCATTAGAAACCGCGAAACCGATTTTTAATCTCATTGCGAATCAATTCTAATGAGTTTTGGTCGATTGTTAAACGTTTTTGATCAATTAGAATGAGTTTTAATGAACTGTAACTGATTTTGTTATATATCTGTATGTACATTTTAGGAACATGGACCTTTGATGGACGTTTATTTTAAAGAAAAGTATATTAAAACGATAAACATGTGAAATGATTTGCGCAATGTGATGTTTGTTTGGATCTGCAAAGCATTTTTTCTAGCAAGTGCACAGCGATTTTTTTTAAATAAACGGAATTAAGAACAACGTTTTAAAAATAAATAAATAAATAAATAAATGAAAACGCGTCTGTCTGACGGTTTTGTCAATTTATTCTTTAACGTCTGGTGGATTCCTGAAAGACAAACATTGCTACTGCGTTGATTAAAAGGTAAGACGTCATTTTAAATGTCATTCTTTTTAAATGCAAACACTGAAGGGGAGAACGCTGAGTAAAGTTGAGTAAAAGTCTTAACTTAATGCGAAGTACCGTATTCAAACTGATACAGAAACAACAGGCGCTGGTGTGTGAAAATGTTAGACCGCTTTGTGCTTTAATCAGGCGTTTTAAACAACTTCTTAAAAGTCTCCTGTGTTTGATCGTGTGTGGCTCCTTGTTCCTTTTCTCTGACTGTTTGAAATTAATTGCATGTGTGGCCTATTTAAAGTCGTCAGTTAAATTAGACCAGCATCGATTTGCTGTATTTTGACAATGATTTCACACGCACAACACATAAAAACTACAGAATCAATGGGATGTTCGAATACATTTGCACTCGACTGTATATATATTTTTTGACTTTTCTTTAGAGCTTGATACCTTAAGCACATAAAACAAATTTCGGAGGCCGTTCAGTCCGTCAGCGCCCGTCCGGTGCCCATAGCGGCTGATCGATCTCAAAATTTTGTCAAGTCGGGTCTTCAAGGATCCCAGTGATTCTGCCTCGACAGCATGACTAGGTGACCCTGGGCAGCCCCTTCCATCCCCCCTCACTGTGTGAAGAGGAGGTGTCTCCTCTCTCTGTTAGACATTAAAAGGGACAGCGGTGAACGAATGGTTTGTGAATATGACCCAAATCCGCTTTTTTAACAGAAAGCTTTTTAGGAGACACAGCGATTGGAACGGAGATTGGAGTTTCCAAAGATCTAGTGAAATGCGAGATGTGAAAAAAAATGAAACAGCAGCTGGCTCCCTTGTGGCTTCCTTTTGTAAATCCTTTACTGTGAATAAAGTTTGTTTGGGAAAATGTTTTCTAGTGCAATGCAATACTCACCCCCACTCCCTTGAGAACAAAATTTATTCACAGACAAGGGTGGTGTAAACTGGGCCATGGTATTATTGATCAGAAAGTATAGAAATGTCAGCAGGAAAATGTGTGTTTTGAAGTCAGTTGTTAGGTTGTGTAGCTTTTAATTGATAATCTGTAGGTTTTCCATAGTAAAAGCATAGTATAGTGTAATAACGAGGGTAAAGAATAGGGAAACATTGTAAAGCACAGAGAGGTGTGGTAAAGCATAGGGAAGCATTGTAAAGCACAGAGAGGTGTGATAAAGCATAGGGAAGCATTGTAAAGCACAGAGAGGTGTGGTAAAGCATAGGGAAGCATTGTAAAGCACAGAGAGGTCTGGTAAAGCACAGGGAAGCATTGTAAAGCACAGAGAGGTCTGGTAAAGCATAGGGAAGCATTGTAAAGCACAGAGAGGTCTGGTAAAGCATAGGGAAGCATTGTAAAGCACAGAGAGGTCTGGTAAAGCATAGGGAAGCATTGTAAAGCACAGAGAGGTCTGGTAAAGCATAGGGAAGCATTGTAAAGCACAGAGAGGTCTGGTAAAGCATAGGGAAGCATTGTAAAGCACAGAGAGGTCTGGTAAAGCATAGGGAAGCATTGTAAAGCACAGAGAGGTCTGGTAAAGCATAGGGAAGCATTGTAAAGCACAGAGAGGTCTGGTAAAGCATAGGGAAGCATTGTAAAGCACAGAGAGGTCTGGTAAAGCATAGGGAAGCATTGTAAAGCACAGAGAGGTCTGGTAAAGCATAGGGAAGCATTGTAAAGCACAGAGAGGTCTGGTAAAGCATAGGGAAGCATTGTAAAGCACAGAGAGGTCTGGTAAAGCATAGGGAAGCATTGTAAAGCACAGAGAGGTCTGGTAAAGCATAGGGAAGCATTGTAAAGCACAGAGAGGTCTGGTAAAGCATAGGGAAGCATTGTAAAGCACAGAGAGGTCTGGTAAAGCATAGGGAAGCATTGTAAAGCACAGAGAGGTGTGGTAAAGCATAGGGAAGCATTGTAAAGCACAGAGAGGTCTGGTAAAGCATAGGGAAGCATTGTAAAGCACAGAGAGGTCTGGTAAAGCATAGGGAAGCATTGTAAAGCACAGAGAGGTCTGGTAAAGCATAGGGAAGCATTGTAAAGCACAGAGAGGTCTGGTAAAGCATAGGGAAGCATTGTAAAGCACAGAGAGGTCTGGTAAAGCATAGGGAAGCATTGTAAAGCACAGAGAGGTCTGGTAAAGCATAGGGAAGCATTGTAAAGCACAGAGAGGTCTGGTAAAGCATAGGGAAGCATTGTAAAGCACAGAGAGGTGTGGTAAAGCATAGGGAAGCATTGTAAAGCACAGAGAGGTCTGGTAAAGCATAGGGAAGCATTGTAAAGCACAGAGAGGTCTGGTAAAGCATAGGGAAGCATTGTAAAGCACAGAGAGGTGTGGTAAAGCACAAGGAAGCATTGTAAAGCACAGAGAGGTATGGTAAAGCATAGGGAAGCATTGTAAAGCACAGAGAGGTCTGGTAAAGCATAGGGAAGCATTGTAAAGCACAGAGAGGTCTGGTAAAGCACAGGGAAGCATTGTAAAGCACAGAGAGATCTGGTAAAGCATAGGGAAGCATTGTAAAGCACAGAGAGGTCTGGTAAAGCATAGGGAAGCATTGTAAAGCACAGAGAGGTCTGGTAGAGCATATTAGCCCTTAATTGAACAGACAATTTGCTGAATTGGACCTGTTTAATTGTTTTCAGCTCTTAACAGTTGCATATTTCAAGTTAGCTATAACATTTTAGAAGTAACTTGAACTCTGCAAGTGTTTTAAGAGCTGAAAATAATTTATTTAAAAAAAGGTCTCATTAAGCAAATTATTAGTTCAATGGAGGGTCTGGTTCAGTAACTGAGAGCTCAGTTGGAATGGAAACCAGCAGACGCACACACAGGGGGTCCCCAGGACCAGGGTTGGGAAACGCTGGTATAAACAACGTGAAGAACATAAAAAATAAAATAAAAAACTGCACAATTACTGTGCAAACTTACTGTGACCAAACATGGCACAATGATAGAGTGTGATGAGGTGTGTTTCTATAGAACAGAAATCTCCCTTTCAAAGATCCAAATCCAGACCGTTCTTGTACAGCTGAGGCCAAAAGTTTAGCATCACCTAGAATTTTAGGAATGAGACATAATTTAAAAAATACTATTTTAACATAATTTTTATATATTTTTTTCAACACACACACACATTTAATCAAAGGAACCACAAAATGATATTGTCTATACCGGAAGCCATAATAGTAGCAGTTAGTATTTCATGTTGGTTTTTCGTTATCTGGGAAAACTACAAAGCTCTGGTGTGCAACGCAATGCGTTAACAAGGTAGTGTGGAGTAGTGGTCAGGGCTCTGGACCGGAGGGTTGTGGGTTCAATCCCAGGTGGGGGACACTGCTGCTGTACCCTTGAGCAAGGTACTTTACCTAGATTGCTCCAGTAAAAAACCCAACTGTATAAATGGGTAATTGTATGTAAAAATAATGTGATATCTTGTAACAAGTCGCTCTGGATAAGGGCATCTGCTAAGAAATTAATAATAATAACATTATCCAGCAGCTTTCGTTCGACTTTATTCGGCAGGTTTCATTCAACTTGTTGAAGCAAATTTAGTTCATTCTATATAGAGGGTGATGATGCTAAGCTATTGGCTACAGCTGTAGACTTTTAATGGTGTGTCAATGCCAGTAAGAAATCTCACAGAGATCTTGACTCGATAGATGTTAACCCTTTCATGCATGAAATATGGAAAACAGCTGGAAAAAAAGTCGGTTTGGACTAGTAATAAATTCATTGGACATTTAATTTTTTCCATTGCTTTAGATGGGGATAAAAGTTGCATCCAACTCATATGAGAGTCTCATGCATTTGCTTGCTAGTCTTCCATGCGTCCCCATATATTATATATATAAATATATATGTAAGACTAGAAGCAAGCTTGTTTTTATCCATCACCATATGAGGTCTTCGTGCACGAATCGGTCTAAGCCCGTTGCAGCCTTTTTCATTGAAACATCTAAAAAATATATAGATATATATTTAAAATATTATCTGTTGCGGTAAAACGCTTTGAGAATTGAGAACTCTTGCTCTGTTTTTGTGATGGTGTAAGAGTTAAGGTTTGGCAAAAAAAAAAGTTCTTGTTGGACAATTCAATCGCTCACTGGAATACAAATGAAGCCTCTTTGTCAATGATATATCTCTCCCCCCTCTCCCTCCCTCCCTCTCTCTCTCTCTCTCCCTCTCCCTCGCTCTCTCTCTCTCCCTCTCTAACACACAGAGCCTGTCTTTGTAAGTGAAGCTTTTGTCTCCTTTCTCTGTGGCCCAAACAAAGGGGGCATTTAGGCCCCTCGTCCACTGTGCGTTTGGATAGAGGAGAAGAGAGAGGGAGGGAAAGGGGGGAAGGAAAGAGGGAGAGAGAGAAGGGTGGAGGAGAGATGGAGAAGGAAAGAGGGAGAGAGAGGGCAAATGAAAGAGGGAGAGAGAGACAGCTGGAGGGTGAGAACATAAGAGAGAGGAGAATGAGGAACACATCTAGTGTGGTAGTTTAATTAATTCAGAATATATCAGAGGCCATTGCCCTATCAACGATGGCCTCATCTCTGCACCCATTCGCCCCAACTAAGGTGATATAAATTAATGGGGTAGAATTAAGCTTTTTTTGTCCCTGGTGCCTATTCATGCAAGTCTCTCTGAAGTGAAGAAACAGCTGCTTGGGTTTGATTGATTGATCGCTGCTTTTCTTCAGACTCTGCGGAGATCAGTGATCCACACAAACCCCAAGCAGCTGTCTCTCCACTCGTTTCACTCTGAAGGGTGAAGCAGCCCGATCGACACCAGCTACCCTCCCCTGTGGATAGCTCCGTCCCAATAAATCAAATTTTCTGATAATCGAATAATCAAGTAACCGGTTTGTGTAGCACTACTCCACCTTGAGTGATTATTTATTGATGATTATGCGACATACAAAAATGAGCCTCAAACCCGCTTGTCAGACTGCTTAGTGCTTTAATCAGACGTCTTAAGCAACTTCTAAAAAGTCTCCTGTGTTTGATCGTGTGTGGCTTTGTGTTCCTTTTCTATTACTGAAATGAATTGCATGTGTGAATGCTAGTTTGCAAGACAATTTCCCCAGATTTTCAGTTCCGGTGATTTGATTTCACACGCACGACAAATCAAGAACTACAGAAGCAACGGGGGAGTGGTGTTCTAATAAATTCGTGTTGCTGTATGAGAGATGGCTTGTTTTGATGCCAAACAGATACCCACAAGAAGTGGAAAAGGTCGCATTGATAGTAATCTGGTGTCCCATGTTACAAAGTTCCCAAGCCGGGGGGTCGTGAGAGGATTTGCCTGTTGTCGGATTTTCAAGGAACGAACCCAGAAGCCGCGTTGAAAAAGGAAAACAACGAGGAATGTTTTCAAAGCCAAGTTTATGCGATAAAAATCGGTCCTTTCTTTCTTTGTAAAGGCAGAATGGAAACGACTCTGTAGAATGAAAGGTAAGAGTCAGGAGGGAAATTATCTAATTACTGCCCACGCAGGACTGAGCTTTCAAGTCTCTTGGCAGCGGTGAGGTAATGTGAGAAAGATAATGCTGAGGGAAGAGAGGGATGGAGAGAGAGGGCAGAAGGAGGATAGAAGAGAGGATGGGAAAGGGAGAAGGAGCAGGGGAGGGGAGAGAGGGGAGGAGAGAAAGAGAGGGAGGGGGGAAAGGGAAAGGTGGGAGGATCTCTTCAAACCATCTATCTATCTATCTATCTATCTATCTATCTATCTATCTATCTATCTATCTATCTATCTATCTATATATAGTCTTTCTTTTTTTCTTTCTTTCTGGGGTGTTCAAACATGGTCCTCTATCTATCTATTTATCTATCTATCTATCTCTCCCTCTCTCTCTCTCTTTCAGAATGTCCTCCCCCACTCCTCCCTCCTCTCCCCAGAAGGTCTGCTACAGCCAGACCACCCAGACGGACGTTCTCAAGCCGTTGCTAGGCAACGCGGGGGTCCAGAACTCCGCCTCCGCTCTGAGGCGCAGGAGGCGTGTCCTGTCGAAGGATGGGCGGAGCAACGTGCGGATCGATCACGTGACCGGGCGCGGCGCCCTCTACCTGCGGGACCTCTGGACCACGTTCCTGGACATGCAGTGGCGCTACAAGCTCTTCCTGTTCTCTGCCACCTTTGCTGGGACATGGTTTTTCTTTGGAGTTCTGTGGTATCTGGTGGCGCTGGTCCATGGAGACTTACTGGGTAACAATATATCGGTAACACTTTCCATTAAGAGTCTGTAATGACTGTGTGTTTGCATAGCAGTTACTTAGTAAATACACGCGCGCTAACACATCAATACAATGTTATTATGGAGAGTTACAATGGACTTAATGTGAAGGTCTTTCTGCATGATATATATAAGTACACAATTGTATCAGAAAAGGGTTAGGGTTGGGGCTGGGGTTAGGGTTAGGGTTAGGGTTAGGGTTGGGGCTGGTGTTAGGGTTAGGGTTATAGCTTAAATAGGAGGCTGTGTGGTCCAGTGGCTAAAGAAAAGGTCTTGTAACCAGGAGGTCCCCGGTTCAAATCCCACCTCAGCCACTGACTCATTGTGTGACCCTGAGCAAGTCACTTCACCTCCTTGTGCTCCGTCTTTCGGGTGAGACTTAGTTGTAAGTGACTCTGCAGCTGATGCATAGTTCACACACCCTAGTCTCTGTAAGTCGCCTTGGATAAAGGCGTCTGCTTTTATTTATTTACAATAAATAAAAGCTGTACTATTTATAAGAATGATAAGAATTCAAAAATGTTTGAACTAACAAAAACCCAACAAGCGACAAATTCTCTTCTTTCCCTCATTTTTTTTCCCCTAGAATTCGACCCTCCTTCGAACCACACCCCCTGCGTGATGCAGGTTCAGACTCTGACCGGCGCGTTCCTCTTCTCCCTGGAGTCGCAAACCACCATCGGCTACGGCTTCCGCTGCATCACCGAGGAGTGCCCGGTAGCCATCATCCTCCTGATCGTCCAGCTGGTCCTCACCATGGTCCTGGAGATATTCATCACCGGCACCTTCCTGGCTAAAGTGGCCCGGCCGAAAAAGCGCGGGGAGACGGTGAAGTTCAGCCAGCACGCGGTCATCTCGGACCACGACGGCCGGCCCTGCCTCATGATCCGAGTCGCCAATATGAGGAAGAGCCTCCTGATCGGCTGTCAGGTGACTGGGAAGCTGCTCCAAACCTCCGTGACCAAAGAAGGAGAGACGGTGAGGCTGGACCAGAGGAACGTGTCCTTCAGCGTGGACACGTCCACCGACAGCCCCTTCCTCATCCTGCCGCTCACGTTCTGTCACGTGATCGACGAAGACAGCCCCTTCCGCGCGTGGGCGGCCAAAGGTGATCATTTAGGTTATTTTTTTATAATGCTTAATTAACGCGATCACTCATCTATGAGTTTATTTATGTATGTGTGTATATATATATATATATAGAGAGGGAGAGAGAGAGAGAGAGAGAGAGAGAGAGAGATTATAAATAAATAATAATGGTCAATCAGGTTATGTACTTATGTAATAGCTTCTACCAGAGTCTATGTTCCTCAAACCCAGGGACCTAAATCATGTAAAGTATATTATTATTTATTTCTTAGCTGACGCCCTTATCCAGGGAGACTTACAATTGTTACAAGATATCACATTATTTTTACATACAATTCCCCATTTATACAGTTGGGTTTTTACTTGAGCAATCCTACCTCAGCCACTGACTCATTGTGTGACCCTGAGCAAGTCACTTAACCTCCTTGTGCTCCGTCTTTCGGGTGAGACGTAGTTGTAAGTGACTCTGCAGCTGATGCATAGTTCACACACCCTAGTCTCTGTAAGTCGCCTTGGATAAAGGCGTCTGCTAAATAAACAAATAATAATAATAATAATAGTCTGATGTCCCTTTTCTTCACAGGGGGTGGCTGGACAGACCCGGACCTGGCTGATTTTGAGCTGCTGGTCATCATGAGTGCCACGGTAGAGCCCACTAGCGCCACCTGTCAGGTCCGTACCTCCTACTTACCGGATGAGATCCTGTGGGGCTACGCTTTCCCTCCTGTCGTGTCTTTATCGGCCAACGGCAAATATGTGGCCGACTTTTCCTTCTTCGACAAGGTCGCCAAGACCCAAACCCCGCCCACTTTCAAGAAGCCGCCGCCCCCCAGCCCGAGCCCCGCCCCCCGCACTGGCCCCGCCCCCCGCTACGTCACTTCCTCCGGTAGCGACACGGACGCGGAGAAGGTGAAGCTGGAGCAGAGTTATCGGGCGCGTTCCAGCAGTGCTGACAGAGGGAGGGGGAGAGAAAGAAGTCCTCTCAGCGTTAGGATTAGTAATGTTTGAAGGGGAATTGAATTCTTGAAAGGGTAATCAGCAAGGCTTCTAATGAGAAACGCTTCTTGACTCTCCAGAGTCCCGTTTCGTTCCTCTGTCGATTTTATATAGAGATTCTTATGATCTGGAATCCACAATATAGTACAGCTGTGGACAAACGTTGTGCACCTAGAATTCTAGGATTGAGACATCATATATATTTATATATATATATATATATATGAACATAATTTTAGATATTTTATTTAACATCATGTAATCTAATATACAAAATGATAGTCTACCGGAAGCCATAATATTAGTACAGTACTATTTCATGTTAGATTTCGGAAATGCCAAGTATATGGAAAAATACAAAGCGCTGGTGTGTAATTCAATATGTTAACAAGGTATCATTATTCAGCAGCTTTCATTGGACTCTATGAAGCTGAGGGAGTTCATTCTATATAGAGGGGGTGGAATTCAATATGTTAACAAGGGAACATTATTCAGCAGCTTTCATTGGACTCTATGAAGCTGAGGGAGTTCATTCTATATAGAGGGTGTGGAATTCAATATGTTAACAAGGGAACATTATTCAGCAGCTTTCATTGGACTCTATGAAGCTGAGGGAGTTCATTCTATATAGAGGGGTGGAATTCAATATGTTAACAAGGGAACATTATTCAGCAGCTTTCATTGGACTCTATGAAGCTGAGGGAGTTCATTCTATATAGAGGGGGTGGAATTCAATATGTTAACAAGGGAACATTATTCAGCAGCTTTCATTGGACTCTATGAAGCTGAGGGAGTTCATTCTATATAGAGGGGGTGGAATTCAATATGTTTGGCCACAGCTGCATATCCACTGGGCTACTTGAATAATGAATAATAAGATTTAATGATGATTATTTTGTTAAGAGAAAAATTAAACGAGACAGGGAGATTATGTATTCATCAACTACGAAATGCAGTTATTCATCACTGAAGAACCAGAGTGCTGCTGTGCTTTTGGTCTTGATACAAACGATACAGACCTCTGTTACGATACGCTATGGAAAGAAAGCATCGCAATTCATCCAAACTCAGCGAATCGCTACACCCCTCTATTCACTATGCAGCAGGTATTAGGCAAAGCGAAACCCCAAACGCTACTAAAATAATCACCAAGGATGTCAATGAATATATACATGCTTTGAAGGACTTCGTCGCAACGGTATCTCTTTTAAGATAACGGCTGAAAATTCCTAATGAATCCCGGCTGAGTCCCACAGGAACAACAGCCGGATGTCTTCCGCCCTTCCTTTGAGTTCTGAGGTCCTTCGTTTTGAGTCCAGCCCCTGTTAATTCAGGTGGATTTAATTACCTCGCGTTTATTGCGTGTTGCTTTGTAACAGATGACTTTGATTGCTCGGATTAACCCTTCCCACAATCCCCTGGGTGTGAATGCCTGCCTCATTATGCATGCGATCAACAAGGTGGGACACCATTTATATAAAGCGGAAAGCAAGAGAAAAGTTTCTTGGTTTGTGTTTTCGGCAAATGATAATCGTTCCCCTCAGTTAATCTCCTTTTTAAATATGGGTTGTAAGCCACTGACTCCCTGTGTGTGTGTGACCCTGAGCAAGTCACTGAACCTCCTTGTGCTCCGTCCTTCGGATGAGACGTCAAACAAATGAGCTCCTATTGGAAGTGACTCTGCAGCAGCCACTGACTCCCTGTGTGTGTGTGTGACCCTGAGCAAGTCACTGAACCTCCTTGTGCTCCGTCCTTCAGGATGAGACGTCAAACAAACGAGCTCCTATTGGAAGTGACTCTGCAACAGCAGCAGTAGCAGCAGTTGTTGATGATGCATAGTTCACCCCCCTAGTCTCTGGAAATCGCTTAGGATAACAGTGTCTGCTAAATGACTAATTCATAATGACACTGCAGTTGGTCAACTAAATCTAACTGAATTTAGCCCAGCTTTTAATAATTGAACAATTAAACGCACAGAAGGTTAGGAGTCAGAATTTAGCTCCGATCATGTTCACCCATTTACTTGAAACAGAGCCCTGTTCTTTAAACTACTGTAGAATGCTACAATATCACTCCTATTTACTGCAATCTACCCTAGTTTTCAACTTCTGTGCACTATACCTCATCGTAGAGACTGATTGCATAACATATTGCACACTAAAGCCTTAACCCTAATTCTAACCACCCTGTTCTGGTACAAAAAAAATATTTTAATCCGGTATTTTGCAAAGAACAATTAATGTCGGTGTTTAAACAGTATTTTAAATAAATGCTCGTTCTGTAACCCCAAGTCAATGGATGCAGACAGTGTCTCTATTGTCAGCCCCACACAATTGGACTGGGACTGGATCCAGAGAGAGAGAGAGAGGGGGGGGCTGTTTTATCTTCACGTGGTTTGAAGATCATGCTGTCACAAGCTCGGCCCACGTGCTTGCACAACTTTTCCTCCATGTCCACCGGAATAGAAGCGTTGGGTTTTATTGAAGCCGCGGAACAGCCACTTGAGCAGGTGGACGAGGGTTAGGAAGGGGAGGGAGTGTGTGTGTACAGCGGCAACAGAAACCATTCAACCCCAGGGGTATCGGATGGCGTTGAGGGGGGATGTATACAAACTGGACGGTCAACACTCTCCCTCCTTCCTCCCTCCCTCGCTCTTTCTTCTTTTGTTTTTTTCAAACAGTTGAGTGCACAGAAACTAAACTATGGAAAACTATATATATATATATATATATATATATATATATATATATATACACTTACACAAAATGCTGGCCCATTACTGCCAGATAGATAGATAGATAGATAGATAGATAGATAGATAGATAGATAGATAGATAGATAGATTGTGCCTTCTCATGTTGTTATGTATATCTGAGCTTAATTATAACTCAGTGTGCTTATTGGAAAAAGTAACTTTAACAAAACTGACTTCAGTTGAAGTAGTAATCTCTGCCTGACCTGGAATTTATACAACGAACAACAGGAATTATAAAACTTTTGACAGGGAAACTAAAAACCTTTTTTTTTTTTTGTCAGTTCCGGTACTTTTTACTTGAAAATAAGGAAGAACTGATTTTTACTGCAATGTTGCCACCTGGAGTTGACAAGCGGTACTGCTCTGGATTCGAGTTTCGGTGGAGACACCTGGTGGACAAAACCAGTCATTACACTGGATTTTTTTTTTTTTAAATGTCAGTCAAACAACTACAGACAGATTGACGTCCAGTCACAAAATGGAATTTCGTGACTCAGTACACTGGATAAGAGAAAAGGAAAACTTTAAAAAGGTTTTATTCTGTCCCTTTTCATGCATGAGGTTTTTTTTTTTGTCGTCCACATGTGAGGTCACCATGCATGAAAAGGTTAATTGCTATCAGTTACGGTACATTTGAAACCGGAGAAGAAAAACGAGGTTTAGTGCACCACCTTGTGTTGAAAAGCAGTACTGCGTCTTCTTACACGATAGAAACGATTCTGAAACAGAACAATATAGAAACGATTCTGAAACAGAACATCATAGAAACGATTCTGAAACAAACACGATAGAAACGATTCTGAATCAAAAGCAGGGTGTTAACAAGGAAAAGAAAATGATAGGCACTATCAGAACCACGCTACCTACTCTTTAAAGGGTTAATTTAATACCTTTTTGGTTTTTTTTGCAATAGAAATCACCACTAACAGCGAATATTGAAAAGGTTACACTGTGGTGTATTGCCTAAATATCACGTGTTGTTATTGAGTATATTTTCATAGACAGCACAGCAATGTTAATTAAACGTATAGCACTTATGGGAAAAAGTATCCTAAACCATACTAAGCACTTTTATATATATATATATATATATATATATATATATATATATATATATATATATATATATATATATATATATATATATATATATATATATATACTATATATATATATGTATAATAATGTTTTTTTAAACAAAACTGTTGAAAATACCATATACCAGCAGTATAGATGTTTATAAGAATAAATGCAATAATTTTAATTCTGATTTTTAAGGGGTGGATAAATTGTATTAAAAATAAGTTTTTAACAGATATTGTATTTAAATGTAGAGTTTATAGAAATCTATTTTATTTAATATGTTAGACATTTTTTATCTTTTTTGAGTTTCGTAGATTTCAGCTTGAAACGTTCTAACTTTTAATCATGTGAAATGTATTATTTTCAATAAACAGATATGAATCTTATTAGCAGTGTGTGTGTGTGTGCGTGTGGAGGGGGCAGGTATTACTATCTGTGTGCGGACAAAAATTGAACTCCTTTTTAAGAACTAAATATGCCTTCCAAAAAAAAAAGTGCCAAAATATTTATTTTGTTGTCGACTTTCACCCTGGGTGGAGTTTTGTCTAACTGGAGTTAGAAATAGTAAATAAAAATATAATGAGAGTCAATGAGAAGTCCCCACAAATATACAAACGCACAGAGAGGTCTGGTAAAGCATAGGGAAGCATTGTAAAGCACAGAGAGGTCTGGTAAAGCATAGGGAAGCATTGTAAAGCACAGAGAGGTCTGGTAAAGCATAGGGAAGCATTGTAAAGCACAGAGAGGTCTGGTAAAGCATAGGGAAGCATTGTAAAGCACAGAGAGGTCTGGTAAAGCATAGGGAAGCATTGTAAAGCACAGAGAGGTCTGGTAAAGCATAGGGAAGCATTGTAAAGCACAGAGAGGTCTGGTAAAGCATAGGGAAGCATTGTAAAGCACAGAGAGGTCTGGTAAAGCATAGGGAAGCATTGTAAAGCACAGAGAGGTCTGGTAAAGCATAGGGAAGCATTGTAAAGCACAGAGAGGTCTGGTAAAGCATAGGGAAGCACTGTAAAGCACAGAGAGGTCTGGTAAAGCATATTACAAAACAAGGTAAACTAACCCTTATAAAAGTTTCCCACAGTACATTTAGAAACTCTAAAACATAATTCAATGACTTCAATTGAAGACATCGATGAAGACTGTCCTTGATTTAAAGCATATTAAAAACAAAACTAGGGTCCACTCTGGTAAATGTAATAAGTAACCATGGGAAACGCATAGGGGTGAAAACTACAAAGTGACTGTGCAAATCTACCCTGAATAAAATCTTGAACCACCTTTAAAAAGAAGTCCATTAGGGAGCCCAATAAACCGGGTCTTTTGAAACCAAAAGGATCTGGCAACACCATCTATAGCAGTTTTTGCTAAATGTATTCGTTTTACACACTGTCAATAAAGAGCGTCTTCATTCAAACAAACCAGCCGTTTCCTGTATACTTTGTAACCTGCCCTTGCATTGCCATAGCAACGCCAGCAGTCCTGTTTCCTAGGCAACCGGTCTCCTGCCTATTGTTGATTTGGTAGAGCGGTTGCCAGGGCAACAGACGGCAGAAACTTGAAAATAAATGACAAAGGTGGTTTTCCTCTGTAAATATGGCACATTACTTGCAGAATAATCGGATTCAATTATCCATTAAAATATATCATGCGTGTGTGTTTAAATCTCTCTGGACTGGAGGGAGTACCCTTTCTCTTAGGGAGGGAGGGAGGGAGTCTCCTTGCCTCAATATAGACATTAAGAGACCAAAAAATCAACAACACCCACACACACATTTCAAAATAATTCAGAAATAGAATTTTTTTTTTTTCAAGCTGAATATTTTATTGCGATATTTAAATATATTATTATTATTATTATTCATATATTTCTTTGTGTTTTTTTTTTATTTATTTAATTTTTAACAGTATTTACAGCAACGTTAAAAATAAGAAATTCATTCTCGGGGGGGGTAAGCTAAAAAAAAAAAAAAAACTCAACAGAGTATTCGAGTATATTCTGTGGTTTCTATACATGAACTAAACTGTAACATTTTTATACAGGATCTCAACCCTTCTTGGTCCCTGCATGTCAGACATGTTGTGAATTTACCTTTGATTGACAGGCGAAATCATCTGGCTGGTTTTTATCAAGTCACAAATACCGACCAATCAGGTGACGAGTGGGCGTAAACTTTGCGTCCACGTTTTTCTCTGTGCTTCGACATGAATATTTAATACATTTTCTTTGTGACATTATTGCAGTAATATGATTATATGTAATAATAAATATAAGATTGATTATAAATCCTACTTTGAACTTGCACACACTTATTTACTGTTTATTTGGCAGATGCCTTTATCCAAGGCGACATTATATATAGAGAGAGAGGGAGGAGAGAGAGAAAGGGTGGAGGAGAGGGGGGAGGGAGGAGAGAGGGAGGGAGAGGAGGGAGGAGGGGAGGGAGGGAGGGGGAGGGAGGGGAGGGAGGAGAGGAGGGGAGGAGAGGGGGAGGAGAGGGAGAGGGAGGGAGGAGGAGAGAGAGAGGGAGAGGAGAGGAGAGAGGAGAGAGAGGAGGAGAGAGGGAGAGGAGAGGAGAGGAGAGGAGAGAGAGGAGGAGAGAGGGAGAGAGGGGAGGAGAGGGAGAGAGAGAGGGAGAGGAGAGGAGAGAGGGAGGGAGGAGAGAGGGAGAGGGAGAGAGAGGGGAGAGGAGGGAGGAGAGGGAGGAGAGAGGGAGGAGAGGAGAGGGAGAGAGAGAGGAGGGAGAGAGGGAGGAGAGAGGGGAGGAGAGGAGAGAGGAGGGAGAGAGGGAGAGAGAGGGGAGAGGAGAGAGAGAGAGGGAGAGGAGAGGAGAGAGGGGAGAGAGGGAGAGAGAGAGGGAGGGAGGAGAGGAGAGAGGAGAGGGAGAGGGGAGAGGAGGGAGGGAGAGAGAGGGAGGGAGAGAGAGGAGGAGAGGGAGAGAGAGGGAGGGAGAGAGAGGGAGGGAGGGAGAGGGAGGGAGGGAGAGAGGGAGGGGGAGAGAGGAGTAGATTCACAGGAATAGATTCAACATGTCACCCTCACATTTTAATATCCATTGTTTTATATTTTAGTTTTATTTGGTGTTTTGCGCTTATATTTCCTCTATATGCTCCTC
This sequence comes from Acipenser oxyrinchus oxyrinchus, assembly GCA_030684275.1. NCBI lineage: Eukaryota > Metazoa > Chordata > Actinopteri > Acipenseriformes > Acipenseridae > Acipenser > Acipenser oxyrinchus. The sequence goes on along the minus strand of CM060303.1, from coordinate 1,524,428 downwards.
CTCCCCTAAAATATCACAAACGCGCCTGATAAATATGCAGACTGAGTTTTATTAGCGCTATGAAAGTGAATTGGGCAATTCACTTCAAAACCGTGTTCAAATAAAAATTAGTTGCTTTTTCTATCTCTCTCTCTCTCTCGTTCTACACTAATGAAACTGCATCACAGGATCCGCCATTTTGGATCCTGGGTTCCCTATCGTTTGCTGGACCGCCTGACCATACATTGAGCCACAATGGCGGTAATTTCCATGCCACGTCTATCTAAACTTTCTTTCTCAAACCACCTACATTGCTTCCCATTCCCATCAGCCCCCTCTCTCTTTACTCTCCCCTTCCCTCTTTCTAAGCTTCTGATTGGTCCGTCGCCACACTTCCATTCCTCTCCCTCCTCCTCCCGTTGGCTCCTCCTTATCGTTAGCCCGCCCCAACCCCCAGCCCCACCCCCTTCTTCCCATTGGCTGAGTTGTTCACAGTGGAGTTCCCAATCAGATTCTGGCTTGCTGGGCCCTCACAGGCCTTCTGCTCGTCCAATTGGCTGGAGATGGACCAATAGAGGTGGGCTTCGTGGCGGGCGGCGGCCAATGAGAGCTCACGGGCGGAGCAGGTGGGCGTGGCCACCTCGAAGGCATGGTGGAACGCCCCATAGTCGACGTCGAAGAATCCCTCGGCCAATGACATCATGGGACTGAAGCGGTGACCCCACATGACCTCTTCAACGAGATAGGAGCTCCGAGCTTGGCAAGTCATTCCTGCATAAACAAAATTAAAGATTATTATGAATGGGTGATTTAGCTTTTATTGAAAGCCACTTACAGAGACTAGGGGGTGATCCAGCGGTTTAAGAAAAGGGGCTTGATACCTGGAGGTTCAAATCACACGGCTCAGCCACTGACTCCCTGTGTGTGTGTGACCCTGAGGAAGTCACTGAACCTCCTTGTGCTCCGTCCTTCAGGATGAGACGTCAAACAAACTCAAATATGGCTCTTGTATTTTGCATGTTTTTTGTGTGTGTGCGTGACTCACCAGTGGCCTCCACCATCCCCTCCAGTATCACCACGATCTCAAAGTCATCTTTCTCCAGCTGAGCCTGGGAGACGTCCCAGAAGGGCGATCGCGAGTCGATCTCGTGGGAGATGACCAGCGGGGAGACCAGAAAGAGGCGGTCATCGCCGGTCTCGAACCCCACACTCATATCCGTCTGGTCAAGAGGAATGAACTCTCCTGGAACAGAGAGATAGAGAGATGGAGAGAGAGAGAGAGAGAGAGAGAGAGAGACGAGAGAGCAGTCAAGCATGCTGCCAAGCTAGGAGGATTGGTGATCCGGTGGTTGAAGAAAGGGGTCTTGATACCAGGAGGTTCAAATCACCCGGTTCAGCCACTGACTCACTGTGTGTGTGTGTGTGACCCTGAGCAAGTCACTGAACCTCCTTGTGCTCCGTCCTTCAGGATGAGACGTCAAACAAACGAGCTCCTATTGGAAGTGACTCTGCAGCAGCCACTGACTCCCTGTGTGTGTGTGACCCTGAGCAAGTCACTGAACCTCCTTGTGCTCCGTCCTTCAGATGAGACGTCAAACAAACTAGCTCCTATTGGAAGTGACTCTGCAGCAGCCACTGACTCCCTGTGTGTGTGTGTGACCCTGAGCAATTCAGAAGAGCCATACAGTGAATCATCTCACACTACATTTGACATTTTACAATGCTGAGCTTTGGGATGAATGCATGAATTAAATCATTTAGCAGGCGCTTTTATCCAAAGCGACTTCCAGAGACTAGGGGGGTGACCTCTGCATCATCAACAACTGCTGCTGCTGCTGCTGCAGAGTCACTTCCAATAGGAGCTCGTTTGTTTGACGTCT
>CM060303.1:1452569-1517569 GCA_030684275.1 Acipenser oxyrinchus oxyrinchus | reverse complement strand
TTCAGTCAAGGAGGTCTAAATATACATTGCTAGTGAAGCCCCAACCTTATCTCCTTCTCTCTCTCTCTCTCTCTCTCTCTCTCTCTCTCTCTCTCTCTCTCTCTCTCACTCACACAGACAAAAAATGACACAATTCATAAAGTATTTATATAATGTATTAATGTATTACATATAGATAGATAGATAGAGATATAGATAGAGATAGATAGATAGATAGATAGATAGCTAGATGAATGAAGCGGTGTGGAGTAGTGGTCAGGGCTCTGGACTCTTGACCGGAGGGTCGTGGGTTCAATCCCAGGTGGGGGGGACACTGCTGCTGTACCCTTGAGCAAGGTACTTTACCTAGATTGCTCCAGTAAAAACCCAACTGTATAAATGGGGAATTGTATGTAAAAATAATGTGATATCTTGTAACAATTGTAAGTCATCCTGGATAAGGGCGTCTGCTAAGAAATAAGTCATAATAATGAAAAGTCAAACGTGTAGTCTGCTTTTCTTCAGAGAATGAATATAATGGTGTAAAATCATATTATTTAGCAGATGCCTTTATCCAAGGCGACTTACAGAGACTAGGGTGTGTGAACCAGTCACTTACAACTACGTCTCACCCGAAAGACGGAGCACAAGGAGGTGAAGTGACTTGCTCAGGGTCACACAATGAGTCAGTGGCTGAGGTGGGATTTGAACCCGGGGACCTCCTGGTTACAAGCCCTTTTCTTTAACCACTGGACCACACAGCCTCCGAATATCTATCTATCTATCTATCTATCTATCTATCTATCTATTTATCTATCTATCTATCGTACATTTAAACAAAAAAAAACGCTGTACTAATGACATTGTTCAGCTCACGATGCAATTAGTCTTCCTAGCCGCTAGGGGGAGCGCGCCGCTAACCTCGAAGGGAGCCCCCATCCCACACGAAAACCAGCAGCGCAAAGCAGACAGGAAGCAGCCGCTCTGCGCGACTCCACTCGCTCTCTTTTCCCTTGCAAGATGTCGGTGTACGGTCCTGTTGTGAAAGTCCACCCGGTTGTCCTCGCTTCAATCGCCGACTCTTACGAGAGGAGGAACGAAGGGGCGCTGAGGGTCATCGGGACTCTACTGGGTAAGGAGGCGGCTGGGGATTCGGGGTGGAAATGGGTTGTTTATTTTTTAAAGATCTCGCTGTGTCTGTGCAGTCGGCGTGGACGCGTGTGTAGCTCCTGGCTGTGAATACGGACACAGACACGATCTGATAAGAGCATAAGAGAGTTTACAAACGAGAGGAGGTCATTCAGCCACACCTGAGAGAGAGAGAGAGAGAGAGAGAGAGAGAGAGAGAGAGAGAGAGAGAGAGAGCCTTGAGCCTTGATCTGGATAATCCGTTGTTTTTTTGAGCTGTGCTGAGTGGTTTCTGTCTCGTTCACAAACAGGCACCGTCGAAAAACACACCGTGGAAGTGACCAATTGCTTCTCCGTCCCACACAACGAATCTGAAGATGAGGTGAGTCTCTTTAAAAAATAAATAAATAAATAAATAACAATAACAGTTCAAGACCCTCTGATAACAATATTATTATTAGTTCAGTCATTTAGCAGATGCTTTTATTCAAACCGACTTCCAGAGACTAGGGGGGGTGAACTCTGCATCATCAACAACTGCTGCTGCTGCAGAGTCACTTCCAATAGGAGCTCGTTTGTTTGACGTCTCATCCTGAAGGACGGAGCACAAGGAGGTTCAGTGACTTGCTCAGGGTCACACACACACACACAGGGAGTCAGTGGCTGCTGCAGAGTCACTTCCAATAGGAGCTTGTTTGTTTGACGTCTCATCCTGAAGGACGGAGCACAAGGAGGTTCAGTGACTTGCTCAGGGTCACACACACACACACAGGGAGTCAGTGGCTGCTGCAGAGTCACTTCCAATAGGAGCTTGTTTGTTTGACGTCTCATCCTGAAGGACGGAGCACAAGGAGGTTCAGTGACTTGCTCAGGGTCACACACACACACACAGGGAGTCAGTGGCTGCTGCAGAGTCACTTCCAATAGGAGCTCGTTTGTTTTTGCGTTTCATATACAGAGTGATTGGTAACGTGGAGGGTGATGTCAGGGATGGGAATCAGACTCCCGCTCCACAGCAGTGTGATCCAGTCCTGGTTTCACTGGGAGTTTAATAATCAGACACACCTGAGCTTGTTAGCTAGACACACTGGCTGCTGATCAAGCTGGTAGTAAAACCTGGACTGGGTGACACTGCTGTGTGATAGGAGTCTGATTACCAGCCCTGATCATATGCAACAGAACAATAATATAGGAGGCTGTGTGGTCCAGTGGTTAAAGAAAAGGGCTTGTAACCAGGAGGTCCCCGGTTCAAATCCCACCTCAGCCACTGACTCATTGTGTGACCCTGAGCAAGTCACTTCACCTCCTTGTGCTCCGTCTTTCGGGTGAGACGTAGTTGTAAGTGACTCTGCAGCTGATGCATAGTTCACACACCCTAGTCTCTGGAAGTCGCCTTGGATAAAGGGGTCTGCTAAATAAACAAATAATAATAACAGAACATGTCTGTGGCGGTGATGCACCATTTGGCCACCAGAGGGTGGGGCTGTTCAATGAGGCTAGCATTTTAATTGCAAATCAATGAGTGGATTCTGAATCTTCCTGTGCACGACAGTTAAATATATATTTAGCTATATTCAGAACTGCTCCTCTGTCTGTTTTTGATTTCCCTGTGTTTATTTTATTTCCCCCCCCAGGTGGCTGTTGATATGGAGTTCTGCGAAGAACATGTACGAACTGCACAAGAAAGTGTCTCCCAGCGAAGTCATTGTGGGCTGGTAAGCGGAGAGCTGTCTGTCTGTCTCTGCTTGTGTGTCTGTCTGTCTTGTTCGGACGTGTTTATCGCAGTGTAGGGGAAAGTGTGTCTCTGTCTCGACCTCTCCTGTCTCTCTCTCTCTCTCTCGCTCTCTCAGGTACGCAACAGGACATGACATCACGGAGCACTCTGTTCTGATTCATGAGTACTACAGCCGTGAAGCCCAGAACCCCATTCACCTGACCGTGGACACAGCGCTACAGAGCGGTAGAATGAACATCCGAGCTTACGTCAGGTACCCACGGAGAGGCGGGCTCCCTCTGGGGGTGCCCGCTTTCTCAATCGCCTGTATTTTACCCAGGAGTTTACGCTGACTCAGAAATGTCTTCCTCTAGACAATGTGGGGAAGCTATACAAAAGGCCAACAAGAGATGTTCGGATATATTGTGAGAAGTGTTGAATTTAAACCAAGGGAAGTAATGTTAAAACTTTACAATGCGTTAGTAAGACCTCACCTAGAATATTGTGTTCAGTTCTGGTCACCTCGTTTACAAAAAGGATATTGCTGCTCTAGAAAGAGCGCAAAGAAGAGCAACCAGAATTATCCCGGGTTTAAAAGGCATGTCGTATGCAGACAGGCTAGAAGAATTGAATCTGTTCAGTCTTGAACAAACGCGGCGATCTGATTTCAAGCATTCAGAATCCTAAAAGGTATTGACAATGTCGACCCAGGGGACCTGAAAAAAGAAACAAGGACCCAGGGGGCTGATCAAGCTGGTAGTAAAACCTGGAGTGGGTGACGCTGCTGTGGGATAGGAGTCTGATTCCCTGCAGTGCTTCTTCACTTGTCAGCACACAGATGTACGGTTCTCTCTTCCAGTTCATGCAATTGTTTGTGGATTTCAGTGGATATTTTTTTTGTTCTGTTTTCAGCGCTCAGATGGGTGTACCGAGCAAGACTGTGGGAGTGATGTTCAGCCCACTGACTGTGAAATACGTTTACTTTGATACAGAACGTATTGGGGGTGAGTCTCTGTCCTCTCCTGTTCTCCTCCTCCTCCTCTCTCCTCTCCTCCTCTCTCATTCCGTCGCTGTTGACGCTGGTTTCGGATCCTTGTGTGTGTTTGTTTTCAGTTGATCTTCTCCAGCGCACTCGGACCAGCCCCTCCCGCTCCAAAGGCTTGACCACTGACCTGGAGCAGGTAGGGTCAGCTGCTGCCCGGATCCAGGACATGCTGACCACCGTGCTGAGCTACACTGAAGACGTGCTGGTGAGGGGGAGAGGGAGAGGGAGGGGGGAGGTGTGGGGAGAGAGGTGTGGGGAGGAAGAGAGGTTGGGGGTGGGGAGAGAGGAAGGGAGGGTGGGGAGAGAGAGGGTGGGGGGTGGGGAGAGAGAGGGTGAGGGAGGGGAGAGGGGTGAGTGAGAGAGGGAGAGGGGTGGGGGTGGGGGGAGAGTGTGAGGGAGGGTAGAGGGGTGAGTGAGAGAGGGGAGGGACAGGGGGAGAAACATTCTTTTCCCCAGCCTCCAGTATCTTCTGGTTTTCACAGAGGCTGGCTGGTCCAGCCGTTAAAGAAAAGGGTCTTGTGATTCCAGTCCAGTCCAGTCTAGTCTAGTGATATTAAACTGCAGTTACAATGTAATTCCAGTCCAGTCTAGTCTAGTGATATTAAACTGCAGTTACAATGTAATTCCAGTCCAGTCTATTGATATTAAACTGCAGTTACAATGTAATTCCAGTCCAGTCTAGTGATATTAAACTGCAGTTACAATGTAATTCCAGTCCAGTCTAGTGATATTAAACTGCAGTTACAATGTAATTCCAGTCCAGTCCAGTCTAGTGATATTAAACTGCAGTTACAATGTAATTCCATTCCAGTCTAGTCTAGTGATATTAAACTGCAGTTACAATGTAATTCCAGTCCAGTCCAGTCTAGTGATATTAAACTGCAGTTACAATGTAATTCCAGTCTAGTCCAGTCTAGTGATATTAAACTGCAGTTACAATGTAATTCCAGTCCAGTCTAGTCTAGTGATATTAAACTGCAGTTACAATGTAATTCCAGTCCAGTCCAGTCTAGTGATATTAAACTGCAGTTACAATGTAATTCCAGTCCAGTCTAGTGATATTAAACTGCAGTTACAATGTAATTCCAGTCCAGTCTAGTGATATTAAACTGCAGTTACAATGTAATTCCAGTCTCTTAATGATCTCTTTTTCATTCTCTCTCTCTCTAGTCTGGTAAGGTCACTCCTGACAACACAGTGGGTCGTTTCCTGATGGATTTGGTCAATAAGGTTCCCAAAATAACAGCTGAAGACTTTGAAAGCATGCTGAACAGCAACATCAATGTAATGATGATTTTTATGTCTATCTATCAATCTATCTATACACTGTGTTTGCATTTCTATCTATCTATCTATACACTGTACATAATCTATACATAATCTCCCTTGTTTAATTTTTCTCTAAACAAAATAATCATCATTAAATCTTATGATTCATTATTCAAGTAGCCCAGTGGATATGCAGCTGTGGCCAAACATATTGCATCATCACCCTATAGAATGAACTCCCTCAGCTTCATAGAGTCCAATGAAAGCTGCTGAATAATGTTCCCTTGTTAACATATTGAATTCCACCCCTCTATATAGAATGAACTCCCTCAGCTTCATAGAGTCCAATGAAAGCTGCTGAATAATGTTCCCTTGTTAACATATTGAATTCCACCCCTCTATATAGAATGAACTCCCTCAGCTTCATAGAGTCCAATGAAAGCTGCTGAATAATGTTCCCTTGTTAACATATTGAATTCCACCCCTCTATATAGAATGAACTCCCTCAGCTTCATAGAGTCCAATGAAAGCTGCTGAATAATGTTCCCTTGTTAACATATTGAATTCCACCCCTCTATATAGAATGAACTCCCTCAGCTTCATAGAGTCCAATGAAAGCTGCTGAATAATGTTCCCTTGTTAACATATTGAATTCCACCCCTCTATATGGAATGAACTCCCTCAGCTTCATAGAGTCCAATGAAAGCTGCTGAATAATGTTCCCTTGTTAACATATTGAATTCCACCCCTCTATATAGAATGAACTCCCTCAGCTTCATAGAGTCCAATGAAAGCTGCTGAATAATGTTCCCTTGTTAACATATTGAATTCCACCCCTCTATATAGAATGAACTCCCTCAGCTTCATAGAGTCCAATGAAAGCTGCTGAATAATGTTCCCTTGTTAACATATTGAATTCCACCCCCTCTATATAGAATGAACTCCCTCAGCTTCATAGAGTCCAATGAAAGCTGCTGAATAATGTTCCCTTGTTAACATATTGAATTCCACCCCCTCTATATAGAATGAACTCCCTCAGCTTCATAGAGTCCAATGAAAGCTGCTGAATAATGTTCCCTTGTTAACATATTGAATTCCACCCCCTCTATATAGAATGAACTCCCTCAGCTTCATAGAGTGAACTTTTTCTTTTCACAGGACTTGCTGATGGTGACGTACCTGGCCAATCTGACCCGGGCTCAAATCGCACTCAACGAAAAACTGATCTGTCTGTGAACGCGTCGCCCTCCTGGATTTCACCTGAAGGTTTTGACAATGAAAATAAAATGTATATTGATCTGATACGTGGGTGTCTAATTATTATTTTACCCCCCAATTTTTTTTGTTTTTCTCCCCCAGTTTGGGCTGCCCAATCGGGATTTTAAAGGGGATCGTTTGTGCCAACTTGCCTCCCCCAAAACCTGCTTTATTGAAGGATAGTTAACCCTTTGCGGTGCTAATGTTATTTATTTATATTTATATATATTATTTATAATATATATAACTGTGATGTATCATGCTCAATCTGCTCATTGATTTGCAATTAAAATGCTGGCTTCATTGAACAGCCCTGCCCTCTGGTGGTCAAACGGTGCATCACAGCCACACTTATTATTTATTTCTTAGCAGATGCCCTTATGCAGGGAGACTTACAATTGTTACAAGATTTCACATTTTTACATTCAGTTACCCATTTATACATTTGGGGTTTTTACTGGAGCAATCTAGGTAAAGTACCTTGCTCAAGGGTACAGCAGCAGTGTCCCCCCCCGACCTGGGATTGAACCCACGCCCCTCCGGTGAAGAGTCCAGAGCCCTAACCACTACTCCACACTGCTGTCCCGATATAGGACCAGGTACGACATTACAATTATCCCTTTCCGGTCTGATGTTGGTCCCTGTCCCACATCATCAAAAAGACGTCAAGCACCGGTCTCTAGCCGAGAAAACCATTCACTGGCCGAGTGAGAGCGATAAGAACAGAGAGAAACTGAAAAGGGGCGGATCTGAGCTACGCACATTGCCCTGCAACACAGAGATAACAACACGAACATACACAAACAAGATAGCTGCTTCTGCATCCAGCGCTCAGAGAACATCACAGACCTTTGCAGAGCTTTTTTGAGATGTTATAGTGATAAAATAATGACTGATCGCATGATTGAGGAGTTTGGTGATAAAACGAGTGATCAGGAGATGATTGATCGGTATGCACGACTATGTAGAGGTATGTGAAAGAAATAGCGAACGAGGGGTGGGGCTGGAGACGCAGTACTGAGTCACCTGTTGATATGCAGAGACTTTTAAACCTGTTTTACTCTGAAAAAAAATACTTTTAAAACAACGCGTCTAAAATAAACTGCGTGTGTGAAAATAAATTGGACCTGACGCGCTGAATAAATGGACCGCAAAGGGTTAATACATGTAATGCAACTACAGGTTTCATTCATAAAACTTCCAGAGATTTGCAGTTTTTATTCTCCATTTTGATATTATTAATTATGAAAGTCATTCGGCAGACACTTTTATTAAAAGCAACTTCCAGAGACTAGGGGGGTGAACTCTGCATCATCAACAACTGCTGCTGCTGCTGCTGCAGAGTCACTTCCAATAGGAGCTCGTTTGTTTGACGTCTCGTCCGAAGGACGGAGCACAAGGAGGTTCAGTGACTTGCTCAGGGTCACACACACACACACAGGGAGTCAGTGGCTGCTGCAGAGTCACTTCCAATAGGAGCTCGTTTGTTTGACGTCTCATCCTGAAGGACGGAGCACAAGGAGGTTCAGTGCCTTGCTCAGGGTCACACACACACACAGGGAGTCAGTGGCTGCTGCAGAGTCACTTCCAATAGGAGCTCGTTTGTTTGACGTCTCATCCTGAAGGACGGAGCACAAGGAGGTTCAGTGACTTGCTCAGGGTCACACACACACACACAGGGAGTCAGTGGCTGCTGCAGAGTCACTTCCAATAGGAGCTCGTTTGTTTGACGTCTCATCCTGAAGGACGGAGCACAAGGAGGTTCAGTGACTTGCTCAGGGTCACACACACACAGTGAGTCGGTGACTGAGCTGGGATTTGAATCTCCTGGTAACATGACTCCTTTAATCGCTTCTGGTACTGTAATTTTAATGTGTGTCGTGACATCTATCCAACTGAAAAACATTCCTTTCTGTTTAACAAACTGCATAGCCCAGCCCACCAGGTACAATACAAGCTTCCAGCCTCTTCAAACTCCACACACGACTTCTCCTGAAGCAAGGTAGGTGTTTTTCCTCTCCTCACTGAGTTAGAAGGCAAAAAAAAAACTAAACGAATTCATTCGAGTCTGTTTTGATAAATCCATTAAAAACGAAATCTGTCAAGTCATGAAACTGAGCAAAAAGTCTATGAAGTAAAACAACTGTTTAAATGAGTGATTATTATTAGTTTATTTAGCAGACGCCTTTATCCAAGGTGACTTACAGAGACTAGGGTGTGTGAACTATGCATCAGCTGCAGAGTCACTTACAATTACGTCTGCACTGAAAGACCGAGCACAAGGTTAACATGAAAAGTTTTTATATGAGTTTAGTAACGCATTGAAGAATGCGTAGCCTGTTTTCATCTGTGTGTTGGCAGCCGGCTTCACAGAGTCGGAGAGAGAGAGAGAGAGAGAGAATGGAAGGAATAAATCTCCTTTTCTGTATCAAAAAACCTTCAGCCATTTCTCGCTATAATATTTTTTTTTTTACATATTGCACAGCAGACACAGCCAGTTTTTATTTGTGTATTGTAAGGTTCAGATATTTCTCAATAATTCGGTCTTCTTGATGTGATGTTAATTCTGGAACGAAAAGAAAAATCCTTCAAGAACAGAGCAGAACTTACAAATCTTTGCAACAAAACCAAAAACCGTCGGCCTGATCCTACAGGACACTCTATCGATCGAAAAACCTTCAGTGTCCGTCAGTGAGGTTTGATAAAGAGTGCGGACGTACAGATCTGCAGAGTTAATATATATATGTGTGAGACAGCAGGGAGGGGGTTAATTCCTCCCAAGAGGAAAACATGTGCGTAAGGCACATTTTGGTTTTGTTTTGTTAATTGTTTAATTTGTGTTAATTGTTTTGTTTAATTGTTTGATTGTTTTATTGATTAATCATTACCTGCACCTGGCTATTATTGAAAATTAGAGCCAGGTGCAGGGTTTAAAAGGAGAGCAGTCAGTCTGCTCTGGGCGGCTGCTGAAGAGGGTAGAAGCCCGACTGTGCTGGTGGGTGGGTACAGCTGTAATTTAAAAAGAAAAAAGGTAGAGTGAGTCCTTTTTTGTGTGTGCTGTCCTGTGTGTTTTGTTACAGGTAAACAGCTTAGCTGTCCTGTGTTTAGTTTAGGTTCCTGTTTTGTTTTAGTTATTGCTCAAAGAGAGCTAGGTGTTTCTTTGTTTATTTTGACTGTGTGTTTTCATTAAAAATAGCGCAACCGCGCTTTCAAAAATCCATTTCTGTGTGTTGGGTCGGTGTTTTTAAAGGGGCAACGAACCCCGAAGAGGTTTGATCTTTTACATATGATACAAGCTTGCCCCACTTTCTTCCACCAGCCCAAGACAACCCCTTTCCCGTGAGAACCGGTTTCTGTCAGGTTTGATTGCTTACCTGTGATCACAAGCCGCTTTTAAACTAGCAGAGCAACTCATGTATGAACAATGCCCGCAGCCCACAGCCCACGGTCACAACCACTCTCTAAATCCTTTAATAAGCAGGTTATATCTGAGACAAGCAGGCACTACCTGCTGGGTGTGAAACTACACAAAAAGAGAGAGAGAGATTTAATTATCTCCCTTTTCTGAAAGAGAATTGTTATAATTAATCCAATCTTAGAATATCTTTTAAACTAATTAAAAAATGAAACTGTCTATCGGCTTTTGAGTTTAGTTTCTATTTGATTTTTTTTTTTATTACACTCCTCGTTTGGGATTTTAAAGGGACCAGCCATGGAGCAGGGACACCCCAAATACCCCCTAGGCAGCCCGTTCCATTTGGTATTAATAACCAGGGCTGCTATACTCGAACTGTGTTATTCCAGCAGCTTTATTGTATTAGAAACTACTGCAGCTGTGCAATACCCATTCTCTTTGCTCTTTTTATTTTCAAAAAAAAGCACAGAAGAGGAGAAATAGACTTCACACCCCTTCTCTGGAAAGTGTCCGTCCTGCAATTGCGACATTTGCTATGTCTGATGTGAAGGTAAGAGATGATCAGATTGAAGATAGAAGCTTGGAGAGAGTTCGATTTGAAAGTTCTTTGAGCCAAGTTAAAACAAATTCACTGCCACCCATCTCAAAAGATGGAATTATCATTTTTGGAGTTTTGCCAAAAAGAATTGCTGCAGGAAATAATTGTATCTGTTTCTTGTAACTTTTATTTTTTCCTCGTTCATAAAAGCAAAACTTTTGCTACAAAAGATTGTTCCTAAAATTATTTGTTTTTCAGGGCTTTCGTTTTTGATATACTGTATGAAATGAGTGTTTTCAGTTACTTCCCAAAATGCTTGGGTGTTTGTTTCTGTCAAAATATATGTATAGTAGTAACTGGACAGTTCTTGCACACTTAAGTTGTCCCTTCTTTCCTTTGCTGTCTTCCACAGTGAAATCCCTCTGGTCACGGGCACATTCTTCTGGGGTTTTTGTGTGGAGGCATTTTTGTACATTTTGCCACAATTCTGTTTTAAATCCTCCTTATCTTAACTGTAACACAGCTTTAAATCCCTCTAACAAGCCTCCATTCCTGATTGTAATCTTGTTTGAAATCTCGCAAGCGGAGTCTCCAATAGAAATGTAGGAATGTGCTGTCACTCAGTAGTTGGGGCGGGTTTAAAGTATTCAGAACGAATCAATGACAGACACAAGTCAGGAAGGCGGGACATTGCCCAGCAGCACTGGGAAATGTATTTATTATTATTTTTGTAGTAGATTTTATTTTTTTTAATGTGAAAAGGGTAAAGTCAACATGAATAGATGAATCATTTCCACAGTTTTTCCGGTGTTTCCCGGTGTTTATTGGCTATCCACCAATTTAATTTTTTTGTATCGAGGGGTGTTTTATTGGGTTTCATCGGTTAAAACCGAAAATCAGAAGCCCCAATTATAAATGCAATAAGGCCCTTCACGGCATCCCTATACATTTGAATACACAGACTTCTCGTTCCTCCTAGCGCCCGAGAGTCTGTATATTCGACGTATCTGGACGCCCTGTCGGGCCTTAATGCTTTTCCTAACTTCTCCTAAATATATGCATTGCAAATCCATCGTTTTTTTTATATTAGACAGTATTAATAACACAATAAAAACTACAAAGACTCGTTTGAGACTAACGTCTTGTTGAATTTTCGGGAGAAAGCTCTTTATCAAAGCTAAGCTTAACCCTTTGCGGTCCGTTGTCGGACCTGGTCCGACATTGCAATTATTCCTATCCGGTCCTTTGTCGGACCCTGTCCGACATCATCAAAAAAACGCAAAAAACGGGTTTTTAGTCGTTTTTTCCTCCGGAAAAAGCCGAGAAAACCATTCAATGGCTGAGTGGGAGCGACAGGAGCCGAGACAAGCCGATAAAAATTTTAAAAAAGGGCGTATCTCATGAATAGTCATACTTGCCCCTGGCATCACATAGGGGCGGTCATAAGGAAACAAGCTGGCTGTTACTGTATCAGCGCACAGAGACTATCACGGACATTTGCAGAGCTTTTTTGAGATGTTATAGAAATAAAAGAATGACTTGGATTGCATTATTGAGGAGTTTGGTGATAAAGCGAGTGATCAGGAGATGATTGATCGGTATGTACAACTATTATTATTATTATTATTATTTATTTCTTAGCATATGTGAAAGCGATAGCGAACGAAATGGTCGGGCGGGGCTGGACATGCCTAGCGAGTGCTTTGCTGATATGCAGGGCCACTTAAACCCGTTTGACTGTGGAAAAAAAATACTTTTAAACAGCGCGTCTAAAATTACCTGACGCACAATTAATAAATGGACTGCAAAGGGTTAATTATGCGAACGAGGTGAAAGTAACAGAGTCCTATGGTAGCTAGATACAACTTAGACGTCCATTCTACGACGAGTGAAAATAACAGCGTTCTCATAACTATTCCTTTTGTAAGATTTCATACCACTTTGTCTCTGTGATATTAGTTTTGAGATTTTGTGATTTTTTTTTTTTTAAGGACCTCTGCTCAACAGGGTTAGGGGTAATGATTTTAGTTTAATCTCCCTTCTGAACCTGAACCTTGTTTTTTTCCTGGACCCCCACCCCTGTGACTTTTCCCCTTTTGGGAAGGTCTCACTGGACCCCCTCCTCATCCCTCAACGGGACCCCCAGGATGGGGTGGGAGAGGCGGTGAGGGACAGGGAGAGAGTGGGGCAGCTTTACAAACTCCTGCAAAAAACTCTGCGTGAGGCGGGACTTCCTGAGACACAAGATCGAACCAGAGAGCCAGCGGGAGGTGAGAGAGGTGAGCTGAGTGTAATACAGGGGAAAATAAGATTTGGGCAGAGAGAGGGAAAAGAAGAGGTAAGAGGGGAAAACAGTAGGGTAGAGGTTAGGTGATAGGAGAGAGATTGAACCACGATGGGGGGGGCAGAGAATGAAGGGTGAGGGGAAAGACAGAAACAGAGAGCAAGGGAGAGGAGTAAGAGGAAAGGATGGGTGAGGGGAGAATGGAAGACAGGAAGGGGGGATAGATCAGGGGAGAGGAGGAGAGAGAGGATGGACAGATAGCAGAAGCCATTCATTTGTTTGACCCCCATGTGTGTGAGTGTGTGTGTGTTTCTATTCCAGTCTCCTCCAATTCAGACATCACCATCTGTGTGCTGGGATCTCCCCTGCCATACCTCTCCCTGCTGCTAGAGGGAGGCAGAGAGGCTCCAGGTAAAAGAGAAGTCTCACGCATATTATTATTATTATTATTATTATTATTATTATTATTATTATTATTATTAATTGGCCATTTGGCAGACTCTTTTATCAAAAGTGACTTACAGAGACAAGGGGGTGAACTATGAGTCACTTCCAATAGGACCTTGTTTGTTGGACGTCTCATCCGAAGGACGGAGCACAAGGAGGTTCAGTGACTTGCTCAGGGTCACACACACACACAGGGAGTCAGTGGCTGCTGCAGAGTCACTTCCAATAGGAGCTCGTTTGATTGACGTCTCATCCTGAAGGACGGAGCACAAGGAGGTTCAGTGACTTGCTCAGGGTCACACACACACAAGGAGTCAGTGGCTGCTGCAGAGTCACTTCCAATAGGAGCTCGTTTGTTTGACGTCTCATCCTGAAGGACGGAGCACAAGGAGGTTCAGTGACTTGCTCAGGGTCACACACACACAGGGAGTCAGTGGCTGCTGCAGAGTCACTTCCAATAGGAGCTCGTTTGTTTGACGTCTCATCCTGAAGGACGGAGCACAAGGAGGTTCAGTGACTTGCTCAGGGTCACACACACACACAGAGAGTCAGTGGCTGAGTCGGGGATTTGAACCTCCTGATATCAAACCTCTTTCTCTATCCACTGGAGCACCAAGCCTCCTTTTACTATAAGCCATTCAGAGTGAAACGAGTGAAGAAACAGCTGCTTGGGTTTGATTGATTGATCGCTGCTTTTCTTCAGACTCTGCGGAGAACAGCGATCCACCCAAATCCCAAGCAGCTGTCTCTCCACTCGCTTCACTCTGAGCGGGTAACGAATCAAACACAACAGAGGGGTTGTGTAAAGAGCTCAAGAGAAAGCACACTCTCCTCTTGATTAGAGGCAGCCTCCGAATGCTTAGAAACACACCAAGTCATTACAGAGATGTTACAATCCAATTCCTGACCCCCTATAGCGCCTACCAGATCATTGATCCACCCCCCCTTTAAAGTGGCTCTAACTCCAAGGTTTTTATCATGCGTCTCTGGTCTCTTATTATAGCAATGCTATTGCTGCATCATTTATCTGTTGTTAAAATGTTCTATTTTAACCCTATTGTCATTTATTGATAGCTTGATATCGATAACTTACTCTTATACTCTCTCCTCTCTCCCTTCTCCTCTATCTCTTCCCACCCTCCCCTCAAACTCTATTTCCCCACTCCTTTCCCTTCTCTGTCCCCCAACCTGTCTCTCTCTCTCTTTTCCCTGATCTCTCTTCCCATCTGCCCCATCTCCCTCCTTACTCCATCCTTCTCTTCTGCATCTCTCCTCTCTCCTTTCCCCAACCCCCTTATCTCTTCCCATATCCTCCCCTCTCCTCCCTCTCCCTCCTCCTTTACCCCTCTTCTCTGTCCTGTATCTCTCTCTCCCCCTCCTCCCCTCTTTCCCTTCCTCCTACTCCCTCCTCCATTCCTCTTTATTCTCCATTCTCTATCTCCTCTCCCCTTCTCCCCTCCTCCTCTTTCCCTTCCTCCTACTCCCTCCTACTCCCTCCTCCATTCCTCTCTATTCTCCATCCTCTATCTCCTCTCCCCTCCTCCCCCCTCCTCTCCCCCTCCTCCTACTCCCTCCTCCATTCCTCTCTCTTCTCCATTCTCTATCTCCTCTCCCCTCCTCCCCCTTTCCCTTCCTCCTACTCCCTCCTCCATTCCTCTCTATTCTCCATTATCTATCTCCTCTCCCCCCTCCTCCCCTTTCCCTTCCTCCTACTCCCTCCTCCATTCCTATTTATTCTCCATTCTCTATCTCCTCTCCCCTCCTCCCCCTTTCCCTTCCTCTTACTCCCTCCTCCATTCCTCTTTATTCTCCATTCTCTATCTCCTCTCCCCTTCTCCCCCTCCTCCTCTTTCCGTTCCTCCTCCTCCCTCCTCCATTCCTCTTTATTCTCCATTCTCTATCTCCTCTCCCCTACTCCCTCTCTCTCCCCTCTTCCCCTTTCCTTCCTCCTACTCCCTCCTCCATTCCTCTCTATTCTCCATTCTCTATCTCCTCTCCCTCCTCCCTCCTCTCTTCTCCCTTCCTCCTCCTCCCTCCTCCATTCCTCTCTATTCTCCATTCTCTATCTCCTCTCCTCCTCCTCCTCTCTCCCTCCTCCCCTTTCCTTCCTCCTCCTCCTCCTCCATTCCTCTCTATTCTCCATTCTCTATCTCCTCTCCCTCCTCCTCCTCCTCCTCCCCTTTCCTTCCTCCTCCTCCTCCTCCATTCCTCTCTATTCTCCATTCTCTATCTCCTCTCCCCTCCTCTCCCTTCCTTTCCAGGTGAAGTGTTCCTCTGCCTGTCTCCCTCCTGGCTGACCCGCTCCCCCTCCCCTCTGCACCCGGGCCTCTCCTCCCTGTTCCTCCACCGGGCGTCTCCTTCGAGCTGGGGGCCGCACCTCCTCGAGGACTTCCTCCCCTCGCCGGGTCACCTACCTGCTTCCTGTGGGCGGGGAGGAGGGGCAGGAAGTGACCCGGGAGGCAGACTGTCCCATGGGCAGCTCCCCGAGGCTGGCGGAGCTGCTGGGAGACACGCTCCTGACTCGGGTTCTGCTGGAAAGGAACCGGGTCCGCTGCCCCCCCACCCTGGGGCTGATGTACCGCCCCCCCCGCTCGTACCAGACCGAGGGCACCACCGTCACCGCGGTCAGTCTGACGGAGAGGGAGGGGCAGGGGGAGCTGGTACAGAGAGAGGTGCTCAAGTTTCTGGAGTCGCTGGCTATGGAGCCATACAGCAAGGTACAGCCCGGGACTGTTAAGAATCACATGTCAGATTTCGACCAATCGCTGTGAAGTATTAAATAAAATATTTAAATCATGTTCAGATAGTGTGCATATATATGCATATGGAATTATTTATAAATCTATGGTTTCCGGACATTTACCGAAGCTTATTGGTAGAGGCACTTGGTTATTCTTAAGATTTAACAGTCAATTTTCAAATCTTTTTTTAAATACACAGTATAACAAATTGTATGAAATGAATTTCCAAACCGTTTCCTCTGAGGGGTGTCATGTCTCCTCCCGCCCTGCAGGTGGTGCTAAAGCCCAGCGGGGGGCACTGGAGCGGGTCCCAGCGGCCGGTGCGGTTCCTAGAGAAGCGGGACTGCGAGGCGGTCCGGAGGGAGGTGTGCTCGCTGCTGCCCCTGCTGGAGGAAGGAGAAACCGCGCTGCTGGAGGCCTTCTGTCCAACCATGACTCCAGTGTCTCCTGTCCTCACTCAGACCTGGGATGCGTACAGACGTAAGAGGAAGAGGAGGAGAGGAGGGAGGGAGGAAGGACCCCCGCCGCCCACAGGCAGAAGGGGCCGTCGCACCCCCACCCCTAAAAACTGCCCTTCCGCCCCCCCACTCCCCACCCAACACAACAGCATATTAGTATGAATGAGTCATTCAGCAGATGCTTTTCTCCAAAGCGACTTACAGAGACTAGGAGGGTGAATTATGCATCATCAACAACTGCTGCTGCTGCTGCTGCAGAGTCACTTTCAATAGGAGCTCGTTTTTACAGACCGACAGACAGACATCCACAAAACTCCCATATTGTAACGCATCCAATAATTCTTAAAAAGTTACCCCCCCCACCCCTACCCACCCATTTAAGAGAAATATAAAGCACCCTCTTTCTCAGCTGTATCCCTGTCGCCTGGGAAATGCATTCAAATCCATTGAAATACGAAGATTCAGAAACAACTGCAGGGGCTGCATTTTCAAAGCGCTTTCTGCAGCCTGTAATTAACTCTTTGATTAAGAGGTAGAACGGCTGTTAATTTTACAAAACTAAGAACAAGCAAACAATGATTTTCATATCTCGTTTTGTGTTTTGCATCCCTTTGGAGGAAACACTTTGAAAATAAAGCCACAATTTTTTTTTATTTTTTTTTCAGGGAGTGCAAAAAAAGAGAGATTTGAATCGGACCCCTCTATAATAATTTCCCTATTTCTTTCCTCTCCACCTTCTTCTCTATCTCTCCCTATCCCCCTTCTCCTCTCTCTCTCCCTCTCTCCCCCTTTTCAACTTTCTCCCTTCTATCTATCTCTCTTTCTCCTCTGTCTCCCTCTCTCTCTCTCTCTCTCTCTCTCTCTCTCTCTCTCTCTCTCTCTCTCTCTCTCTCTCTCTCCCTCAGGTGTGAATGTCCCTCGTCCTGACCTCTCTTTTCGGATGTGTGCCGTGGTGACCCGATCTCCCGAGGGACTGCCCCTGCTCAACCAGGTGAGAGGAGGAGAGGGGAGGAGGAGGAGGAGGAGGAGGGGAATCGGTTTTGGGAACTGGGGAAAGAAGGGAGGAGAAGCCAGGGGATGTGGATTGGGGCATATAAGGAGAAGCGAGAGAGGAAGAAGAGGAGAGGAGAAGAGGGAGGAAAAGATCTGGGGAGGATGGAGCTAAAGAGAGAGGGCAAGGTGGCAGGAGGGAGAATGAAAAGGTCCCATATCTGCCTCTCTCCTAAATTCCCTCTCTCTCTCTCTCTCCCTCTCTCCTCTCTCCTCTCTCCTCTCCTCTCCTCTCTCCCTCTCCTCTCTCTCCTCTCTCTCTCTCTCCTCTCTCCTCTCTCTCTCTCTCCTCTCTCCTCTCTCCTCTCTCTCTCTCTCTCTCTCCTCTCCTCTCTCCTCTCTCTCTCTCCTCTCTCTCTCTCTCTCTCTCTCTCTCTCTCTCTCTCTCTCTCTCTCTCTCTCTCTCTCTCTCTCTCCCCTCTCAGTTGGTGTGCAGTGTGGGTCGTTCAGACAGTCCTATTCGGCATGGCTCCTCCCCTCTTCAGTCTCTAGAGACCACTCTGCAGGATTGGGGCCTCTCTGACCCGGCCCAGTGCTCCAGCATACACAGCCAAGTGAAGAGCACTGCTGAAACCTGCCTCCGCGTCGCCATGGAGATGGAGGCGGGGCTGTCGCCGGAGCAACGGGGGGGCCGGGCCGCACAGACAGACATGATAGGTGAGCCAATCAGGGAGGTTGGAAAGGGGAAGGAGGCGGGAGTAATCTAGTTGTATTTTTTCAATTTGTGAGTTTTTCTTTCATTAAGTATATGGAAAACTACAAAGCGCTGGTATGTAATTCAATGTGTTAACTCAACATTGTTCAGCAGGTTTCGTTTGACTTCAACCTTCCCCTAACCCTCTCCCTCTCCCTCAGGAGTAGACATGCTCCTCTCGTGCTCCGGTCAGGTGGTCACCCCGTTCTGCCTGGGTCTCAAGCCGTCTCGCTGCCTGGAGAGCTGCGGGCTCTTCCTGTCCGGGGGCGGGGCTCTGCTGCACACGCCCCTCAACCGCTCCCAGCGCTACATCATGGAGGGGCAGAACCTGCTGATCATCGGCGCGGGGGGAGTCAGCAAGACCTTCGTGTGGGAGTCAGCGAGAGACTTTGGACTGAAGGTGAGTCGGGGTTAGGGTGGTTACAGTGCTTCTCTCTCCATCTCTCTCTCTGTCCCCCTTTTCTTTATTTCTGCCACTTTCTCTTCCTTTCTCTTTCCCTCTCTCTCTCTCCTTCTCCCCCTTTCTCTCTTATTCTTATCCACCCTTCTCTCTATCCATCTTTCCTTCTCCAGCCTTCTCTCTCTCTCCCTCTTTCTTTCTCTTTCTTATCCTCCACCCTGCTCTCTCTCCCTCTTCTTTTCTCTCTCCCTCTTTCCTTCTCCAACCTTCTCTCTCTCTCTTTCTTTCTCTTTCTTATCCTCCACCCTGCTCTCTCTCTTTCACTCTCTCTCTCTCTCTCTCTCTCTCTCTCTCTCTCTCTCTCTCTCGCATGCTTTTCTCTTCCTGATTCGTACCTCCCTCTCTCCTCCACACAGATCCACCTCGTGGAGTCCGACCCCACTCACTTCGCGGCCGGCCTGGTCACCACCTTCATCCACCTGGACCTGACCGACCACAAGCGGGACTCGGAGAACTGCTCCCGGATCTGTGAGGCCCTGTGCGAGCGCGGGATCCGCCCCGACGGCTGCCTCACTTTCTGCGAACACTGTGTGGTGCTGTCGGCTCTGGTCTGCGAGCGACTGGGCCTCCGGAGCAGCCCCGCCCCGGCCATGCGGACCGCCAAACAGAAGAGCCAAACTCACCTCCACCTGCTGGAGGGGGCCCCTGAGGAACCCAGCCGGGCCGACTTCCTCCCACCCTCTGCCCTGGAACCCAAAACCACCAGCTCTCCTCCTCGCCTTCCCCTCTCGTCCCTAGAACCCACTCCCGGCTGCTGCTACTCCTCTCCTCGCCTCTCCTCCCTGATCCGATCCGCGGAGCCCTCAAACGGATCCACCACCATCTCCGATTCTTCTTTTGCTTCTCCTTCCAACAACACCATTTCCGACATTACAGAAAACCGAGCGAATCTCACCAAGCTGTCCAGCAATCCCGTCCGGGATCCCTCATCGGAAAAAGCTGCACCCGTCGATAGAATTTCTGATCTCCTCCCGGATTCTCCCCTACCTTTACCTCTTCCTTCCCGTCCCGTTTGGACCCCCTCCCCTCACATCTACGCTGTGCCCTGCTACCACCTGGAGTCCCGCGCCGACGTGGAGAAGGCAGCCCGGCTCGTTTCATTCCCGGCCGTCATGAAGCTGGAGTACGGGTCCGGAGCGGTGGGAGCGAAACGCATCGACTCTGCGGAAGAATGCCAAGCCCACTTTGAGAAGATCTCCAGCGACCTCCGGGAAGAGACCGACTATCCGGGCATCGGGCTAGGCTGGGGCAACGCCATGACCCTGATGGAGTACCTCTCGGGCACAGAGCACGACGTCGACCTGGTCCTCTTCGACGGGCAGAAAGTGGCCGCCTTCGTCTCCGACAACGGCCCCACTAGGGTCCCCGGCTTCACCGAGACGGCCGCCGCCATGCCCAGCTACCTCCGCCCGGACAAGCGGGCTCAGCTGGTCGAAGCTGCCCTCCGCTGCTGCCTGGGCTGCGGTCTGACAGACGGAGTCTTCAACGTGGAGATGAAGATGACCCCCACGGGACCCAGGCTCATCGAGATCAATGCCAGGATGGGCGGCTTCTACCTCCGCGACTGGATCCGGGCGGTCTACGGGGCCGACATCCTCTTCGCCTCTTTCATGGTGGCTTGCGGGCTCCGCCCCAGGATCCCCGAAGACTCCCCGCCACTGTGCCACCTCATCGGGGTCATGTGTATCGTCTCCCAGCATCTCCGCGCCCTGAGGACCACCACCAGCTCGGAGAGGCTGCGTCTCCTGCACTCCCGAGGGGTGATCCGTCTCAACCATTTCAGCGACAGGTTGATCTCGAGCGAGTACGAGAATCCCTATTGCAACGTGGCCTGTCAGAGCCAGGATAGAGACGCCGCGAGGCTCCAGCTGCTCAGCATCTGCCAGATCCTGGGGATCGATTCTCCCGATTATCCCGTGTCTTATTTCTTGTCTGATTTTAAATAGAAGCTGGGGGAAGGGTGAGGGGTTTTGTCTTCCAGATAGCCACAGCTTCACATATTAAATGCTTTTTTAATGGTAGCAGAAAACGGGGTTGGGGCATTCTATGAATTTGGGTTTATCCTTGTGTAGTGTAGCTATATATATATATATATATATACATTTGTAGACAAATTTGGAACCAGTGTCTATATCTGAACCAATATATATTTACAAACCGATCTTTCTCCCATCTTCCCTGCTTTCTATAGCTTTGTTAGTTCACCTGGAAAAGGAGTCTGATTAAAAAGCCTTGACTTTATACCTCCATCTCCTCCAGGACTCAGGAAAACTCTGGAAGGAGGTCCGGTTGCTCCATACATGAGTCAGAACCGCTGAACCTTTCAGTGGACCCCCCCCCCCCCCATTTTGAAGTTGTAGGTCAGATCACACATGTTGCGTTGCGATCCTTCCATTTCTTCTCTTCCGTACCACTTTCACCTTCAATTTCTCGCCGTGGTGGAAAGGCTCATCCTCTACTCCAGACTCTTCTGTGCGCTGGCTTACTTCAGCTGGGATTGTCAGTAAGGCAGCCTTTAGGGTTTCTTGTTCATCTTGTGGAAGAGAGGTGGGTTTACATTTCTGCAAAAATAAATGTAAAATATTGTAATTGAACAGAATGGGTTTGATGCTTGAGTAGCATTTCCTAACAGTCTTGAAAGAAAAGCTTGTACTAGATTGACAGTCAGTATAAATGCACTGGGTTGACTTTTGCACTGCTGGGTTGTGTGTGGACACTGAAACGATGCAAAGCTATTCTAGGGAAAAATTGATGAAAACTGAAAAACAATATTAGTGAAAGTCAAAAATATGTTTATTGGTGTAATACAAGAATAGAACTATTGGAAGAAAGCAGAGACAAATGCTCTGGGTCACAGCGGAAGGAATTATTATTATTATTATTATTTATTTCTTAGCAGACGCCCTTATCAAGGGCGACTTACAATTGCAAGCAAATACATTTCAAGTGTTACAGTACAGGTAATACAATAAGAGCAAGATAAATACAATGACAAGTTCAAGCAAGTACAAGTGTGACAAAATACAATTCAATTCAGCAGATAAGTGACAGTTACATCAAGATATGATTAAATCTGTGCAACAGACAATGGCTGCAATCACTTTTTAATAACATAGAACACTGCCCTATAATGACATCATTTGAGACCCTCCCCCACCTAAACCTGTGTACGTGGCCAGACCCCAAGCCTCTGTTATCTCTGAGATTCTCCCACCAGAGCAGAACAGAGACCCTTTCAACAAATGGTCATATTTGATGACCCTGCATTCCAAAATACCCCACCTAAACTCTGTGCTCAAGGGGGGAGGCGAGGGGAGGGGGGCGAGGGCGAGAGGGTAGGGGAGGGAGGAGGAGGGGAGGGGGCAAGGGAGGAGGGGAGGGGTGCAAGAAGCGTCCAAAAAAAGTTATATTTTTTCTTTTAAAAAAAACATCCTCACAAAAGCAAGGAAATGTAGCGTTTTTAACCCTAAATTGCCATTCCCACCCCTACACAAGCAGACAATTAATGAATGAATCAATCTTTATTTTATATAGCGCCTTTCATCACAAAGCGCTTCACAAGATAGCGAGGAGCAATGCATAATACACTAAATACAGTGCGGGGGGCTCCCGAGTGGCGCATCCAGTAAAGGTGCTCCGCGTGGGGTGCAGGATGCGCTCCCTATAGTCTGGACATCGCCGGTTCGAGTCCAGGCTATTCCATAGCCGACCGTGGACGGGAGCTCCCAGGGGGCGGTGCACAATTGGCTGAGCGCCGCCCGGGGGAGGGTGGGTTCGGTCGGCCAGGGTGTCCTCGGCTCACCGCACACCAGCGACCCCTGTAGCCTGGCCGGGCGCCTGCGGGCTTGCCTGTAAGCTGCCCAGAGCTGCGTTGTCCTCCGACGCTGTAGCTCTTGGGTGGCTGCATGGTGAGTTCGCAGTGTGAAAAAAAGCGGTCGGCTGACGGCACACGCTTCGGAGGACAGTGTGTGTTCATCTTCACCCTCCCGAGTCAGCGCAGGGGTGGTAGCGGTGAGCTGAGCCTAAAAATAATTGGCCATTCTAAATTGGGAGAAAATAATAAAAATAATTGGCAACGACTAAATTAAAATAAATAAATAAATAAATAAATAAATACAGTGACATACAGGGCATAGCACATTAAATACAAACAGTAAAACACAAGCAGCCGCAGACTGCCGTCATCAGGTAAGACGGAATATGCAGCTCTTTCCAGGTGACACCAGAGACATCCATCGTCATGATCCACCGGTGCTGTTGCCATGGATATACATGAACACTTCAACACACATACACACCTGCTTCAGCCTGCAGAACTGTATCAACTTTACAAACAGCAGCGCCTCTGTGAGATGTGATTCTAATATTTTGTGATCAAGATTACATAATAATAATAATAATAATAATAATAATAATAATAATAATAATAATAAATACAATTTAAAAAAAACGGATTTTGTATTTATTTGTAACACTGGTGATGTTGCACGAGATATTAAACTCGCGACCCATTTCAAGACCGTATTGCTACTGCAGAGTCACTTCCGATAGGATCGCGTTTGTTTTGTAATTTAATGAAATTTCCAATAATTTCTGGGAGCTCACCGTCATTTTCCAGCACTCGCCCCTCCCTCCGCGATCGTCAGGAGGACAGCAATGTTAAGTTTCGTTTCTCAATAATTGCCTAAAGCCAGTAAAGCAGTGTCCCGCCCCGTAGATACAATAGAAGCTTCCAACTTCCTGAAACTCCACACTCGACTTCTCCTGAAGCAAGGTAGGTACGTGTGTGTGTTTTTGTCATTAAACTGAGGAAAAATCTATGAAATAAAAACGGTCTTGAAATGGGTCGCGAGTTTAATGAAAAGTATCTGTCTTTTGACACACACACAAAAATTATGAATATTACCGTGCCGCATTCGAAAACGACAGTAATGTAATAATCATGAAATTGTGTTTTCTATTGTTAACTGCCGCGAAGAGATTTATTCAATAAACACGATCAAAATTACGTAATATATGTTTTTTTCCCTGTATTGTATCTATATAGATAGATAGATAGATAGATATGTTATACGCACACAGTATGTGTAAAATGTGTGCAGAACTATAGGAACTATAGGATTCTCAAACACGCTTTAAGTTTTCTGCAATCTCTTTCGGTTCCGAACAGCTAATATGTCAGAACTTTGTCAAGTCGGGTTTTAAAGGATCGGAGAGGCGTGAGAAGGTTCAGGATTATTGTAATGATTGTATTTATTTATTTATTTATTTATTTATTTATTTGTTTATTTGTTTGTTTGTTTGTTTGTTTGTTTTAATTAGCCTACCGCGCACGTCTTAACCTAAATGTAGGCTTATATTCATTAAAATCTAAAGTTACTGCTGCCTCCTGTCGTGTCAAAACGAAACTGCGCATGCGCCAATCCGTCAGGGGCTGCAGAGTATTACACATCATGGGCGCGTTCACGACACTTTTTTGCCGGCGCGTTCACGACACTTTTTTTGCCGGCGCGTTCACGACACTTTTTTTGCCGGCGCGTTCACGACACTTTTTTGCCGGCTAGATTGCAGACGGGAGTCTGCGCGTGACGTCACGGTCTGCGCAGACGCAGCGTGGACAGCTTTGGTAGATGAACAACAGTTCTGAGCAGAACCAGAATGGAGAGAAACTCTAATCGCAGAAGTGGATGCAATCGAAGATCCCTTTGTGCTCCACCAGCTTCATCATTTACAGCATCATCAGAAAATGTATAGCAGAAACAGTCCCTGCTATAAAGAGAAAATATAAACATATGTTTATATTAGACAGTACAGTATTTTCATCTGGGACAAAAATAGTTCACATACTTGCACATATGGTCACATATCTCACTTCAACTACCTGTTATTAAAGCTGATTTATTCTTTAATTCAAATTAGGTTATTCCCTGTCCCTGATAGCCTTTCATCAATAACCAATTACACCTGCTGAAAATAACAGAGCGGGTTTAGGTTCATTTCAACCGTCTAGCATTATTATTATTATTATTATTATTATTATTATTATTATTATTATTATTATTATTATTATTATTATTTTACATGTTTAAACCTTTAGAATAAATATCAGAATATTTGAAAAGTATAACAACTGTGTGGAAAAAAATAGTCAAATCATTTTAATTTGTATTACAAATCATTCATAAGATAATTAATGACTGTGTGGTCCAGTGGTTAAAGAAAAGGGCTTGTAACCAGGAGGTCCCCGGTTCAAATCCCACCTCAGCCACTGACTCATTGTGTGACCCTGAGCAAGTCACTTCACCTCCTTGTGCTCTGTCTTTCGGGTGAGACGTAGTTGTAAGTGACTCTGCAGCTGATGCATAGTTCACACACCCTAGTCTCTGTAAGTTGCCTTGGATAAAGGCGTCTGCTAAATAAACAAATAATAATGACATGACTTGAAGGCGATTCACCCCCCTGACTAGGTGGCAGTAGCACATGCAGTGAGGATTGTATCTGCTTGCTTACACACTTCTTTGTCAGCCAGTGCTCCTCTATTGTTTTGAGCCGCAGCTGCTCCAGCGCAGGACCTCTTGAGAAGCTGCGCGGCTGCGCAGACTTTTAAGCCCGTGGATGCGTGACCTGGTGACGTCTTTTCCGGCTGAGTTCACGCAGCCGATGAATTTGGACAGGTTTTCCGCAGAATCTGCTCAGACTTAGCAAAGTCTGCGTATCGTGAACACACCCTCTGTATCACCCGGCCCCTCGGGTCTCTTCGGTCCTTTCAGAACGCCTCCAGGCTTTCTGTAGCTTTAGTGCATTATCGTGACGTAAAGCAATCTGCTGTAGTTCAATCATATTATTATTATTATTATTATTATTATTATTATTATTATTATTATTATGTACAGCTATCCCCTAACAGCGAGCCTCCATGATCTACAAATTGATCAGATAGATAGCAGCAGTGTGGAGTAGTGGTTAGGGCTCTGGACTCTTGACCGGAGGGTCGTGGGTTCAATCCCAGGTGGGGGACACTGCTGCTGTACCCTTGAGCAAGGTACTTTACCTAGATTGCTCCAGTAAAAACCCAACTGTATAAATGGGGAATTGTATGAATAATAATAATAATAAAAATAATGTGATATCTGTAAAATGTGATATCTTGTAACAATTGTAAGTTCGCCCTGGATAAGGGCATCTGCTAAGAAATAAATAATAATTATAATAATAATAATAATAATGTGGCCACTATAAACCAGTGATTTGGAATTACTAAAACATATAAGCTATGTATTTGGTATTAATAACCAGGGCTGCTATACTCAAACTGTGTTATTCCAGCAGCTTTATTGTATTAGAAACTACTGCAGCTGTGCAATACCCATTCTCTTTGCTCTTCTTATTTTCAAAAAAGCACAGAAGAGGAGAAACAGACTTCATACCCCTTCTCTGGAAAGTGTCCGTCCTGCAATTGCGAAATTTACTATGCTTTCCAAGACTGCTGTGAAGGTAAGGGATGGTTTTTAACAGTTGCTGCTATAACTGTTTAAGTAACACACCTATCATTTCTTTTCATTGTTAACATCCTGACAACTTTTTACACTTGGAACTTTACTGAGGTCCCCCGTATTTTCGCCTGTGTTTTACAGTTGTTAGATTTGTGGCTATATTGGTTACAGGAACATGTCATACATGAAATGAATGAATAAAAAACGTGAAGCACCTTGTTCAATACAGATAACAAAAACCACAGAAAAAGAGAGATGCTTTTTAGAAAAAAAAACATTGTTTATTGTTTGTAAAAAAAATATTTTACAACGGCCAGCTCAAATCTGACAGTGCACAATGAAACTTCAACATGGAGCGAACATGGAAAAAAAATTGAACAAATTGGATATAAAATAAAGGAATTATGGCCTTATATACAAAAGGGACCAAAAA
Organism: Acipenser oxyrinchus oxyrinchus; assembly: GCA_030684275.1. Classification (NCBI taxonomy): domain Eukaryota; kingdom Metazoa; phylum Chordata; class Actinopteri; order Acipenseriformes; family Acipenseridae; genus Acipenser; species Acipenser oxyrinchus. The sequence goes on along the minus strand of CM060303.1, from coordinate 1,491,164 downwards.
AACGGACTCATTGAAAATGTGCAAAAGAACCAAAAAAAAAAAAAAATTCAAATTATTTGTCCCAGCCACCCTGATCATGTGGCACAAGATGGGGCTGTTCACTGTGGCTTCAGTGGTCAGAAAGGTGGATACCTGGGCTACATACCCATAACAGTGCTTGCCTCGTGCATCTGATCCACAAACACGAAAAACAAATATATATTTATCGGAAAATAGGTCCTTGTGCCTTTTGATGTCGTCATTAATTTTATTTTGTAAAGATTTTGTGTGAAAATGTTTACTGCATCGAGGTACGTCTGTCTTCAGCACCACAGAAACATCCTAAAAATTCAAGACTATCTCCTAATATGGTCATCTACAGGAAATACACAAGCAGGGCTGTCTCTCACAGTGCCCGAGTAAAAAGATTTAAAGGGCCAGGTCACCGGCGGGATATTTAACATTGGGCGGACCCCATACAAGTCTGTTTCAAAATGGATCACTGCAGGAAAAGCAATTTTATTAAAAAAAACAAAAAAACATAAGTGCTCTGGCTTTTCTGTTCCGTACCACATCCTGGATCGTTATTGATGTGTTACCTGTTTGACAATGCGGGCGATAATCCTGACACTATCAGTGCACTGGAGCGGACATTTTGAAACCGACTTTAAAGTTCTAAGTGTAAAAAGTTGTCAGGATGTTAACAATGAAAAGAAAAATGACGGGTATGTTATATAGACAGTGGTAGCAACACGTGGGGATGGATAATGTTGTGTTTTTTCAGAACCTCGCTACTTAGTCTTTAAGGAGAGTTTCATTGGATGTGTGCTTACAATAACTACTCGTTTTCAGTGAATAGTACAACTTTGTTGCCATCTTTAACATATGTACAAGGTGTAATATTTCTGATTTAAAAAAAAAAAACTGTCTGATTTTGCAGAAGGAGCCGGACTATCCGGAATATGGTGAAGATAAGAAACAGAAGGGAGAAGAGAACCCTGAAGTAAAAACATTCACATACTCTTTTCCGAAGTCAGTCTCCATTTCGGTTTCCTTTAGCCCACACGAAACGCTGTGGCAGGCATTGCAAAGTGAAAGCGACTTCAAAACAAAGTATGGAAAAATTCCCCAAACTAAAGATATTCTAATCACCGGGAGGGATTATTTGAAGGGGATCGTGCCTGTGCATTTGCCTTGCCAATTTATAGAACCAGGAGAACATTTTGACATCACAGAAGTAAAGTCGCCAGAGCGTGATCAACCGGTATCAGAGCCTGAGCTGGATAAAGATCAAGAGAAAGTTGTCTTTTATGTTAAACCCAAGGGTAAAACCGAAGCTGATCAGAATACCCATATACTACAAAATAAAAATATTCATGATGAAATCTCAAATCTCCTCCTGTATGCGTTCAAAGGGGAGACTTTTACAATGGCGCTTGAAAGAGATAGGCGATTTCGTCCTCTGGTATTTACCAAGGTCTGTTACTTAAGAGACCACGACAATACACTGTATAATATAGAGTCATTGGTCAACAGCCACGATGACAAGGAGTTGACGCTAATCGTGACCCGTAAAAACAAGGAAAGGAAAGAAGCGGCACAAGTTGGTGAACAGGCCACCGAAGAGTTAATATCAGAAACTGCAAGTTCACATGTCAATGCAGAGGACTCAAGATCTGGATCAAGACCCGGTTTTGAAGACCAGGCATCTACGTCTACAGATCCAGTAGTCAGGTCCAGAACTCCTGTGGAGCCGAACAAAACCAGAGAGCAGAAGTTGTATGATTGTTTTCAAGAACGATGGAATGGCTATTTCGAGCAGGCCAAACGGGACAAGACCCCAGCTGGCGCCAAATTCTGGAAGCAGCAGGCAGAGCAGTTTGGTACCAAAGCCAAGGACTTTCAGGTTGTCAGCACCATCAAAATGCTGAGCGATCTCAGTGACTACGCTTGCATGGTTTGCATTGACGATGAGCCTCTTGGAAGTGGTTTTTGGTTCTTCGGCAAGTATATCCTGACCTGTGAACATGTTACCAAGAAGATGTGCCAAGTGCAGTCACGTGAAACGTTTTGTGTCATCTTTGACTATTTGACTGTACTTGGCAAACGGACACAGATCAAGTTAAAGCCACATATAGTCGCCTGTGATGCAAGTCTGGATTATGCCTTGCTTGAAATGGATAACGAGGGGCAGCTTCCACCGTTGCTAGATAGGGTCACAGTCCCTCCTTCAGATGGGTTGGTGTACATTATTGGACACCCAGACAGTAAAGAGAAAAGGATAGACCCGTGCTCCATTATAAATATGAAGGATCGAGAGAAGACTTTTTGGGAATTGTATTATACAGACATAGACAAAATGGAAGTGACTTTTTTATTTACGGCACAAGATTTGAATAAATTATCCAATAATGAATTGTTCATGTACAACAGCTGCTTCTATTACGGTTCCTCGGGCTCCCCTGTGTTTGATTCGGATGGTCGGCTTGTGTCTATGCATCTTGGAGGCTTCCCTTACAAAAACAATAAAGACCAAATAGAAAGCTTTCTGGAATATAGCCGACCTGTGTTTTATTTCATCAGAGACATGGCTTCAGTCCAGCTAGATCGAGCATGGACAGAGGAATTGAACAACGCAATGACCTCGATGATGTCCTTGTTATTGAAGAGGGCTGATGAAAATGAAGAATTTATCACCATGTTGTGTGACTTGATTAAAGATGGTGACAGGATCTTGGACATTCTTCTGGAGTTTCATGAGTACAATGAATACAAAACAATAACTGAGCAAATTATCAAGGCAATTATTGGGAATGATTTAAACAAATCAAGATTGTTTGAGGAAAAGCAACGGCAATATCAGTAGTCTCCATGTATAGGAACACCTCCTAAGAGAACACTTCAGCTAAGGGAACACCCTTGTGGTGTAACAGATGTTTCCCATTGTAAATGCTCCGGCTAACAGAACAGGAACTTTGCTTAAAAGAACACCTTCTTGTATCATCATCAAACTCACACTCGACTCCCTCAGTAATGTTGTTGAAGCTGACACCCTGGGATCCTTCAAGAAGCTGCTTGATGAGATTCTGGGATCAATAAGCTACTAACAACCAAACGAGCAAGATGGGCTGAATGGCCTCCTCTCATTTGTATACTTTATGTTCTTATGTTCAAATGGTTTATTCAATCTTTTCAAAACTGTCTGGTCATCGCGAGAGTAATCTAGAGCTGTTGCAGCTGCTGTATTTAGCATGTGTAGGGCGATTCTGTGTTAATAAGCATTGTGTTCAAATTAATTCTCATATTCATAATTGCTGTTGGAGCCGCTGCTGCATTTTCATGTTATGTAGGGGTGCTTTGCTATTTTAGTTAGTTAGTTTAGCCAGTTAGTTTATTAACATTAGTTTGTCATTAACTTTATTATTATAGTTAATTAACATACACTTTTTCTCTTCCTTATTCTGTTCATTTCATATGTTGATTATAATTAAGAAAGAATTGGTGGCTGGTTTACTTTACATTTCTATTTTAATGGCTAATTAAAAGTTTTGAATCATTAATCGACTTATCTACGGTTATTTTATTGTGTGGTTTTTAAGTACCTGTAATTGAAGTAGTATTTTTAATATTTTGTGAGTTTTTTTCACTTGATTCATATTTATTATAAAACTTTTTTATATTTCCTGAAGTTATCTATCACTTTTACATTGTATCCACTATTCTAAATAAAGTAGCACTTGCTTCAGATTCTTGTTCCTTATTCAAGAAACGTATAAGTGGTAAAGGTGATATACCGACGCTCGTTCTGTTCGGCGTCCAGAAACAACGTTTCGTAGCGTTGGAAGTTGAGGTCCAGTTGGGCAAAAGCCCGCGGATCCACCATTCCGAATATGTGTTTGTAAAATGAACAGACCAGCCTGCGGTTAATTTCCTCGACCAGGGTTTCCACCAGAAGCATGTTGCCGTAGGGATCCCTGTACCCTTTCTCAGCTTGGTGCATTAAAAGCGACACTTCGTCTCCACCTTGCATTTTACTGTTTATATCCCTGTAGGCAAGAATTCCACCTCCGGAACTCTCGATATCATCCTTGAACACTGGGACCGAGCGGTGAATCGCGTAACAAAATATCAGTTTGGTCGGGAGGACCACCATGACGTCCGGTCGACTTGTGACGCTGGCCGACCGTTTGGGAAACGTGCATATTTAAGTACTACATGTACATAGCATATTTAAGTACTACATGTGTAATTATTAAAGTGCTCACTAACACTATCCACTTGACATAACGGATTATTTATCGGGTTAATTTGAACTCCCAAATATAGGGCAACATTCTCAGAAGGTTATTATTATTATTATTATTATTATTTAGCAGACGCTTTTATCCAAAGCGATTTCCAGAGACTAGGGGGGTGAACTCTGCATCATCAACAACTGCTGCTGCTGCTGCAGAGTCGCTTCCAATAGGAGCTCGTTTGTTTGACGTCTCATCCTGAAGGACGGAGCACAAGGAGGTTCAGTGACTTGCTCAGGGTCACACACACACAGGGAGTCAGTGGCTGCTGCAGAGTCACTTCCAATAGGAGCTCGTTTGTTTGACGTCTCATCCTGAAGGACGGAGCACAAGGAGGTTCAGTGACTTGCTCAGGGTCACACACACACAGGGAGTCAGTGGCTGCTGCAGAGTCACTTCCAATAGGAGCTCGTTTGTTTGACGTCTCATCCTGAAGGACGGAGCACAAGGAGGTTCAGTGACTTGCTCAGGGTCACACACACACACAGTGAGCCGGGTGATTTGAACCTCCTGGTATCAAGACCCCTTTAACCACTGTACCAACAATCTTCCCAATTACTGTCCACCACATAGCAGTGAAAAAGTAATCTAAAGGACATTCATTTTCACTCCGTAAGACATTGAGACACTTTGAAAACCACGAGACTTACAAAATGCAAGCGGGGTAGAAAGCTGTGCTGTTTTATTAGAAGAGAAGGCAAGTTATAACAGAGTTCAGCATTAATACGTATATATATATTTTTTTGCTTACAAATTACTATTTTAAAAACCTTCACAGTTATGGAACAAATAAAACAAATGGGAATGGATGTAAAATCTTCACAGGAAAAAAGAAAATGCATTTTTAGAGATTGATCATTGATTTCATTTTTGCCGGTCTCGATTTCAACATTATTTAATGGATAAATTGCCCTGGTGCCCTTTTTTGGGGGGGGGGGGGTGAGTCTGGTCTTGCTTTTTAATAAGGGAATTAGCAGTTATTATTATTATTATTTCTTAGCAGATGCCCTTATCCAGGGCGACTTACAATTGTTACAAGATATCACATTATTTTTACATACAATTACCCATTTATACAGTTGGGTTTTTAGTGGAGCAATCTAGGTACCTTGCTCAGGGGTACAGCAGCAGTGTCCCCCACCTGGGATTGAACCCACAACCCTCCGGTCAAGAGTCCAGAGCCCTGACCACTACTCCACACTGCTGCCCATATTAAATAAAAGATCTAAATTGTGTTCATATAGTTTTTTTCTTTCTTTTTTTAAGATTGTCTCAATCCTAAAATTCTAGGTGATGCAAAACTTTTGACCACATCTGTGGTTTATCACCCTGTGTTTAGTGAACCCGCTGTTTTACTGAATGGCGCTAACAGGGGGTACAATAACCAGATCCGTTTTCACATCTAAAGTAAAGAAGACCGGGTAGAGTTTGCCTGAGAAGTTGTCTGATAAAGTGCAGACAAGAGATCTGGTCTCCGCGTTGTAAAAAGAGAGTTGCTTCTTATCGTAATCCAGATACACCCCCACCTTCCTGAGCACCTGCCTCAACAGTAGAGGGGCTGGAGGATCTGTGAGAGCCAGGAAAGGCTCTCCGTCTCTCCCCACGGTCCAGTACCCCTCCCCTGGGCTCCACCTCATCACCCCTTTCCTGTGGATCGACTCCCGGGACACTCCCAAGATCCAGCGGCGGTTCTCCCCCACCTCCACCTCCCAGTAGTGCCTCCCTGAGGTGAATCCCTCTTTCCCCAGCACAGAGCGCCACCAGTCGAATCTCTCGGGATTGTCGGGGAGGTCCTGCTGTTCCTCTTCCCATCGGACGCATTTCTCATCCCCGGAGAGGATGAGGAGAGGGTGGGCGGTGTTGGGATCCAGAGTCACGTCAACTGCGAAGAAGAAGAAGAGGAGGAAGAAGAAGAGGTAGGATTTTTAAATTTCAAACGCCTTTTAATAAGCACAGTGTGGGTGCAGATTCTTCATTAGAAATCCTACGAGTTTAATTGGCTCAGTTAAAGAATTTTAGAACAGGGTTTTGGAATAAATAAAGACCAGAAGGGGAAGGGCTAATTTTAGCCCCTCCTCCTGGACTAATGGTTCTGTTCGCTAGGTGATTAGAATAGGATACCACACGTTTATATAAGATAAAAGAAATCAAATCAAGATGGACTTACCTGCCAAGCTGCAGATATGCTTCCATTCTGAAACACAGAAGCACAGAAATCTTGCTTACATTAGCATATCAATCATTTGTCCTGTAATTTTAGACAGGGTTAAACCCGAAATATATCCCTGTGGAAAATGACACAGTAACAGCGGACTGCCCAGTAGAGGGCATCAGTCCGATACATTATAGCAGGGTTTCCCAACCCTGGTCCTGAGGACCCCCTGTGTGTGTCTGCTGGTTTTCATTCCAACTGCATTCTCAATTACTTAATTCAACCCTTATTAATTCGCTTAACTTGACCTTTTTAATTGTTTTCAGCTTTTAAACAGTTGGGAGATTTCAAGTTAACTATACAATTTTCGAAGCAACTTGAAAATTGGCAACTTTTTAGGAGCCGAGAACAATTAAAAAAGGTCAAATTCAGCACATTATTAGTAAGGGTCTGGTTCAGTAATTGAGAGCTCAGTTGAAATGAAAACCGGCAGACGCACACACAGGGGGTCCCAGGACCAGGGTTGGGAAGCCCTGCATTATAGGACTTGGGACAACAGCTGGGTGTAACCCTCAGATCCGAGGTACTGGAGAAAGAGCTGTGGTGAGCGGACAATATAATTCCAGGTACAGGGTGTAGCCGTCCCGGTCACAGAGAGGGTTAACAAACCAAATAGGTCTCCGACCAGGTAAGGTTTCTTTGTTTTGTTTGGAGAGTAAAAAGGGTTGAACTGTAAACCATGCCTGGAACTACGTGTGTGTGTGTGTACACAGCTACAACACTGTACACAGCCACGCTACCACTCTGTCTATTTATCTGTCTATCTGTGTGTTTCTATCTTTGTATGTGTGTATCGATCTATCTGTCTGTCTGTCTGTCTATCTATCTGTCTCTGTCTGTCTGTCTGTCTGTCTGTATGTCTGTGTATGTATGTATCAATCTACCTGTCTGTCTGTCTGTCTATCTTTCTATCTATCTATCTATCTATCTATCTATCTATCTATCTATCTATCTATCTGTCTGTCTGTCTGTCTGTATGTCTTTGTATGTATGTATCAATCTACCTGTCTGTCTGTCTGTCTGTCTGTCTATCTGTGTATGTATGAATGTATCTGTGTCTGTCTGTCTGTCTGTCTATCTGTGTATGTATGAATGTATCTGTGTCTGTCTGTCTGTCTGTCTCTCTCTCTCTCTCTCTCTCTCTCTCTCTCTCTCTCTATCTATCTGTCTGTCTGTCTCTATCTATCTGTCTGCATGCATGTATCTCTGTCTGTATATCTATCTATATATCTATCTGTGTGTTTCTATCTTTGTATGTGTGTATTGATCTAACTGTCTGTCTGTCTGCTTATCTGTGTATCTATCTATCTATCTATCTATCTATCTATCTATCTATCTATCTATCTATCTATCTATCTATCTATCTGTGTCTTTCTATCTATGTATGTATGTATCAATCTATCTGTCTGTCTGTTTATCTATGCATGTATCTGTGTCTGTCTGTCTGTCTCTCTCTATCTGTCTGTATGCATGCATCTCTCTATCTATCTATCTATCTATCTCTCTGTGTGTATCTATCTGTCCACTGACCCTGGTACACCTGTATTTTATTGAAGGTCTAAGCCACTGTAGTGAATGCTCATAAAGGCTTGCTGTTCGGGGATGTCACTGTATTTGCACAGCGTCCCACACAGTGTACCTACCTGATTTAGGGACGGGCGTCTCTCCATCTGTGAAAAGAAGACAACAGGATTAATGACTGAACACACCGATATGTACAGTCATGTATCTTAAAACATCACTGCACTGTGCTTGTGAGCAAAGCTGGGATTACAATGAAAGCTGCTGAATAATGTTCCCTTGTTAACATATTGAATTCCACCCCCTCTATATAGAATGAACTCCCTCAGCTTCAGAGTGTCCAATGAAAGCTGCTGAATAATGTTCCCTTGTTAACATATTGAATTCCACACCCTCTATATAGAATGAACTCCCTCAGCTTCATAGAGTCCAATGAAAGCTGCTGAATAATGTTCCCTTGTTAACATATTGAATTCCACCCTCTATATAGAATGAACTCCCTCAGCTTCATAGAGTCCAATGAAAGCTGCTGAATAATGTTCCCTTGTTAACATATTGAATTCCACACCCTCTATATAGAATGAACTCCCTCAGCTTCATAGAGTCCAATGAAAGCTGCTGAATAATGTTCCCTTGTTAACATATTGAATTCCACACCCTCTATATAGAATGAACTCCCTCAGCTTCATAGAGTCCAATGAAAGTTGCTGAATAATGTTCCCTTGTTAACATATTGAATTCCACACCCTCTATATAGAATGAACTCCCTCAGCTTCATAGAGTCCAGTGAAAGCTGCTGAATAATGTTCCCTTGTTAACATATTGAATTCCACCCCCTCTATATAGAATGAACTCCCTCAGCTTCATAGAGTCCAATGAAAGCTGCTGAATAATGTTCCCTTGTTAACATATTGAATTATACACCTGTTTGCAGTTTCTTATATACTTAACAGAAGAAAAAAAACTGACAAATTGAAAAATGCAATGTTTCGAAATCTAGCATGAAATATTACTGTACTGATATTTATTATTATTATGGCTTCCGGTGTAGACTTTTATGCAAATATAATTTTGTAGTTCATATTGATTTACATGTTTTTCAATAAAATATCGAAATTATATATATATATATATATATATATATATATATATATATATATATATATATATATATATATATATACAGTACTGTGCAAAAGTTTTAGGCAGGTGTGAAAAAATGCTGTAAAGTAAGAATGCTTTCAAAAATAGACATGTTAATAGATTATATTTATCAATTAACTAAATGCAAAGTGAGTGAACAGAAGAAAATTCTAAATCAAATCCATATTTGGTGTGACAACCCTTTGCCTTCAAAACAGCATCAATTCTTCTAGGTACACTTGCACAAAGTCAGGGATTTTGTAGGCATATAGTCAGGTGTATGATTAAACAATTATACCAAACAGGTGCTAATGATCATCAATTCAATATGTAGGTTGAAACACAATCATTAACTGAAACAGAAACAGCTGTGTAGGAGGAATAAAACTGGGTGAGGAACAGCCAAACTCAGCTAACAAGGTGAGGTTGCTGAAGACAGTTTACTGTCAAAAGTCATACACCATGGCAAGACTGAGCACAGCAACAAGACACAAGGTAGTTATACTGCATCAGCAAGGTCTCTCCCAGGTAGAAATTTCAAGGCAGACAGGGGTTTCCAGATGTGCTGTCCAAGCTCTTTTGAAGAAGCACAAAGAAACGGGCAACGTTGAGGACCGTGAGACGCAGTGGTCGGCCAAGGAAACTTACTGCAGCAGATGAAAGACACATCATGCTTACTTCCCTTCGCAATCGGAAGATGTCCAGCAGTGCCATCAGCTCAGAACTGGCAGAAAACAGTGGGACCCTGGTACACCCATCTACTCTCGGAGAAGTCTGGTCAGAAGTGGCCTTCATGGAAGACTTGCGGCCAAAAAGCCATACCTCCGACATGTAAACAAGGCCAAGCGACTCAACTATGCACGAAAACACAGGAACTGGGGTGCAGAAAAATGGCAGCAGGTGCTCTGGACTGATGAGTCAAAATTTGAAATATTTGGCTGTAGCAGAAGGCAGTTTGTTCACCGAAGGGCTGGAGAGCGTACACGAATAAGTGTCTGCAGGCAACAGTGAAGCATGGTGGAGGTTCCTTGCATGTTTGGGGCTGCATTTCTGCAAATGGAGTTGGGGATGGGAGAGCGTACACGAATAAGTGTCTGCAGGCAACAGTGAAGCATGGTGGAGGTTCCTTGCATGTTTGGGGCTGCATTTCTGCAAATGGAGTTGGGGATTTGGTCAGAATTAATGGTCTCCTCAATGCTGAGAAGTACAGGCAGATACTTATCCATCATGCAATACCATCAGGGAGGCATCTGATTGGCCCCAAATTTATTCTGCAGCATGACAACGACCCCAAACATACAGCGAAAGTCATTAAGAACTATCTTCAGCGTAAAGAAGAACAAGAAGTCCTGGAAGTGATGGTATGGTCCCCACAGAGCCCTGATCTCAACATCATCGAGTCTGTCTGGGATTACATGAAGAGAGAGAAGCAACTGAGGCTGCCTAAATCCACAGAAGAACTGTGGTTAGTTCTCCAAGATGTTTGGGCCAACCTACCTGCCGAGTTCCTTCAAAAACTGTGTGCAAGTGTACCTAGAAGAATTGATGCTTGATGCTGTTTTGAAGGCAAAGGGTGGTCACACCAAATATGGATTTGATTTAGATTTTTCTTCTGTTCACTCACTTTGCATTTAGTTAATTGATAAATAAAATCTATTAACATGTCTATTTTTGAAAGCAATCTTACTTTACAGCATTTTTTCACACCTGACTAAAACTTTTGCATAGTACTGTATATATATATATATATATATATATATATATATATATATATATATATATATATATATATATATATAAAATTTCAATTCTAGGTGATGCAAAACTTTTAGCTGTAGCTGTAGAGCTGGTCTGTAGGATTTTTCAACAGCAATATTGAATATAATATAATATTCATACCTGGACCGCAGATCAGCTTACAATCTAGAACAGAAACGAAGACACGATACTCAGTGTTAGACCAATTCATGATTGCAATGCTATTTAAATGAATGCAGCAGCCTTTAAAGCTGCAGCAACACAGTCACTCTTCAGCAGAGCTAAAAAAACACATTTTATAAACCAAAACAGTACCTGATTTAGAGACAGGCTTCCCGGCATCTGTAAGAAAAAAAAGATGTTTGATAACTCTGTGTGAGCAGCCAGGTGTTTGAACAGAAACACAGGAACATGCCACTGAGAGTTTATCATCTTCCACACATCTAACCATGTCTTTACTTTGTGTGGAGTTCTGTTCACAACGTTAAAGAGGACAGTATTTCATTCATCGTATATATTTGGAACTTAGAAGACTTTATCCTGTTCAGAACTGCCACACCCACTTTCTCACTCTCGTCTTCCATTGGTTTCCAGTGAGTTCCCTAACTGATTTTAAAGTCGCTGTAATAACTTGTATAAGGTGTGGATTAGGACCATCCTGTTTTCAAGAACGACCGACTCTCTATTGATCAGAAAATGCAGAATTTTTAGTCTTAAATCAGCCAGAGCTTCTTCGCTGTCGCGCGCCTCGTTTGTGGAACTCGATTCTAGACATTATCAGGCAGGTTGAAACGTCGGATTCTCTTTGAAAGTCTCAATTGAAATTTTTTTATTGAATGCGCTTTTCTGTAAACCGGTTATCGCTGGAGCGTATCGTACACTCTCTCTCTCTCTCTCTCTCTCTCTCTCTCTCTCTCTCTCTCTCTCTCTCTCTCTCTCTCTCTCTCTCTCTCTCTCTCAGTCCCTCTCTCTGTCTCTCTCTCTCTCTCTCTCTCTCTCCTCTCTCTCTCTCTCTCTCCTCTCTCCTCCTCTCCTCCTCCTCCTCCTCCTCCTCCTCCTCCTCCTCTCCTCCTCCTCCTCCTCACCTCCTCCTCCTCCTCCTCCTTTCCTCCTCCTCCTCCTCTCCTCCTCCTCCCCCTCCTCCTCTCCTCCTCCTCCTCCTCCTCCCTCCTCCTCCTCCCTCCTCCTCCTCCTCCTCCCTCCTCCTCCTCCTCCCTCCCTCCTCCCTCCCTCCTCCTCCCTCCTCCTCCTCCTCCTCCTCTCCTCCTCCTCTCCTCCTCCTCCTCTCCTCCCTCCCTCCTCCTCTCCCTCCTCCTCCCTCCCCTCCCTCCTCCCTCCTCCCTCCTCCTCCCTCCCTCCCTCCCTCCCTCCTCCTCCTCCCCTCCCTCCCTCCCCTCCTCCTCCTCCTCCCTCCCTCCCCTCCTCTCCCCTCTCCTCTCCCCTCTCCTCCTCCTCTCCCCTCTCTCCCCCCCCTCTCTCCCAGTGACATTATAAATACTTACATGTTGACTCCATTGTATCTGCTGTAATGGTCTCGCTCTCTAGTGGATATAAGGATCTCTCATTCACTGCAGGAAACAGAGGCCAACGCAATTAGTAATCAAATAAGGAAAACAAATAATAATGATGAATAATATCTAATTCTCAGTAACAACTTCCATTCAGTGCCTCTAATTGCTGTGTGTTTGCATAGCAGTTACTGAGCAAATCCAGGCGTGCTCACACATCATCACAGTGTTGTTAACATTGCGATAATGTGTAAGCACACATGTATTTACTAAATGTCTACTATATAAATACACAGTAATTACAGACACTATTGTTTTGAGTTCGATATCGCTTTAAAACTCCACTTACCTTGAGTTCCATTCTGTCTCTGCATTTCTACAAAATAAATAAAATACTCATTGATGTCTTATACTCGTCCTTTATTATTTACCTCACCTAAATACAGATCCTTATTAACGTTTCAAAGCACAGCGGTTTGAATCTAAATAGCTTTAGTGCATTATCGTGACGTAAAGCAATCTGTTGTAGTTCAATCATATTATTATTATTATTATTATTATTATTATTATTATTTAAATCTAGCAAGCCAGCGTTTTTCCATATGCAGAACATGTGATGCCAGACAGAAAAGGAAAAAAAAAAAGGTTTTTGTACAAGAAACGGAATCTAGTTCAATAAAGCAGTTTGTTTTCTCATTTTCAAGATGCATGGGCATTAAAGGGTTAATGACGCTGGCATACCTTTCCACTGGATCACTAAAGGAGGGATGAGTGCAATACCAAGAGCAATTATCACTGAGGTAGCCACGACCCACGCTGAGATACCTGGGAGAAAACTACCTGGAAAAATAAATAAATAAATCAGATCAGTTTTGCATCTGAAGTAAAGTTTGCAAGCGTTCTTTGTGGAAATCGAAAGCTCTCAGACTTGCTGGGCTGTCGTTGGTCGGGCTGGTTTTGTGTAATCATATTTAAAACAGTAACACCCCCCCACCCCCGGACCTCAGAAAAAGACATTCTGTGCACTTCTATGAGGCTGTGTGGTCCAATGGTTAAAGAAAAGGGCTTGTAACCAGGAGGTCCCCGGTTCAAATCCCACCTCAGCCACTGACTCATTGTGTGACCCTGAGCAAGTCACTTCACCTCCTTGTGCTCCGTCTTTCGGGTGAGACGTAGTTGTAAGTGACTCTGCAGCTGATGCATAGTTCACACACCCTAGTCTCTGTAAGTCGCCTTAGATAAAGGTGTCTGCTAAATAAACATATAATAATAATAACTTCTACTACAGAGATTGAAAAGTCAAGGTCCATCAGAAGTAACAATTTTTAAAGATCGTATTTAGTTTCACAGAAAAAAAACATAAATGAAATTTTTACTCTGAACACGTTTCTCAGTGTGTGATTGAGAGACACGAATGGCTTAACAGGTATCAATTGAATTCCTAGACCTGGCAAAACAGCGCTCACTGGGAAACTGAAGTTTCGTATCCGGTTCTGGATGTGGCTGTTTAAACCGAACCAGGCAAGAGAACCCTTCGCTCTGCGTCTCAGCGTCAATGTGACTGCAGATCCGGAGGTAGCCCTGTGTGTTCCTCTCCACGGTTGTGCTGGACAGTGATGTCACATCGTTTCCATCCCTGTCTCTCCAGATCACTTCAGGTTCAGGGTTCCACCCCTCTGATCTGCACACCAGCCGGGTCTGCTCTCCTTGTGTAGAGTCAATAGAGATTGAGGGCTGGGTGCCCAGAGCTGTCAGGGAATAGAGACAGTGAGACACACACAGATAGACTGTCAGGGAATAGAGACAGTGAGACACACACAGATAGACTGTCAGGGAATAGAGACAGTGAGGCACACACTGATAGACTGTTAGGGAATAGAGACAGCGAGACACACACAGATAGACTGTCAGGGAAGAGAGACAGTGAGACACACACAGATAGACTGTCAGGGAAGAGAGACAGTGAGACACACACAGATAGATTGTCAGGGAAGAGAGACAGTGAGACACACACAGATAGACTGTCAGGGAATAGAGACAGTGAGACACACACAGATAGACTGTTAGGGAATAGAGACAGCGAGACACACACAGATAGACTGTCAGGGAATAGGGACAGTGAGACACACACAGATAGACTGTCAGGGAATAGAGACAGCGAGACACACACAGATAGACTGTCAGGGAATAGGGACAGTGAGACACACACAGATAGACTGTCAGGGAATAGAGACAGCGAGACACACACAGATAGACTGTCAGGGAATAGGGACAGTGAGACACACACAGATAGACTGTCAGGGAATAGAGACAGCGAGACACACACAGATAGACTGTCAGGGAATAGAGACAGCGAGACACACACAGATAGACTGTCAGGGAATAGAGACAGTGAGACACACACAGATAGACTGTCAGGGAATACAGACAGTGAGACACACACAGATAGACACACCAGCCGGGTCTGCTCTCCTTGTGTAGAGTCCATAGAGATTGAGGGCTGGGTCCCCAGAGCTGTCAGGGAATAGAGACAGTGAGACACACACAGATAGACTGTCAGGGAATAGAGACAGTGAGACGCACACAGATAGACTGTCAGGGAATAGAGACAGTGAGACACACACAGATAGACTGTCAGGGAATAGAGACAGTGAGACACACACAGATAGACTGTCAGGGAATAGAGACAGTGAGACACACACAGATAGATAGACACACCAGCCACTGCACCCTCAAGTCTCAAGTCCTGACCTCTGATCACGAGTTCCGTCTTTGCCTCGGCTCTCCAGGTTCCATCGGAGGCGAAGCAGGAATAGAAGCCGCTGTCGGACGGCCGGAGATTTCTCAAGATCAAAGAGAGGTTTCCTTTCGCCAGCTCCGATTCGAAAAGGCTGGTCCTCCCGCGATAGTCACTGTCCTGCGTCGCTGTCTGGTCACTTAGATCTTTATATAAATGGACGGGACTTGCAAAGCTGTTTCGAAACCATCTCACTTCCAGGTGCAGGGTGCTGATTGCTGGGGTTAAGAGGCAGGGCAGGGTGGTCTGTTGTCTGGCTCTGGCGATGATGGGCTGAGTGGCACCAATAACAGTTTCTGGAGAGAAAAAAAATTAATTTTTACTGTACAGCTCTGGCCAAAAGTTTTGCATCATCACCCTATAGAATGAACTGATTTTGCTTCTTGAAGTCAAATGAAACCTGCTGGATAACGTTACACTGACCTGTTGAATTGCACACCAGCGCTTTGTAGTTTTCCTACAAAGGAAAAACTGTGATGACGTTTCGAAATGGTACAGCAGCAGTGTCCCCCACCAGGAATTGAACCCACGACCCTCTGGTCAAGAGTCCTAACCACTACTCCACACTGCTGCCCACATGATGTTAAATATAAGATCTAGATTATGTTCATATTTTTTTTTTTTTAATAATGTGTCAATCCTTAATTTCTAGGTGATGCAAAACTTTTTGGAATTAGCTGTAGGGTTGCAGTCAGAATAAACCGTCCACTTCATATATCTGTGTGAAAATCTATCAAGATGCAAATATTTCAAATATGTTGAAAATGTATCCGGGTTGGAAAGGCTGGGATTTCAATACTTGTATGCTTGCCCTGTAATGGAGGTCTGAGCTCCAATGATATATATACTGAATTCAAAACTAAACTGCACAGTACCTTTTAAAAAGTACCAAAACTACTAACAATGCTGAAGAGAGAATCGTCTCCTCTTTAAATAAATATTTTGAATCTCTCAAGGATAATGATCCTCCCCCTGAAACATTCACCTGTTTCTAGGAAAGAGGCACAGCTAGGGACTGGGAGTTTGTTGCTGGGTAACTTCACTCAAACTCCTGGCTCAGTAAATATCTTGGAATAGAAAATCGTCTCCTCTATAAGAGGCTGAGGATTTTAATGAGCAGCAATCCGTCTCACAAGCTCAGAGGTACCCTTTGTACCGGTACTGTATGTCAGCGAGATATTGTTTCAATCTCTCTCAAATCACAATGGCTGCAGTTTTTTTTTCTCACCTCTGTTTGTTGAAGCAGCTGGTAGAAAACTCAAGAAAATGAGAAAAATCTGCCCTTGGGATCTTGTCTTCATTCTCATGTAAAATTACACTAGAAGTGTTTCCGTTTCCCTGACTTCTAACTGTGAAAAAAGCAAAGAGACTGAATAGTGACACCCTCTCTTATACCTGTCCCACAGTACAAGCACAGCAAAGTGGAATAAAGCATAGGGAAGCATTGTAAAGCACAGAGAGGTCTGGTAAAGCATAGGGAAGCATTGTAAAGCACAGAGAGGTGTGGTAAAGCATAGGGAAGCATTGTAAAGCACAGAGAGGTCTGGTAAAGCATAGGGAAGCATTGTAAAGCACAGAGAGGTCTGGTAAAGCATAGGGAAGCATTGTAAAGCACAGAGAGGTGTGGTAAAGCATAGGGAAGCATTGTAAAGCACAGAGAGGTATGGTAAAGCATAGGGAAGCATTGTAAAGCACAGAGAGGTCTGGTAAGGCATAGGGAAGCATTGTAAAGCACAGAGAGGTCTGGTAAAGCATAGGGAAGCATTGTAAAGCACAGAGAGGTCTGGTAAAGCATAGGGAAGCATTGTAAAGCACAGAGAGGTCTGGTAAAGCATATTAAAAAAACGGTAAACTAATCCTTATCAACGTTTCCCATAGTAAAAGCACAGCAACGTGTAATAAAGCACAGACATTTTCGAGCTGCATATTTCTTACTGAGTGGAGGAAATACCTGTGCGTAGGGGTCTACTTAAATCGCGGTAAATGTACGTATTTTTCACGGGTAGGTTGCGGAATAAAATTAGGATTTCCCGGACCTGTTTAAACATTAAATAAACCTAAGTAGACAGTATTTCAGAACACTGTAAAGCCTAAAAAATAGGGGTACATGGAAATGGATTAGAAACTGCCCCAAAACTCGGTTACACGAGGGCATCTGGCATACTTTAATAAAGGCAATATATACAGCACGGTATTTGTTCCATCCAATAATTTATTTTATTAGTTCCGAGTCAAAACAAGGAAAACGTGGCTATTTGGGTTTAAACGTTCAGCTGTGAAAGAGTGCGCTGCAGGTTGAAGCGAGGAGGCTGTGCCGGATCGTTGTAGTCCTGGTTTAATTTACCGACATGAATACTTTTTGTCTGGGCTGACTATTTATGGTTTGGTTTCTGAAAGCTGTTTATTTTGCGTTCTGTTCAGCAGCCTCTGTAGAAGCCTTTTGTTTAATGTGTGATTCTGAAGCTAAATAGCGAGCGATCGTATTTTCTCCAAAGACACATTAAGATATGCAAAACAGTTATCTGCACGTACAGTTTGGGGAATATTTTGACACGATCAATCACCGAACTATACTCTGCAATGCCACTTCCCTCCTCTCTCCCCCTCTCCCTCCCCCTCTCCCCCTCTCCCTCTCTCCCTCTCTCCCTCTCCCTCTCCCTCTCCCTCTCCCTCTCTCTCTGCAGCAGAAATAACACAATGTGACCCATCTTTAACTTTCCAAATGCGTCACAAACCGGTCCGCCAGTCGAAATAATTTCGTCTCTCAGTTAACATATTTGAAAGAAAACTTACTTGCTTTCACTTGGTGCTCCAGCGGTTAAAGAGAAGGGGTCTCGATACCAGGAGGTTCAAATCACCCGGCTCAGCCACTGACTCCCTGTGTGTGTGTGTGTGTGACCCTGAGCAAGTCACTGAACCTCCTTGTGCTCCGTCCTTCAGGATGAGACGTCAAACAAACGAGCTCCTATTGGAAGTGACTCTGCAGCAGCCACTGACTCCCTGTGTGTGTGTGTGTGACCCTGAGCAAGTCACTGAACCTCCTTGTGCTCCGTCCTTCAGGATGAGACGTCAAACAAACAAGCTCCTATTGGAAGTGACTCTGCAGCAGCCACTGACTCCCTGTGTGTGTGTGTGACCCTGAGCAAGTCACTGAACCTCCTTGTGCTCCGTCCTTCAGGATGAGACGTCAAACAAACGAGCTCCTATTGGAAGTGACTCTGCAGCAGCCACTGACTCCCTGTGTGTGTGTGTGTGACCCTGAGCAAGTCACTGAACCTCCTTGTGCTCCGTCCTTCAGGATGAGACGTCAAACAAACGAGCTCCTATTGGAAGTGACTCTGCAGCAGCAGCAGCAGTTGTTGATGATGCAGAGTTCACCCTCCTAGTCTCTGTAAGTCGCTTTGGAGAAAAGCGTCTGCTAAATGACTCATTAATAATAATAATAATAATAATAATAATAATAATAATAATAATAATAATAATAATAATCTTTCACATGCTCCACTCCTTTAGTTCTCCAGATCAGCTCCCTTCTACACGATCAGAAACGCTCAGAGTTTAAATTTAAAAAAAAAAAAAAATCAGGAGACTCCGGACAGGAAAAAAACCCCGATGCATTCCAACACGATAAACTCTATAATCTGGATTTCACTGCTCTGCGTTGGCTTCCATTCTTCCGAATCTCTGTCCTTGTTGGGCGTGGCTCAATAAAACAGGTTTGGTAAGGTTGTAGGAAGGGAAAAATTTGAAGAACGCAGCCAGAAGGAGGAGGAGGGAAGGGGAGAGAGAAGAGAGGGGAGGGGAAAAAGGGAAGATGTCTTGAGAGAGAAAGAGAGCAGGTTAAGTCTAGCCAAGCAATATAAAGTCAACATTTCGCCCCGCCTAAGTTAATTTTCCAGTGATTAGTATTTCAATGCTGGGGTGTAGAAAGCACTGGGCGAGGCGACACACAGAGACATGTCCCGGTTCGTTTGCTTAATATGTTCCTTGATTTTTTATATGTTTAGAAGTGAGAACCATGGCAGTGTGGAGTAGTGGTCAGGGCTCTGGACTCTTGACCGGAGGGTCGTGGGTTCAATCCCAGGTGGGGTTGACACTGCTGCTGTACTCTTGAGTAAGGTACTTTACCTAGATTTTTCCAGTAAAAAAACCCAACTGTATTAATGGGTAATTGTATATAAAAATAATGTGATATCTTGTAACAATTGTAAGTCGCCCTGGATAAGGGCGTCTGCTAAGAAATAAATCATAATAATGCAAAGACACACGTTTCCAGTGTCTTCCGTGTTGAAACAAGGGTTGGTTCACATGTCACATACATGTATTCTGCACTTTCCATTGTATTTAATGTATATATACATTTATTTTTTTATATCATGTATGATGCATTTCTCTGTATTTAAAATATTCTGGATTTTCTTGGTGTTACTGTATCTTGTAAAGCGCTTTGTGATGGTGGTCCACTATGAAAGGCGCTATATAAAATAAAAATTGATTGGTGTGTGTATCACCCCCTAGTGGTAAAATGTGAAGTGGTCTCATTGAGAGGAGTGTGCTGGTTTTGCACGTGTTACTGTAGACATTAATCACCCTGAGGTGGGAATGTACCTAGTTCTAGTCACTGTGAGTGAATATCAGTTGAATTGGGATAGTTTTATGTAGGATAACCAGCTCAAAGTGATGAATCAGTGAGTAATGCTTTACTGTAATCTGATTACATTTTTCAGTAATCTGTAACTGTAATCTGATTACATTTTTCAGTAATTTGTAATTGTAGTCCGATTACATTTTTTGAGTAACTTGTAACTGTAATCTGATTACATTTTTGAGTAATCTGTAACTGTAATCTGATTACATTTTTGAGTAATCTGTAACTGTAATCTGATTACATTTTTGAGTAATCTGTAACTGTAATCTGATTACATTTTTGAGTAATCTGTAACTGTAATCTGATTACATTTTTTCAGTAATTCGTAACTGCAATGGTTCCTGTTTCAGAGAGGTAATGGAAAGGGTTCAGTCATGAGTGAAAAAATAAGGTAAGTACTTTTTTTTTTTACTAACATTGCAAATAATCTACAATGTATTTTTTGCACAGATTCGCCCCTTTATCATTATACATATAATCATACTTGCATATAATAATCCTATCATTAAAATACAATTTCCAAAGCAGTATTTATTGAAGACAGCAGCAAAGTGAATGACAGAAATCCAAAATAAATGATTTAAATACAAAGACACACATAGATTCAAATGGAAAATGGCTTATAACATTGGATTATACTTGTATATCATTGCATAAGCACATATAATTCAGTGTAACTTCCAATGTAGTTTTCAGAATGCAGTAACTTTATGTAAGGGGTATTTACATAGACAACAAAGTCTTGGTTTTCTGGTCATGTTTGAGTTCTGGTCTTTCTTTCCTTCTCTCTCACTTATGGAGCTCAGAAAAACAACAGTAAATAGGCAGTATAACCATGGTACTGCTGAATTCACACACACACAAAGTTTAATTTAAAATAAGGCAAAAAGAAAATAGATATTTACAGATAACAGATAAACAAAAAATTCTAGATAGATTTATATTTTCCCCAGACCAAAAGCAATAATAATAATAATAATAATAATAATAATAATAATAATAATAATAATTATTATTATTATTATTATTATTATTATTATTATTATTATTATTATTATTTTGTTAGGTCAGTAGGATTCTTATTTTATTATTATTTTGTTAGGTCAATAGGATTCTAGACAATATTGATCATTGATTGAATATTGAACTCTTTATCTCTATATATGTGTTCCTCTGTTAGACTCTGTGGAGGCCAGACAGCAGCATTCTTCAGTAGGTAAGGTAATGATTTTATTTTACTTAGATAATCTACATTGGCTTCCTAATATTGGAAGAAAGACTTGGAAGAAAGATTATATGTGCTTGATTTCCATTTTTATAACACGTTATGAATACACTAAACACATAGGATGCTCTAGTTATAACACACTTCTGATTTACAGTATGACAAGATCTGTGCTCGTATCCCAGGTCCAGAAAAATGGGTATAGCTTCTCAGTGAAGACATCAGTGAAAGTATAGAGAAGAGTTCCGCTCTCCACATCGTAAAAGGAGAGCCGCCCTTCATCGTACACCAGACTGACCCCCACCTTCTGGACCTTCAACCCGGGGGCTAGAGATGTCAGGGGGTCAGTCAGGGCCCATAACTGGTCTCCGTACCACCACAAAGTCCAGTACCCATCCCGGGGGAGCATGCTGAACTCCCCTTTCCTCTGGGCAGAGGCTCTGGCAACTCCCAGCTTCCAGTGCTGGTTCTCCCCCACGTCCACCTCCCAGAAGTGTCGCCCTGAGGTGAAGCCCTCCTGGCCCACGGCACATTCCCAGTAATCGAACCTCTCGGGGTTGTCGTCGGAGACGGCCCGCGTTTCGTCGCCCAGTCGGAGTCGCTTTCCGTCCCGGGAGAGTATCAGTTTGGGGTACGCTGTGTAGGGGTCCAGAACCACCCCGTCTGTGGAGAACAGAGGAGATATAGCTATGTGGTATTGCAGGACAGAGTCAGATGTCGCTGTTGTTTTAAATCTTGTGATCGTGAGACGTGGGACGGTTTCAATAAACAAAAGCTGATTTTTTTTTTTTAAATAAGAACATAAAAGTTTGGGAATGAGAAAAGGCCATTCAGTCCATCAAGGCTCATCACCTTGTTAGCCACCATTCTCTCCAACTGGGGGGGGGGGCTCATTTAAAAACACTAGCCTTTTTTTAACGTTCCCAGTGTTTTAGTTCCTACTGTCTTACCTGGTAGGCTATTCCATGCATTTATAAAAATGGTTTCCTGCCTTCTGTTCTAAACTCTACTTGGCTTCCATTTCTGCCCTCTGGTTCTTCTCTCTGTGCTAAACTTGAAGTTGTGTCTTGGACTTTATCCAGACCATTTATGATGTTTTAGACTTCAATCAAGTCTTTCCCTTCTTTTATAAGAGCATGAGAATGGAAATATAAAACACTCAAATGGATCAACTCTTGACGACATGAGTCTTAAATCTGTGCTTGATTCTTTCTTTCTTGATTTGACATAAATGCTGGAATATCATATAACCTGGACCTCTTTGTAGATATCACATTATCGGCCGGATTTATAATATTCATTCTAATAGTTTGGTTTTTTAAAACTTTTAATTTAGTTAATAAAGTGTTACCTTTTGGAGAGTGATCCTTGCTGGAATCTTAAAAAAAAAATAGATTGTTTCAATTAAATTAGAGTTCAGTTCTGAATTATCCTCTCAGCTATGATTTACCGCTGACCTCCACTGGGTGAAAATTATTTATTTATTTATTTTATTGCATACAATAGACTACAGCTATGGCCAAAAGTTTTGCATCATCACCCTCTATATAGAATGAACTCATTTTGCTTCATAGAGTCCAATGAAAGCTGCTGAATAATGTTCCCTTGTTAACATATTGAATTCCACACCCTCTATATAGAATGAACTCCCTCAGCTTTTTCAGGGTTTTTTTAAGTGATGTCTGAATCCTAAAATTCTAGGTGATGCAAAACTTATGGCCAGAGCGGTAAGTCTTTCTCCTAATATTAGGAAGCCAATGTAGATTATCTAAGGAAAATAAAATTGTTACCTTACCTACTGAAGAATGCTGCCGCCTGGCCTCCACAGAGTCTAACAGAGGAACACATATATAGAGATAAAGAGTTCAATATTCAATCAATGATCAATATTGTCTAGAATCATATTATTCTGTGATTTCTAAAATGCAAAACTGTACATAGAGAACTTGAAACACTACTGACCTAACAAAATAATAATAATAATAATAATAATAATAATAATAATAATAATAATAATAATAATAATAATAATAATAATAATAATAATAAAGTCATTTCACAGACGCTTTTATCCAAAGCTACTTGCAGAGACTAGGGGGGTGAACTCTGCATCATCATCAACTGCTGCTGCTGCTGCTGCAGAGTCATTTCCAATAGGAGCTCGTTTGTTTGATGTCTCATCCGAAGGATGGAGCACAAGGAGGTTCAGTGACTTGCTCAGGGTCGCACACACACACAGGGAGTCAGTGGCTGCTGCAGAGTCACTTCAAATAGAAGCTTGTTTGTTTAACATCTCATCCGAAGGATGGAGCACAAGGAGGCTCAGTGACTTGCTCAGGGTCGCACACACACAAGGAGTCAGTGGCTGAGCCAGGGATTTTAACCTCCTGGTATCAAGCCCTTTTTTTTCCACTGGGCCACCAAACCTAATTCCTACGAACCTCACTGCCCACTAGCTGTACTTTAAACATCAAACATTTGTCTGATACATTTTATTCGATCCTCAGGTTTATTTGCTCACAGTCAAAACTGCGATTGCAAATATGAAAGAAGAAACCACCTTACCGACACGATCAGAAAACACCAGGGCTGGTTTCTCTGTAGAGAAGCGAGAGACAACGTTTCAGAATTTGAACCACACACCTCCACAATCTGACGAGTTATAGAGTAATTGACTTCTTCAGCATGTCTCTCCTTTCGTTGTAGCAGCACTAACACTTATTTCTCAATCACGTATCCTTATAATCCGTCACTAGTCAAGAGAGCGGTCGCCGCTAAGACTCAGCCAATCAACTGAGGGCAGCGTTGGTGTGCAGTGCATTATGGGTGATCTGTAAGTCGCCTTGGATAAAGACGTCTGCTAAATAAACTAATAATAATAATAATGATCTCAAGCAGAGAGGAGAAAGCAGAGTCTGATAGTACAGCACATTTAAAGAGCTGGTTCTGTGAGATTCATCTCATTTCTCAATCGTGATCTCGTTTCCGATGGACTATCAAATAGTTTTCGGTTCTGATATTGGGATTGTCGTAGAGTGGCTGTCTTCGTTTATTTTTTTACTGTATACAGTCGTAGGCCACCCCTGCTTTTCAAACCTGAGTCAGGTCACTGGGCTGAACCATTTGAGAATGTGGCTTACCAAAACGCTCTGGATAGACTGGGGCAAACTTCTCTGTAAGAAAAAACACAGTAAAAAAAAACAGTCAGTGTGTAAACGGGAATTCATAATTTTAATGATCAGATTATTATTATTATTATTATTATTATTATTATTATTATTATTATTATTATTATTATTAGTAGTAGTAGTAGTAGTAGTAGTAGTATTAAATAAATGTAATATTAAGAAAATACAAAGCTTACCGAAACTAGAAGAATAGGCAGAGTCGGGTTCTTCTGTCAAGAAAACACAGAGAGATCCTTTTGTTGACTTCAATGCGAGTTTACCTCGACATTTCAAAGGGTTTTTAACTGGCTCGTTCAAATATTTCATTACCGGGAAAATGTTTTCTAATTGATACATGTTCTTGATGGACAAGCATCCCAGGATGCATTGCAAAAAATACATCGCTCATTTTTTAGTTTATTGACTGTTAAGAAACCTTGACCGTTTGGAGCTCAGGGTTCTACATTAAGATCTTTATAAATGAATGTAAAGGGTCAGGGTTGTGTGCTGCAGTGCCGTGACGGACTCTGCCCCCTGTTGGTGAGAGGAGGTTAAAAGCTCCAGAACCACGGATGCAGACGAGCCCGGCTCTCTCGCACAGCAGTTAAGACACTCGCTGGCTCACAGGGGCCAGAGCTTCACTCTTTACAGACAGCACCAGATCTTTTCAAATACAAATAAAAAATAAAATCTTACCGAATCGTTCAGAAAATGCGGGGGCTTTGTGTTCTGTAATGAAAGCACAGAGAGAAGGTTCATGTGTTTCTCATCCATACACTGAAGACCCTGAGAGACTTCTAGAGGAAATGTTTGCCATTGAATTTACACTGAAGACCCTGAGAAAGACTTCTAGTGGAAACGTTTGCCGTTGAATTTACACTGAAGACGCTGAGAAAGACTTCTAGTGGAAACGTTTGCCGTTGAATTTACACTGAAGACCCTGAGAAAGACTTCTAGTGGAAACGTTTGCCGTTGAATTTACACTGAAGACGCTGAGAAAGACTTCTAGTGGAAACGTTTGCCATTGAATTTGAGTTCCTTTGAGTATTTCTAAATTCAGAACTACAGAGAGTTTAACAGTTATAGATGATATTTTTTCACTGATCATTTTAGAAACATTTTATATGGATCATACATTTTTAATAAGAAAATGAAATACAAACTTTACCTAAACTTTTAGTATATGCAAGGGTGGGTGCCTCTATAAAGAAAACACAGAGAATTTCATTTTTAGACCGTGAAATCAACCTTTTTTTTTTAGAACAAAAAACTACAGCACTAGTTATATGGAGTACACATTTTAAATAGATGAACCAAAAAATAAATAAATCAAATCAAAAGTTTACCGAGATGCTCAGGATAAGTTGGCGTGGGTTTCTCTGTAATGAAAGCAGAGGGGAGAGCATTTGATTAAAAACATGTATACATCAAAATATATATTCGTTGTAGAGGAGGGGGAGGATAAGGAGAAATGTAGTCCAGGGGCTTGATACAGAACTACATCCCCCAGAATGCCTTCATACAGGCTTCTAATAAAGTTTTTAAACCTGCTTTTATACACCTGACTGCTAAACTACAGACAGGTGTCCCTCATTCCATTAGAATGCAGTGTTTCCCCTCCTGGCTCTAATCACAAACCCCAAGGCATTCTGGGGGATGTAGTCCTGTATCAAACCCCTGGACTACATTTTTGCTTATTCTCCCCCTACTCTGAGTATATATATATATATATATGTGTGTGTGTGTGTGTGTGTGTGTGTGTCCAGTAAGCATATCTATTATTATTATTATTATTATTATTATTATTATTATTATTATTATTATTATTATTATTATTTTGTCAGACGCCTGCTTTATCCCAGGCGACTCACACAGGAGTCACAGGGCAGCACAGACAGGGTTACAATGCAAGATTCATGTTTAAATACTCTGTTGTT
Organism: Acipenser oxyrinchus oxyrinchus; assembly: GCA_030684275.1. NCBI lineage: Eukaryota > Metazoa > Chordata > Actinopteri > Acipenseriformes > Acipenseridae > Acipenser > Acipenser oxyrinchus. Next base: position 1,464,974 of record CM060303.1, on the reverse strand, counting down.
TACAGTCAGCGAAAACAATAATACGACTAGAATACAATATGAACTAGGATGCAGCGAGTTAGGATGACCTCATTTACATACATTTTAGCAGCTGAATTATAGAGATGGAAATCGTATCGAAGCGTTCCAGAAGGGCTTTGATCTCTGGAAACCAAGCATAAAACTTCGCTACCCCGAAAGTCATTTTAAAACTGGACCCCAAGTTTAGAGAAAGACTGCCAGCAGACTTACCTAGTGTAGACAGTGACTTCGTATCTCCCTTAGCACCTAATACAAAAAAAAAATATATATATATATATACATATTTTATTCAATTTTTGATAAGAGTGTGTGCTAATTGATCGGCTGGTATTAAATCAATCATTAATGTATCGATTTCAAAATGAGAAACGCTGTCCTTCCCTCACCTTTACAACTGATGACTTTTCTCATATCAATAAGAAACTCCCTAAAAACCACATCTTAACGTCTAGGACACCAAGATATGTTTTAAGCGAGCCTCTGATCGAGGTAAAACAGACAGAACTCTCGCCCCCCCTCCAGCATCATAGACTATATTTAGGAAGGCTGCAAAAAAAATGAGAATTCAAATCTTACCGAAATATCTGTAAAACGGGCTCTTGTCTATAAAAAAAGCGGAGATAAGTTTTGATCAGTGTTGTTCACTCCGACGAAATGTTGTAGTAATATATCTTTAATAAAATCAGTGTAAATAACAATAGAAACCAGTATGATCGTTTCAACTTACCATACAGTATCTTCATCATGTCGCTACCTGTAAAGAAAGCACAGAGATGATTTCATTAGAGACACTGAAATTCATTGATCTGAATGACTGACTTGCATTTTTTGGAAATCGATAGCCTTTTTTTTTTGTTAAATAGCCAATAAAAAAAAAACATAGCTTATGTTCTTGAAATTTATAGCTCCTCTTAAAAATTGCTAGCCCTTTTGTGAAATCGATAGCCCCTCTTAAAAAAATGATAGCCCTTTTGTGAAATCGATAGCCCTCTTAAAAATTGCTAGCCCTTTTGTGAAATCGATAGCCCCTCTTAAAAAATTGATAGCCCCTTTTGTGAAATCGATAGCCCCTCTTAAAAAAATTGCTAGCCCCTTTTGTGAAATCGATAGCCCCTCTTAAAAAATTGATAGCCCTTTTGTGAAATCGATAGCCCCTCTTAAAAAATGGCCAGCCCCTTTTGTGAAATCGGTAGCCCCTTTTAAAGAACCAAACCCCCTTTTTTGATAATCTTCAGAACCTAATGACGCACACATTATTTTGGAGTTGTAATTCCTAGTTTTGATTGACATCTGCAACAACAACCTTTTTTTGATGAAAGAATGAATGAATGAATGAATGAATGAACTGTGCTTTGCAAGAAAATGAAAAACGTACCGTAGAGTTTAGAAAAGGGGATAGTTATCTATCCACAAAGTACAGAGAGAATTGAATTCTTCAGATCGCACTCCGTCTCTGATCCAAATGCAAGTTTACTGTTTGATTCTAAAGCCGAGGGAACGCGAAGCCCCTTCTTCAGGAACAGCGATGTCTTGAAACCTGGTTTCAGGAGACCCCCGTCTGACGGGAGACCTAGTTTGAGGTTTGCTGTATCAAACCCCAAGTCTCCCTGACTGGTGAGCCGTGCAGTGACCTGAAACCAAGTTCTAAGCCACAGAAAGCAGCTTCATGTTCCCTCGGTTTAAGCTGACTAGTATTAAACTTACCTTTGAGATCACGTAGTTTATCTGTAACAGCTGACACTGGTGGGGGGGAAAAACTGCAGTTAGCTTCATGATGTAAAAGGAATATCCAATAAAATAAATAATATCTGGATACTAAATCGATACTACCCCCCCACCCCCACCCCGTGTTTGCGTCTATGACAGAACGTACCATTTACTTCACGCAGTTTATCAGCCATTCCAGACACTGACAAAAAAAACCAAAATTCGGAAATTAAAATTGAAAAACATTCATTGTCCCCCAAACTTGACACCATATGTACAGTTCTGGGTTTCCAGTGGTTAAAGAAAAGGGCTTGTAACCAGGAGGTCCCAGGTTCAAATCCCACCTCAGCCACTGACTCATTGTGTGACCCTGAGCAAGTCACTTCACCTCCTTGTGCTCCGTCTCTCGGGTGAGACGTAGTTGTAAGTGACTCTGCAGCTGATGCATAGTTCACACACCCTAGTCTCTGTAAGTCGCCTTGGATAAAGGCGTCTGCTAAATAAACAAATAATAATAATAACTTCTACTACAGAGATTGAAAAGTCAAGGTCCATCAGATTAAATGTAATATTAACATATTGAATTAGACACTCAGCGCTTTGTAGTTTTCCATTTACTTAACAAAAAACTGAAATGTGATAACTTGCATCATCAACAACTGCTGCTGCTGCTGCTGCTGCTGCAGAGTCACTTCCAATAGGAGCTGGTTTATTTTCCATTTCATATTGGCTGTTGATAAACTTACCGAATGAACTGTGTTGGTTCTGCGCATTCACCGGGACTGACAAAAACAAAAGACAGTCAGCCTTATTTCAGTGGCTTTTTATTCAGTTAAAATCATAAACATCAACAATATTGATATTAAAAGCTTTGTTTTCAGCTCTGTTTAAATGTTGCTATTGTTGACCGCCCTCTGGTGGCCAAACGGTGCATTACACCGCGCCCCCCTCTATAATATTAGCGACCCTCCGAACACGTTGCACAAAAAAAAAAAAAAATGACAGCCTTACCTACATTCTCTGAAAGCACGTCATTAACTAGAAAGAAAGCAAAAGAAATGTCTGAGTGTCACGGACAGAAACAAGATCAAATCGTGCTGTGATAAAAAATCACATTTGCGATGCTGTTCAGCTCAAACCCAAAATCTGCCTCTGAACTGAATCAACGGCCCCTTATAAAAGCGGACTGCGTTTTTATAAAGCACGGTGCTATTGTCTCAAGCTTTCCCTATGGTTATACTGGCTGGCCATGTTTCTTCATATGCTTTGCCATGCCTCGCTGTCATTTACAATGCTTGCCTGTGGTTCACCATGTTTTCACTGCTTCCCTATGCTTTACCAGACCTCTCTGTGCTTTACAATGCTTCCCTATGCTTTACCAGACCTCTCTATGCTTTACAATGCTTCCCTATGCTTTACCAGACCTCTCTGTGCTTTACAATGCTTCCCTATGCTTTACCACACCTCTCTGTGCTTTACAATGCTTCTCTATGCTTTACCAGACCTCTCTGTGCTTTACAATGCTTCCCTATGCTTTACCAGACCTCTCTGTGCTTTACAATGCTTCCCTATGCTTTACCACACCTCTCTGTGCTTCACAATGCATCCCTATGCTTTACCAGACCTCTCTGTGCTTTACAATGCTTCCCTATGCTTTACCAGACCTCTCTGTGCTTTACAATGCTTCCCTATGCTTTACCACACCTCTCTATGCTTTACAATGCTTCCCTATGCTTTACCAGACCTCTCTGTGCTTTACAATGCTCCCCTATGCTTTACCAGACCTCTCTGTGCTTTACAATGCTTCCCTATGCTTTACCACACCTCTCTGTGCTTTACAATGCTTCCCCTGCTTCCCTATTGTTTTAATACACTTTTTATAAAGGGGACCTGTGTGAGCAAAATGATCTGTCACCATTCTACTTACATCCATTCCCTTTGGAGCTCAGAGAGTCTTGATAAGTTTTCTTCCCTGTTTCCAAAGGGAGACGTACTATTAGTTATCATATCAGAGATTTCACATCCCCACATTACGCAGAATTCAAGCTAATCTACCACACATTTTGATCAGTAACAAAGAATGAAATTAACATGATTTTTACAGAAACAGACCTCCAGACTATAGGTGGCGCCGGTGCTGACTGCTGACTGACCTCACAAAGATGGTTGAGGTAACCCTTAAAGGTCATCATCTTTGTGAGGTCAGAGAAGGTCAAAGTGGTGAGTATATTAGGAACTGCCTCCTCTGACCTCACAAAGATGGCGGCCTTAATGGATTTTGAGATTTCACACGCACACAAATCAAAACTACAGATGCAATGGGGTTATTTTAATAAATGTGCACACGGTTGTATTACAGGAAACCTGGGCTGCACACTTACCTAGTCTGTTGTTAAGCTGGCCTGCACAGAAAAGAGACAAAATCCATCAACCATTGTATCAAAAATAGGAGAGCAGAGATATCACATAACCCTGCACAGCTATGGCCAAAAGTGTTGCACCACCCTACAGAACAAACACATTCAGCTTCATAGAGTCCAATGAAAGCTGCTGAATAATGTTCCCTTGTTAACATATTGAATTCCACCCCCTCTATATAGAATGAACTCCCTCAGCTTCATAGAGTCCAATGAAAGCTGCTGAATAATGTTCCCTTGTTAACATATTGAATTCCACCCCCTCTATATAGAATGAACTCCCTCAGCTTCATAGAGTCCAATGAAAGCTGCTGAATAATGTTCCCTTGTTAACATATTGAATTCCACCCCTCTATATAGAATGAACTCCCTCAGCTTCATAGAGTCCAATGAAAGCTGCTGAATAATGTTCCCTTGTTAACATATTGAATTCCACCCCTCTATATAGAATGAACTCCCTCAGCTTCATAGAGTCCAATGAAAGCTGCTGAATAATGTTCCCTTGTTAACATATTGAATTCCACCCCCTCTATATAGAATGAACTCCCTCAGCTTCATAGAGTCCAATGAAAGCTGCTGAATAATGTTCCCTTGTTAACATATTGAATTCCACCCCCTCTATATAGAATGAACTCCCTCAGCTTCATAGAGTCCAATGAAAGCTGCTGAATAATGTTCCCTTGTTAACATATTGAATTCCACACCCAGCGCTTTGTATAGTTCTCCAACAACAAAAAACTGATGATAATGTTCTAAATCTAACATAAATTACTACTGTTCTACTATTACGGCTTCCGGTATAGACTTTTGCAATATTGTTTCTTTGATTTACTGATGTTAAATAAAATATCTAAATTATGGAGAGAGAGAGAGAGAGAGAGAGAGAGAGAGAGAGAGAGGGGGGGGGACAGAAAGAGAGGGAGAGACAGAGTGAGAGAGAGAGGGACAGCGAGACAGAGAGGGGGATAGAGAGAGAGAGAGATATTGAGATATTTATTTTATGATGTCTCAATCCTAAAATCAATGCAAAACTTTTGTCCAGAGCTGTCTATCCAGCAGTTGACTGTTTGACGTTTCTGTGGATGAAGGTGTGAATTACCTGCTATGCTGTCGCGCTTCTTAAAGGCGTAGGCGAAGACGGATAAGACAACAGCTGGAACTCCCAGTTTGGACAGGAAGGAGGCAGCCCGTGATATAAGGGAACCTGTATATGGACAAAATTCAATATATATATATATATATATATATATATATATATATATATATATATATATATATATATATTTAATCCCTACAAATCACCCACGTGCTGAGAATCAAAACACATTACACCATTCAAAAACCTGTCTGCACAGCTGCCTGCGTTATGAACTACAGATCCCATCATCCCTCACTGTTACTGCCGGGGCAGGGGCATGCTGGGAGCTGTAGTTTGTATTCATTATTCTCTCTTCAGCAGTTTCCTGTTTCACACACACAATATCTGGCCATCACAGTTGCCTGCATAAGGAACTACAGATCCCAGCATCCCTCACCGTTACTGCCGGGGCAGGGGCATGCTGGGAGCTGTAGTTTGTATTCCTTATTATGTTGTTACACTGGCAACAAGCAGTTTAATAAAATGACTGGTTCTTAAGTTTCGCAATGCGAAAGAGAGCTCCAGTAAACTACGCAGGTAAACGGGCGTTTCCCCCAGTTAACACACACCAGCGTTTCAGTCGGGAGAATATTATCGCCCTCTCTCTACAGCAGCCCTGCAGATTTAGCTGCGCTTCTGTGGTGAGGTTTTGAGAGTTCCTTACTGTCGTCTTTGACTTCTGCCGTCAAATCTTGTCCTGTTATTAGTCCTCTTCCCTCAGAAACAGGGACCCAATCATCAGCACCTAACTCCACCCCCTGCTCCAGGTACCCCGCAGCAGAGCTGGCTTCAACGGACTCTAAAGAGAAACGGAATATTCTGTTACAGCCCGAACCAACCGGGACTACAAACCGCACGCCGCTCTGTTTAATAAGACCAAAAGAAAAATGTGTTTCAAAGCTTTCATGGGGGGCACTTTGCACTGTGTGTGTTTGCATAGCAGTTACTTCGTAAATCCATGCGTGCTCACACATCATTACAATGCTATTATTATTTATTTCTTAGCAGACGCTCTTATCCAGGGCGACTTACAATTGTTCCAAGGTATCACATTATTTTTACATACAATTACATAATTTTTTTTCCACATTATTTTTTACATACAATTACCCATTTATACAGTTGGGTTTTTTTACTGGAGCAATCTAGGTAAAGTACCTTGCTCAAGGGTACAGCAGCAGTGTCCCCCACCTGGGATTGAACCCACGACCCTCCAGTCAAGAGTCCTGAGCCCCTAACCACTACTTCACTATGCAGAATTACTGTTATTCTGCAGAATTACTAGATTTACTATGTGTGTGTGTAGCTTTATCTGTCGGTAATTACCGGCATTATCGTTGAATGAGAGATCCACTGGTAACTTCTCCAGCACTGAAACAAGGACAGATGTAGTTAATGAACAAGGCATTCGCACCTCACTGTCTGTTGTAAATAGCACCTCCCCCCAGCCCGTTTTTACTCACCGTTCTCCTGGAAGCTTCTCAGGATGCCCTCCCCTTGTGGGAGGTACTTCTGAATGCCGCTCATTAACTTGCTCCGCAGGTCCGAGTGCGCCCCCTGCAGGCTGGTAAACTTATCGTGCACTGACGTCAGCTGCTCTTCGATCCCCACGTACCTCTCCTGCAGGGTGGAGTAATCCAGCTTCACCCCTTCTAGCTTCTGCACCAAATCTGTGTGGCTGTCGAGGAGGCTGCTGTACTCCGTGCTCGCCCTGGACATTTTGGAATCTAAAACACAGACGCACACACAAAAAAAAATATCCTGCTGATCAGATCCCACCTCGCTCTTTTTCCCTTCTAAAAGTATACCGCAGTGCGTTTGCAGCTTTCCCCTCCCTAAGATGTTTCCTACTATAGTTTAGTATGGTTTTTAAAATATGCTTTACCAGACCTCTCTGTGCTTTACATTGCTTCCCTATGCTTTACCAGACCTCTCTGTGCTTTACAATGCTTCCCTATGCTTTACCAGACCTCTCTGTGCTTTACAATGCTTCCCCTTAAACTAGGCCTTATAAAAGTTCACCATAGTAAAAGCACAGTAAAGTGCTTAGCACTATGCTGTAGCACAGAGCTGCTCTGTGCTTTAAAGCATAGGGAAGCATTGTAAAGCACAGAGACCTGGTCTGTGCATTGTACAATGCTTCACGCATGAAGCATTGTAAAGCACAGAGAGGTCTGTGCTGAAGCATTTAAAGCACAGATGCTTAAAGCATAGAAGCATTGTAAAGCACAGAGAGGTGCTGGTAAAGCATAGGGAAGCATTGTAAAGCACAGAGAGGTCTGGTAAAGCATAGGGAAGCATTGTAAAGCACAGAGAGGTCTGGTAAAGCATAGGGAAGCATTGTAAAGCACAGAGAGGTCTGGTAAAGCATAGGGAAGCATTGTAAAGCACAGAGATCTGGTAGCTGTGCTTTAAAGCACAGAGGCTTGCATAAGCATTGTAAAGCACAGACAGGTCTGGTAAAGCATAGGGAAGCATTGTAAAGCACAGAGCGTCTGGTAAAGCATAGCAGCATTGTAAAGTTCACCGAGAGCTAGTAAAGCACAGCAAAGTGTAATAAAGCACAGAGAGGTCTGGTAAAGCATAGGGAAGCATTGTAAAGCACAGAGAGGTGTGGTAAAGCACATTAAAAATACAGGGTAAACTGATGGAACACAGTTAAGCATTCAAGTAAAACTAGTGCAAGAAACTAAGTCAAGCAGATAAACCTGTTTGAAAATCTGGAAAATTTTCCATCCCCACCCTTTGAGAGAGTTCTCCACCTGCTGCTCGCGATTACTCAGCGTTAACAAGACTGATATTACCATGCCAGCGTCCTTAACCCATTCACTGCCAAATGCATCGAGTCTAGGAAATAAAATCTGAACGCAAGCTGTATTTATTTACGCGACTTTTGATACATTCTAAATCAATATTTCATCAATATTTTTGTTGCTATTTGTTACACTAGTAATTACACATAATAACATTGTAATGATGTGTAAGGACACATGAGTAACTGCCATGCAAACACACAGTCATTCGAGACTCTTAATGGAAGGTGTTACATGCTTTAAGAAGAAGGTTCCCGTGTGTTTTGCAGTCCTGAGAGTCCAGTACTCACAATGCAGTCCGGTTCCTGCTGTAACTGTGGTGAGGAGCAGGACGGCCAGGGCCTGCGTGGTCCGCTTGTAAAAATTCTCTTTCCCACCAGAGTCTTTCGAAGGCTTCGAAGCTGAAGATAAAAGATTGTGAGAAAATTAACAAATGAGAGGAGGCAGATCAGCCCATCAGGGCTCGTCCGGTTCCCATAGCAGCTGATGGATCTCAGAACTCTGTGAAGGTCTTCAAGGATCCCGGTGATTCTGCATCAACATGACTAGGTAACCCTAGACAGCCCCGTCCGTCCCCTCTCTGTGTGGAGAAAAGGTGTCTCCTTCCCTCTGTCTCCTAAGTTTGTCTCTCTCACTTCCTGTATCCCCTACATAAAGGTCAACCCCCAGTCAATGTAAGTCAACCCCAATAGTCTGAATGCAGATGAATTCAAAGCTAATTAAAATGCCATTATGTATAGTTACAATGCACTAACCCTAACCCCTGAGAGATTTAAATCTCAACAGCGCTTTCCTGGTTCAATCAAATCAAATCAAATCAAATCAGACAGATGGCTTATTTTGTTTCTGTCCTACATTGACCATGCAATGGTAAAGGTTATGTTCTGTTTCAGGTAGAGAGATTTTAAAGATAGGGTTCTTTGAAAGTGATCTTACTCTTCGATGTTGGGTCTGGTATATGCTGTCCTCCGTTCTGTCCAGCTTGGTTCAGGATATTTCCCACCAGGTCACCGTTAAGCCCACCTCCCGGACTGGAGTTCCGAGGATCGAATCTGTTGCGTGTTTGGTTCATTCTGCCCGGACCGTCCCAAGTTTGGAATAACAGATTTTTTTTCTTCGACTGGGAGCTGGTTTCTGGGAGAGAAAGTTAAGAGTTAGATAATGTCACACTGCTGAGACAGAAGTAATAACCAGGTGAAGACATTGGGAGGAGCTTTTTTTAGCTGAAATGTCTGAGTTTACCTTTCTGAGTGTTTTTCTGACAACCCAAGAAGAAACAGCACTGAACAGGAATGACCATGCTGCTGCTATCTGGTTTATCTGAGTTCTGAGAGATGAGCTGATCGCAATCTATGAAGGAGTGGAGGGCAGATCTCTCCCTGCTGCTATCTGGTTTATCTGAGTTCTGAGCAGATTACAATCCAAGAAGAAGATGAAGGGCAGCAGTGTGGAGTAGTGGTTAGGGCTCTGGACTCTTGACCGGAGGGTCGTGGGTTCAATCCCAGGTGGGGGACTCTGCTGCTGTACCCTTGAGCAAGGTACTTTACCTAGATTACTCCAGTAAAAACCCAACTGTATAAATGGGTAATTGTATGTAAAAATAATGTGATATCTTGTAACAATTGTAAGTCACCCTGGATAAGGGTGTCTGCTAAGAAATAAATAAATAATAATAATAAGAGAGAAGAAGAGATTATGAATGAAGCTGAAGGAGAAATGAGGAGGAGAGGGAGAATGAATGAAGGAGAAGAAACTAGCGTTCATGTTGCTGTGAGTTTTACTTTCTAAGACCTGAGCAGATCTCAACCCAAGATGTAATATTGACCAGTGTGTACAATCTATCCCATAAAACCACATTCTGTGGTACAAGCATCAGTCAGCAATAAAAGACGTGTTTGGGAGTACCGCTGTGTGTGAGAAACAAAGAAACAGTCACACCGGTTTGCAAGGCGGGGCTGCTGGTTGTCAAGCAACACCTGCTGTTTGCTGTTTTCATTTAAAATTTTTTTTTTTTTTTGGGGCATAGGGCCCCTCCTCAAAATATTTGCTGTTGTTGGCAAAGCAAAGTGAGGTTCCCGGTTCAAATCCTGACTCAGCCACTGACTCCCTGTGTGTGTGACCCTGAGCAAGTCACTGAACCTCCTTGTGCTCCGTCCTTCAGGATGAGACGTCAAACAAACGAGCTCCTATTGGAAGTGACTCTGCAGCAGCCACTGACTCCCTGTGTGTGTGTGTGTGACCCTGAGCAAGTCACTGAACCTCCTTGTGCTCCGTCCTTCAGGATGAGACGTCAAACAAACGAGCTCCTATTGGAAGTGACTCTGCAGCAGCCACTGACTCCCTGTGTGTGTGTGACCCTGAGCAAGTCACTGAACCTCCTTGTGCTCCGTCCTTCAGGATGAGACGTCAAACAAACGAGGTCCTATTGGAAGTGACTCTGCAGCAGCAGCAGTTGTTGATGATGCAGAGTTCACCCCCCCTAGTCTCTGTAAGTCGCTTTGGATCAAAGCGTCTGCTGAATGACTCATTAACAGATTCAATCCAGGTAATTAAATCCAGATGAATTAACAGGGCTGGCTGAATTCAAAACGAATGACTTGAGAACGCAGAGGAAGCGCAGAAGATGTTCAGGTGTTATCTCCGTGGGATTCAAACGATATTCAATAGGAATTTTGCCGCCTGTTGTATCAAACGTTCCCTGTTTATATTTTAGATGAAGAAAATCGCGGCAGTATAACAATGTATAGCAGCGTTGAGAATGTAACCCGTTGTAATAGATTGGATTTTGTAAATTTCCATCTAAATATTTTTTTTTTGTTTGGTATGCTGTACTAAATATAACCGTCGTTTGCAAAGGCATGCTAAATATTTGAGATGGCAAGCTGCCACATACGCGCTGTTGAAAGCCAGTATTGACGATACTGTCTGTTTTTTTGGGGAGGGGTGGTCACCTTAATGGAATGTAAGTAAACTGGAAAGGTAAAGTTTCTCTCAATGCAGAGATTGCTGTTTTATATCAGTAACTACAAAGGCGCAGAGTCGTTCTTACATCATTTTCTTGTTCTCTCTCTCTCTCTCTCTCTCTCTCTCTCTCTCTCTCTCTCTCTCTCTCTCTCTCTCTCTCTCTCTCTCTATATATATATATATAGAGTCTGAGAAAATCAGCCACCGCCGGTTCCTCAAACCCTGATGTTCCTCTAATACAAAAAAGCCTTTTATATTTTAGTATATATGTGATAATGATCAGGATATAATTTTGTATTTAATTATATCCTGATGTAATTATCACTGACACTGTTATCTGCTCCGTTATTGAATCGTATTTTGTCATATTCTTATATTATATTATTAATAATAATAATATATTTTTTATTTATTTTTATTTTTTTATAATTTCCTTTAAACACACACTCTGCAGTGTTTACAAGAAACACGTCCTTATTTTTTTAATATTTTTTTTTTAGCTTGGCAGTACTATCGCAGCTCTTCTGCATTTAAAAATATTCCCGATTCGTTTTTGATATCTTAGTATTTTTTTTTGACGCCTGTCAATCACCCGTTGCCCCGCCCGCGTTCCTTTTATCAGAATTGCCGATCCATAATCAAGCGATGGGTTACTGTCACATAACCCAGTCAGTCAAGTCTTGAAACAGACAGGAATGTGTAGGACCATCGCACTTACTTCTGTAAAATATTTTGCCGGATACTTTTTACAATCATTTGCACATATTTGATGTGACGATTATCTATTCAGGAATGTACTACGCATGGGGAGACGCACACTGCTCCCCCGACATCACAAGACTTTTTTTTTTAAAAAGCGTTTCACAGCCCTGAGTTGCAGTAACTATCTTATAGCTAACCCGGGGGTTACCCCCAAAATTAAGGGTTTTTAAGGCGTCCCTTTTGTCGACAGCTCTGGCTAAAAGTTTTGCATCCCCCTCTATATACATTTTTATTCACAAAGTCGAAACGTGTTCAATAATGTTATTATTATTAGTTTATTTAGCAGACGCCTTTACCCAAGGCAACTTACAGAGACTAGGGTGTGTGAACTATGCATCAGCTGCAGAGTCACTTACAACTACGTCTCACCCGAAAGACGGAGCACAAGGAGGTGAAGTGACTTGCTCAGGGTCACACAGTGAGTCAGTGGCTGAGGTGGGATTTGAACTGGGGACCTCCTGGTTACAAGCCCTTTTCTTTAACCACTGGACCACACAGCCTCCTGTTATGTTGACATATCTAATTAGACACCAGCGCTTAGCTTTCCCCCCATGTACATAGAACTGCTATTATGGTAGACTTT